>VXAY01002056.1:2160061-2278834 GCA_013399855.1 Oxyruncus cristatus
TCCGAGCCCAGTCCGCGCCGCCCCACCGCCGGCTGCCCTGCCCCTGGTAGCGACCGGGCTCTGGTACCGCGGCCGAGCCGGGCCTGGGCTCTGCACGCCGGAGCTCCCCGGGGTGGCTCTGCCGCTCCTGCCGCCGGGAGCGCGCCGTGCTGGCGCCAGGGCCGCCCGCCGGGTGTCCGGCACCCGCGGGAGCTGCGGGTCCTTGGACGGCAGGTTCGGAAGGGTCGAGGGAGGTGATTGTGCCCTTCTGCTCAGCCCTGATGAGGCCCCATTGCTGTGCTGTGTGCAGCTGTGGCCTCCTCGGTACAAGAGTGACATGGAGCTCCTGGAGTGGGTCCAGCAGAGAGCTACTGAGTTGGTCAGGGGTTTGGAAAATGTCTTAGGAGGAAAGGCTAAGGGAGCTGGGCGTCTTCAGCCTCGAGAAGAGGCGACTGAGAAGGGTCTCATTAATGTGTATAATAATCTAAAGAGAGGGCGTTGAGAGGATGGAGCCAAGCTCTGCTCTGTGGTGACAAGCAATAAAACAAGAGGCAATGGGCAGAAAGTGGTGCATGGGAAGTTCCACCTGAACGTAAGGAAGAACTTTACTGTGCAGGTGACCGTACACTGGAACAGGTTGCCCAGAGAGGTTGTGGAGTCTCCCGCACTGGAGATATTCAGGAACTGTCTGGACACAATCCTGTGCAAAGTGCTCTGGGATTACCCTCCTTGAGCAGGAACATTGGACTAGATGACCCACTGTGGTCCCTTCCAACCCATTCTGCGATTCTGTGAAAGCCGGTCCAGACGCTGGGACTGGCAGCGCTGCTGAGCCCTCCGTGCAGCCCATTTGCCTCACTTAGTGCTGCTGAACAGTTTACATGGGCTATGTTTGCCACAAGCAAGTCCGGGAGCAGCAGTTTTAAAGGCCCAAACTGTTAAAATCCATGGGCTTTGCCAAGCAATGGCTTTATATTTTTACACATTAATTTCTGCTTCTCTATTCAACTGAGTGATGCAAAACCCCTGACAGACCAGCTCTGCCTCCCCATCTCCACAAGGCTTGGGGTTCTCACGGGGTTCTGGATGTGTCTGCAGTGTTTACTGGGTCTCCAGATGTTCCTGTTGTTGGTCATTTTACATTGTTATGGTTTCTGACAGTCTTTTTTCCCCCCTAGAGCTAGTGTTAAGTCTTCTAAAAACTGTTTGTATTCTGCCACCATACTAACAGGGAGAAAAAAGTTTCACCTCAGAAAACCCACAATGAAATTTTACTGTTACTGTGCTTCCTTCAGTCCTGAAAAGCTCCATGAGCGGGATATGAAGGGCCAGGAAATACAGATCAAAACAGACAAAGATATACACCAGAATGGGCAGTAACACTGAGCAAGTGAACCTGCAACACTTTTGAAACTCTCAGTTCCTCAGAGTATCTGCAGCCACTAATCCGAGGGATATCAGGAGCCGTGAGGTGGCTTGTTCGGAGGGGAAGTGGAAGAACCGCACACCAAAAAAAACAAAGGGAACGAGCGACGCCGGAGGCGACGGCACTGCCAATTTATTGTTTTCAGTGCGTTTTGTCAGAGAACCGGCAGGAATGCAGGGGGGAAAAAATCTAAACACTTCCCTGGCCCGTGGCAGCAGCTTTCCTGTCCCGCCTGAGCTGCGGTGGGCGAGGGGCCGCGGGGTGCCCGGGGCCGAGCGCCGCCGCCGGGGCGGGCCGGGCTGGGGCCGGGNCCCGTGACTGCCGTGCCGCCGGAGCCGCCATGGCGGGGGACGGCCCCGCCGCCCTCCCGGTGCAGCTGGTGGAGCAGCCCAGGTGGGTGGGTCGCTCCCCGGCCCCGCCGCCGCTTATCCCGGAGCGGGTGGGCGGTGTGCAGGCGGCCGCGGCAGGTGGGAGGGCAGGGGCGCCGGCCCGGCGCCGTGCCCCGGTGAGAGGTGCAAGGGAGTTCTGGCCCGTGGTGATTTGGTTCCTCGCTGCACGACCAGCGTGGCACTCGTACCCCGCGTGGCCCTCGGTGCTGCTGGTTCATTCATTCATTCATTCACTCACTCATTCTTTCATTTTTCCTCCTACCTTTTTCCCCCCAGAATTTTGGCGTTACTGATTATCTTCGGTTTCTTTTGCTATAAAATCCCTGGCAGAGTGCCGGCCCGGCCCTGCGTTGGCATTGCCGTGGCAGGTGCCAGCACTTGCTCGTTCCCCACGGAGCTGCGCTCGGTCTGTGGAGGTAGAACACACACAAACCAACCTTTTCAACTTCCTTAGCACTGCAGAAGAGTCACCTTTTAAAACTTCATTTACTTGCATGTACTTGCAGTGTAAGTCACATGGAAAGGACAAGTCCAGCACTTCCAGACTTGGATGTGTGAAGTTGTGAGGGATGCCTTTGCTTAACGCTTCTGACAATCTTGTTTTTGATGTAGGTGCTTAAAATGCAGGGTGCGTGTTGCAACATGAAGGCCAGAGCCTGTAAATACCCTTTCATCAGGCCTGCTTGTAAAACCCACATTAAAAAAAGAGGTCAATCAACGCTTAGATAAACATGCCCCCATGGCTGCTTTGTTTGTTGTTAGTCTCTTGGTACCAACACTACTATAAAAATATCTGTGCAGCAAAGCAACATTCTAAACACTGACACAAAAAGGAATAAAGTTAACACCTAGAATTCTGTCAGCAGATTTCCCCATGGACTATAATAGTTATGAATGTGATCTAGAGAAGGGATTGTACAGTGAAATGGCAGAAATTGCTTCTGCTAATTGGAAGAGCAATATACGAGTCAATACAAGGGGAGATTATAAGAAGGAGAAATTGTAGAGGGACCTAATACAGCATTACTGGGTACCAAGATGGAAAAGTACTAAGCAATCTGTTAAAGAAAATCACAACAAATGATATTTTGTAGCTTTCCATTTAAAGAAATCTTAAAAAACATTTCAATATATATAATTGGACAGTAACACAACCTTTACAAGGAAGTACAAACTAAATAATTGTGAAATTTTGTAACATCTGTTTCTCATTGCTGTCTTCTTCCACTTTGCATTAACTAGGCTTCCAGTTTTAGTTTTAGACTAAATGTAGATACCTTATCAGGGTTCCTGTTACTGGATTTTTGTTAGTACACCAAAATTTTGCTTTAAGGTAGTTTTGAAGTGAATTACTATCAAATTTCCTATGCTACACTAAGATAGATAATGGCTTCATCTGTTCTCAGCCTTTGTTTACCCACCGTTCTGCATGACACGCTAAAGTATTCCAGCTTTGCAAACACAGATTTACAGTCTAAGGAAATAAAGCAGTATGCCAAAGTTTCTTTGCATTGAACTTTCAGTAGCACATCTAGCACCTCCAAATGGAAAGCTTGAAGAATTTCGTGGGAACTGTTGCTGTAATCTTGTGGACTAAAGGCTGTCTAAATTGCAGGAATAATCTGAGGTTTGGAATTTTAGTTCTCTGTATATGCATTTGTACAGAGATGCGGTAGTGGCTAATGTGCAAATTGATAAAAATCAAAACTCAGAAGAAAATTAATTTGCTCAGACCTGGGGTGATCAGATTTGACTTTGAAGGGAGTGTCTCTGGGTGTGTGACAAATCCCAGTGCCACAAATGAGCTGTTGGTCCACACTGCCAGATTCCTCCTCAATGGCAAACAGTTTTACAGAGCTGTGGCATAGAAAAGGTGGGTGGAGGACGTGTATTTTGTTATCCTAGGCAAATGCCTTCCCTGCTTGTGTCTAGACCCAACCTAGACAGAGAATTTAAATAAAATAAGGCCCCTTTTAATCCTTATCAAGTGAATATATACATTTCTTATTAATTAGAATATTCTAAATAGTCGTCTTTGTCACAATGTTATGTGAAGAGCAGAAATAAGCAGTTTAATGTCTTTCCTGATGTATCAGAGAAAACTCCACATACTTCAGAAAGTTGAACTGAATTTAATTCAAGAAACATTGAAACTTCCTGCCTTTTATGCACCTAGAGTCTTTCTAACCTTGCTAACTATAGTATTTCTAACCTGCTTTTCAGATTGCAGAAGCTGAAGGAAATGTTTGTATCAAAATATGGATCAGCTCCCAAGTTTTATGCTCGTGCACCAGGACGAGTGAACTTAATAGGTAAAGGAGAAAACAGTATTGATTATTTAAACATAATTATTATATTCCTGGAAAAATGTCCAGAAATTTTATGCACAAGAGAGTGTACAAATAATGTGGCTGTTCTCATTGCTGGACAATAATCTACATGGTGGTTTTCTCTAATTTTTGTAAGCCAGTGTTAAAACATGAATATTTATAAACGAGTGCAATGGATAAAACCACTGAAGAAGAAATTTTTTGTCAAGTAGTATGAAATGGAGGAAATGCACGCCAAACTTCAAGTCTCATACAGTAAACAACACTGGACCCCTGTAGAAGCCCTGTTACTGCGATTTCGAACTATTCCAAAATATTTTCTTTGTCCGTTTCTTTGATAGGAGAACATATAGATTACTGTGGTTATGCTGTGCTCCCGATGGCTATAGAACAAGATATCCTGATTGCAGTAGAACCTGTACAAACTCAAGTTGTGCAACTGGCAAATACCAATTCTTCATACTTGTAAGTAATTACATTGTTTATTCAGTAATTTTCGTGAACCTCTTCATATAATTGCAATACAGGTTACCTTTTCAGAGAGCTGACAAACTTGGATTGCAATGCAGAGTGCAACTGTGTAAAACAAACCCTGTCAGCAGATGGAATCCCACTGACTGACTCCATGCTGTGTATTGCTTTAGAGCAATACATTTGCAGCTGCTGTCTCTCACCTGTTTGTTCATCTCTCTCTTGTAAGGCCTCTGATTTTTCAATCCTTCTGAAGGTGCAATTCTGTCTTACGTTCTTTTAGCTCATCTATCTTGATATAATCCCCATAATTGGCAGCAGTTCAGTTTCTCCTGGAGAAGGGAGTGAAATGTTTTGTAATTGATTACTGCATAGGTAAGCTAACACTCCCCTGCTCTGGAGAACCTGGGCCTGTGTTTTCAAAACACAACAATCCAGCTTTAGCAACGATCCTGGCTCAAAAAAATCTGTATTCTCTCTCTTCTACTTCCTCCACAGCTGCTTGTTCACAGAATTATAGACCAGTTTAGGTTGGAAGGAACCTTTGGAGGTCCTTGTAAACATCCTGATGGCCTTGTGCCGGACTCCCTGCAGTTCACCACTGTCTTTCATGTATTGGGAAACCCCACAACTGGATGCAGTATTCCAGCTATGGTCTCACAAGTGCCCAACATAGGGAAATAATCCTGCCATTCTTTTCAACTTCAGCCACGTTGTTCTGTCTCCTTGTAACAGACTTGATATTTGTGTAGTTGCCTGGCAGTTCAAATCAGGTCACTCATCCACATGAGCTTTTGTGGACATTTTGCAAAAACCAGAATCAGCACAAGCTTAGTTTAATCCATTTTTATTATTTAAGCCAATGGTAAATTACTCCCTGAAAGCACAGTGTGTGGCAGCACAGGGTCAGGAACACACTGCCAAAAGTGGGAACTATTTGAGCACATATTCCTGCTTAAAGCTCAGTTTGTTAAAAAAACATGTTCTGAGCCTGTGACATGGTAAGTATAAACACTCACAGATTTTTCACTCACTCTGGAGTATGTTTTCACATTATAGCTGGGCTGAATTAAGAATTTGCCACTGCCGGGAGGCAATGGTGCTTCTTTCACCGCAAGTCCCCCTGTCCCTGCTTCTAACATCAGTCCATCCTCTGCCTTTTACCAGGTGTGGGACTTGTTTGATCTTAAGGTAAAGTGCACTATTTCCCCCTTTTATGCATGGTTAATTTTCTGTCATTTTAGTGAATTGCCAAGCACTCAGCACTAAAGCTGACTTGGGGTAAACAGTGGGAACAAGCAGCGCTGAGCCGGGGCCAAAGGAATGAAAGATGTGCAAGGGACCTTTCCCTTTCTTCAGTAGCAACCTCCCAATAGGGCTTAACCTGTATTGCAAACCCATTCTTCAAGAGGCAATAGTTTCAGATTTAGAGTAGCTGTGATTAGGAGTAGTTGTTATGATGGACAATAAATAAAGCAATAATCACAAGGTAAACATTTTTACTTGGTCTTCAAGCTTTGCTGTATTATATCACAATTGAAATGGCCTTCTCCTAAGGTATATAGAGTTCCTGTCAAATCTAGAATTACAGCCTTTGAATTCAAAGTGCACACACCATCACTATATTTCTACATCTGCCCTGGTTTCAGTTTGAAATCATATGCTGCAAACCATAAACCAAGAAGAGGTCTCAGAATTCAGCATTAACATCTTGGTTTTGTTGAGGCACTGTTGCTTAAAAACAAAGCTGAAACATGCCCATAATTTCATAACAAAGAAATATTTTTCAACACTTTGAATGTTACACCACAAACAAAACTGATGACAGGATGTCTTTCTTTCCCAGCCTGTTATACTGGTAGATTTATGTCTGTGGTGAATGCACATATATAGGCCTTGGTGAACCATAGGACTAACCATAAGCCTCCATACAATCACTATTTCCTATTTAATTCTTGTTTTGTGAACTGGTAAAATGTGTAACAGTTCTGTAGCTTCCACCCTGATAGTTCATGTTAGCTTTTAGGAAAAACAGGACAGAGAACAGGTTGCTAGAAAAACCACCAATTTGTTTTTCATCATAAACCGTCTCAACTGATCTGACACCTTTTATGTTATTAGGGCTAAAATGGTATTCAGTACTTACAGTCTTTTGAAGTTCCTGATACGTCCCCTTCACATAACATCTTTGTAATTGAGAAGTACGTGTACAGAGAATATCTGACATTATACTTCTCAAAATGCCTTCAGAAGTACCAGAGGATGGTAATTACCAATCAGTTTCCATCTCATGGCCTGAAAGTTTTCTTGTTTGCTGGTTTCTTTCTAAATCAGGGTAGTTCATCTGTTTGAGTCCTCTGTAAAAATAACAGATTGACAAGACAATGAGGTTCTGTGAGAAAGAGCCAAATTGGTCTCCCAAACATAAGGATTATTTACTATTTGAGCAGTTAAAAATGCCTCAGCCACTCAAAAATCTCACCTCTTGTAATTATACAGAAAAAATGGACTGCTTGTGTCTAGTCATGGAGAAGTGGCGTTCTTTCCCAAGCATTCTTTAAAACAGAAAGGCTGGAACAGACAATATCAGAATATTATTATTTCATGGGTATGTTTTTCCCAATTTTTTATTTTATTTTATTATAAAGGTCTTATATTGATCTGCCTACTTTCCAGCAGTATAATTCCTTGAAAGTGGTATTATTCCCATTGAACCTAAATCTTTCCAGGAAATTCGGCTGCCTCTGTTCACGCTGTTCGGCAGCCCTTGCTTTAAAAAGCACATCTTAGCCTGTGACTTTGGAATATATTTTGTTAGATTTCTTGACATTCTCGGTGCCTTTCCTGATTCAGTGTTGGCACCTGCTGTAATGGCATCAGGTAGATACAGCTGTTGGGTGTTCAGAGTAAAGTCTTCTGAACAAGTCGCACCTCTTGGGGGCTGATGCCCACTCCTCTGAGGCTCTGTGTGTCATTCCATGCCCGTTTTGACAGCACCTATCTCTAGCAGTAGTTTCTTTAAGAACATTCAAGCTCACTCTATTTACTACTTTGAAAGGAGGATGGAGAAGGAATTATCCCGAAGGAAACAGATAAATTATTTAAATAATTTTAATTATCTCTTGTAACATCCATGATACAGTTTTGCAGCATTAGGCCTGTTTTAGTGAAGTGCCATTCAGAGCAAAGGTGATGAAGAGGAATTCCTGAGCAGGAATTACCAGAGAGCCTGAAGTTTATCTCCCTCTATTCAAGGTTTGACAGATATGATTATTTAGATTTTTACTTCTCTAAGATATCAAGATGGCATACACATGTGGTGGAAGGCATGCTGCCTTAATTAAGGATGTCAAAGGCAGCCTAATTTCTGGATTTATCTAAGAAATTCTGTATGCTTTAGCAAGAATTCTTATGCTTTCATCTAAAATAACCTTATAGAATTGATTAATAAAGAATATCTGTTAAAAAAAAAAAAAAAAAAACAAACCAAGCCAAAACACGTTGCACTGAAAAACATCGACCTGTTTTTGTCCATCAGCAGGTGGCAGTAACAAGCCACGTTTTTTCAAACTAAAGTCAATACAACTGTAAGCCTCAAGGTTTTTCTGTTTTTGCAGGGATTTCAGTACTAGTGTTAATAACATTCAGATTAACAAAACCAAACCTCAGTGGCATAACTACTTCCTGTGTGGACTGAAGGGCATCCAGGTAAGCCAAATCCATTTAACTTATGGAATTATCATTGAAGTAAAATACAACAAGCATAGCTGTTCACCTCAGAGTACTTCCCTGCATTCTACAGCTTTTCTTGACATACAGTTAAGTATTTTTTGTGTCAAAATTTAAAGAGGAGATACAAGTGGCTTTGCTTTAAAATATTGGCAGAGCACTATTTTTGTTTTTATTAAAAAAATTACAATAGCAAATAATTAGTAACGTCATGATCAAACTCATCATGACATTTCTGTAGTTTGAAGTAAAAAAGAATGTTTTCCAATGGAATAATCTGTTTGCTTTAAAAAAGGTTTGGAGGTTTGTCTGTCAGGACACAAAGATCATATTTTTGTCCTTTTCTTTCCTTGGAAACATTTCTAAAAACCATGAACTACCATTAATGTTGGAAACCTGTAATTTGTGCCCAACAACTGAGTGAAGCCAAGTCATGCAGGAGGCAAAAGAAAATGTAAAAACTAAGCAAGCAGCATACAGAAGAAATAATCCAGGAAGAACCATTACTTATCCTGGTTTTCAGTGTTACAATGGGGTTTCCAAAATTTCCTGAGTTAAAAGTGCAGCTATGCAGGAAACGGCAACTTACGGGAACGGCAGGAACACTGAACAGACATTTTCCCGTCTGCCCATCTGAGCTTTATCTTCTCCGCCGGGAGCTCGCCTGTCTTCAGACTGACTTGAAGACCAAACTGCTTGTGAAGCCAAGTGCTGATTGTCAGTGCTGTGCTGGGAGGCTGCCTGAACTCACCAGAGGGGCTCCTATAAATCTTACCTGCTGTTTGCAGGTGATTCGTGGCTCTTGGAGTTAAAAAAAAAAAAAAAAGGTGACTTCTCTGCTCGATGTCAATCCAATGATGTTTCCGGAAGGGCAGATGGGATAAACAGTGATGGTCAGGTCAGGAACAGGTTGCCACAGCCATCCCAAATTATGGGTAAATGTGGTTTTTAGAGCACATGAAGTTTCCCCCAGGATAAGCCATCTAGATCACCACACGGGACGATCCAATGGGTAAGGACTGCAGAGAGCCAACAAAGCCTCCCTCAAACCTGCCACTGCAGGCTTCAAAATACAGGTTTTGGAACAATCAGTGCCACAAATCACTTTATTACAATCCACAGTTCCTAAACAGACCCCTGTCTCTATGTACAGAACCAAATAAATTACTTATGTGGGCAGTAACATGAGTATTTTCAATTTTGTATTGCTCAGTACCACAAGCGTTTAAATTGCATTGACTTGTAGAGATATAGATTAGGTTTCCTTACAATATGTCCTTTCTTATATTGAGGCTAGCATGACCAATTGACTTTATTTATTTTGCAGTCTGCTACTGAGATTTGTTTCCTAAGGACAAGCTTTCGTACTTGAAGGTTAATTTGCAAAGCAGGTTTGCAGACTCTAGTACTGGCACAAAATAAGCATAAATGTTACAGACTTAAGAAACACTGAAATACAAGTACTCAGAGGGTCCAGCAGGATAATCTGTTTATATTGAGTTGAACATGCTATCCTTTTGGGACAGAACTGTTGCAGAACTTGGCAAAGTCCATTTTCATTTTTGAAACTGAAGTACGTTTTCTATTTAAACATCGCGTGATAAGTCTGCAAGCCTGATTCGCATTCAAGACAATCCAGAAACTAGGGATCAGTTTCTGGTTACTCAAGCATTTTCTGTTTTTGAACAAGCCTGTCTAGTGTTCTTCATGAAGGGGCATGGGCAGCAATAGTATTTTAGGTATGAATTTCCTATATTTGTAGAAAGGGAAATTCAAAACAATTCAAACTGATGGTAGAAGACTTTAAAGGAGGTTCTGATCTCTACCATTGGTACTTATGGTTGAAGTTGTTTCAGGAAAAGCAGCAGAAATCTTTTGAAGGTGGACATTTCTTTATGAAAACACTGCTATTTTTTCTGATTATTGACACCATAACATAGTCTATTGACATATAAATTGCATCAGAATGTGGCTATTCATATACCTCCCATATACATTCAGTGATTTTTTAATAAGTACTGCATGTTTGCTTCAAACTGACAGCAGAGAGAAACTTATATTAAAGCAATTAAAAATAAAAAGACAAAGCAACTAAAGAATAATGAAAAGTGTGTACACGAGGATTTGTGACTTCTGGATTAAATGTATTATTTGTGATATCTATCATGTATGTAAAAGTATTTTAAACCTTATTCTAAAAATAGCATGACAGAGACCATCCCTGCTGATTGGTGTGTCTTTGTGCCTCCAAAAGCACAGAGTCCCTCAAGTACCATTTGGTTTTCCCAGGGTGAGTCCTGTGGGTGCTTCAGGAAATGAGTATCTGCCTTTGAATACAGCTGCATAGCTACTAGTTCCCCAGCAGTGTCATGTGGCTCTCTAATACCACAAGCCACTGTTAGATGTGAAGCGTAAAGTGGAACCTTAAGCTCTTCAGTGAAGAGCTGTTGAGAAGAGGACGAAAGTTGGGTATGAAATGATGGGTAACTGTCACCACGGCAGCTCAGTTGCTGCAAAACCCACCCACGAAGCTTGGTAAATTCTTGGGCATTCAGCCCACGCTCAGTTCTGCTTGGGGTACAGTTATGTGTTTGTGTACAGGAATTGCAGACATACCTTTGGCTGGAGCCCTACCATTGGCTTTGTTCTTACGGAATAGAAGGAAAACTTTGCTTTTGCTTTATTTTGGAGATACCAGAAGCAGGTCCTTGGTTCCAGCAACTCAGTAGAAGGATTCTCTTTCTAAGTATCAGATAATTGCAAGCCTGAGCCTGTCTGTACTTGAAACTGAGATTGTTTATTTTTCATTGTTAGGAACATTTTGGTCTTAATAACCCAACTGGAATGAATTGTCTGCTAGATGGAACCATCCCTCCAAGTTCTGGTCTCTCTAGCTCCAGTGCTTTGGTGTGCTGTGCAGGACTCGTGACACTCAGAGCTAATGGAAAAACCCTCTCTAAGGTAATTTACTGTAAAACACGAGAGTGTCAGCAGTAAAATTCTACTGAAAATTAAATATTGTTAATGCCTGTAAACATTAAAAACACGATACAATTGTTTTCGCAAAGAGTTGTTGGATATAAACTTAAGATATTGCACAACTGAGCAAACATCTTTGGCCAAATTTTGGCGGGATTTGAATTTGGCAAGAAAAGAGGCTTACATTAAAGCTGAAAAAAGGAGCATTATTGTAAGCCTGTATTTTGGCCAACCATCAGGTCCATGCCTGGACCAGATGTGCTATCTGCAGGCCAGGACTGAGGATATATGTGCTGAAACATGTGGACCACACCCCCGAGGCCTTTACCCTCTCCCTGAATGACTTTTCATGGCTGTAACAGCAGAGCATCTGTTGGAGGCCTGTGGAACAAGTTCTTGATAAATTATATAATCAGCACAAACTAGAGGTAAAATTCTTCCATCTGACTCTTCTTATTCTCGTCATAGTTTTTTTGGAATGAACATATTTACAATCCAAAATGTATTCCTCACTTTTAAACAAACATTAGTCTAAAAACAAACCCCAAGTATGTGACCTGTTAGCAGTACAACTGTTAGTAGAATCTGGCTCATGCAATACAAATTTCTGGAGGAGACATGGTCCTTGAAGGTGCCATATGGGAATGAACTTCTCTCCAGTAAAAATGTCTGGTTAAGTGAAACTAGGATCTTAAATTAGAACATTGTCAGGAAGAGAAAAGAACAGATCTAAATGTGACTGTTATGCATATTTGTGCCTATTGTCTAAGGCAGACATTCCCAAACTGTGGTACAAAGCCAACTGAAAGTGGTACATGATGATGGCAGCTCTTAACTCTGCTTGTTACAAGCATTTCTCTGAGCCATGAGGTAAACAGATTCACACAGAAGGTTTTTGCTGATCTGTTGTGATTTACTTCTCTGTGTAGCTGGAGTTCCAGCAATTGCTCAGCAGTGACTTCAGCATCCCACACTGCACACCTCAAAGGGCTTCAGGAGAGGGTCAAGCAGGGCTAAGGCAGAAAGAAGCAGGTTGGTGAGGGAGGGCAGCTTTTTTATGTAGGAGGATGTGGCTACAGTCTCTGTCACCCAGATCTGTGTCGGTGCGAGGTGTGGTCAAAAGGCAGGTAAGGGATTGGACACCTTGACAGAGGCTCTGCTTCGTGAGGTCAGACATGGAGATGAAAGTGTGGAATCGAGAATCCCACCTGGATGAATGAGACTTTGCAGTTAAAGGGTTGGAGGTGACACGATGTGTACCTGTCCTGGCAAGAAGCTTCTGGTTTTGCACAGACGGTCTCACCACGGCTCAGCCCCATCTCTGATGGTGGTCACCAGATGAGCTCAGCTTGGGAACTGCTGATCAAAATCACTGGAGTGCACGTGTTCAGAAATTGGCTATCTTCAAAATCCATAAAACTGATGGAGGTCAGAAAGCCCAAATTTTACTAGGTAGTAGAAATCTGTATCTGGAAAACCAGAAGCCAGGTTTTCATTATTCCAAGAAATACTGCACAGCCTTCTTCAGGGAATAAATGATACAGTGTGTATCTTGAGCTCAGTTTAGACATGGCTTGGGAGTACTGGCCAGCATTATGCCAGACTTGTTGTAAAGAAAGGTGCAAAACTTCTGTCATTTTCATAGGAAATTATAGAGGAAGAGAAAGAAGACAGAGACTCCACTGAATGGCTTTCCTTCTCCTCATGCGTCCTGTTCAATCAACCCAAAGTCTCTTCTTGCTCTTGGTTGAAAAATGTGCTGAAAGTTAAGCTTGTGTCTGAAATACAGTTGGACAAACACAAGAGACACAATTGCACATTTTTGTCAGGAAATCCTGCTGTCTGCAGCCAAATACTTCGCACTTGTAATGAAAAATGACCAATTAATGTACAGATGAGAATTCTCAATAGCCAACAAAAGCGCAGTCAGGAACATCTCCCAGGTTTCATGTGCTTGCACAGACCAAGACACCCGGTTGTGGTGGTTAAGAGAGAGGATGACAGCTCTGAAGACTGATTACTTTTGTCCAGGCTTTAAGTTTCCCCAAATATTACAGGACAGTAAAAACATGTTCAGTGTTCTTGGCTAATTTATGATTTATCATTGGAGACCTCTTGTATCTGGCTAAATCCAGATTCTCTGTTGCACTGGATTTATGCTTAGCCTCCCAGAACTGCCTTGTACAAGGCAGAGCTGAGTATAAATTAGAGCAATCTAGGCATGTGAGCCCTCAGAAGTATAAGACGTGCTCTGGCCACTTCTTGCCAGCTCCTAATGCATCCTGTGCTGGTGTCAAATGGTATCTGTGCAGGATCCAGCAATGCTGGCTGTGCATCAGCGGGGAGCTCCCCCATGGCAGGGGAATTCTTAACTGAGCAGAACTAGGGGCTTTCCAGAGCCTTTCTACTAGAAAGCAAACCAGGTCCTTGCATTTTTAAGGCTCTGGATATTTATGTGTTTGTTTATTTTACAGAAGAAATATCACTGTACCCTTCCCCTCCATCTTTTTTTTTTCCCCAGATGCTTTACAGTTGCGAAAGTTGTAAATCGTAGCATTTATAAGTAACAATATTTGGTCATGGCGGTAATTTTATGAGAAAAGATTGACTTTTTGCCCCTCATTAGTCTGATGGACTTTGCAAAATCTTATTACGATGGTTTGTAGCAGCAGTACAGGAAACTTTTGGCTTTGGAATCAAATTTGGCTGAATTGTAGGGCTTCTGTAGCCAAAGTTATGAAAAAATGACCTTTTACTGAATGGAACATTTATCTGTTTTGCTTCTGTGAAACTATTTTTATGAGAATATTTTAGTTATATGCTCTTTTTCCTAATAAATGCAAGTTTAAAATAGTAGCTGTAGAGTAAAAGTCCTTGAAATTTAGAGCTTTTATGAGATAACACTTCCAGTGTGAAGTTTGGGCCTATGAGATTAAGAGGCAAAAAACCCCCAGAATTAAAAAACATTGTAAAAGCACGGCTAGGATTACATGGTGGCTTACTTTAAAAATAGCACTTTTTTTGACGTTGAAAACAAAATCAGAAAAAAATATGCTCTCCCTAATTGTGTGTAGCAGTCTGCAATAGGGCATTGTTTCAGTGTGCATACAAATTTTTTTTTTTAAAAACCCATCACACACATACACAATAGTTTAGGGAAAATACCAGTTCAAGACAATTCAGCCAGATGTGCAGTGCTAACCAGTTGCAGCAGTGCAACAGCATTCAAATAACAAGATGGAAAATGTAGAATGGGATCCTTAAAAAGAATCCATTTTTCTTCTCCAAACAGGATACCAGTCTAAGGCTGTGTTGGCATCACTCAAACAGCAGCATTGCTCACTGTTAGTAGTTTTTGATTTTAGAGTGATTTTTATTTCACTGTTACAAAATCAATCTTTTGTATAACTTTTCATCAGGAGAAGATACTTTTTGTAAAGGAAATATAATAATGCTCTAACTTGTCCCAGCATTGTGTTACGTGGTAGGAATTAATGAGCACAGAAAATTACTTACTTAGTACTTTGAGTAACTAGATTTACTTGAAAGGTGTGATGATTGTGTTGCTGTCCAAATGTTAAATCTTACGAAACTAAGGTCTGTTCAGCCACCTTAACATTTTCTCTGTTACCCAAGGCTGGGCAGCTGTGCACACACATACTGGGAATAATGGATCAAAAATTAATAGGGTTTATTTAATTTAACATGAAACATTGGATATAGGAAGGTGAGTTATATTTGACTTCATCTAGACTGAGAAAAATCTAAGTCAGACAAAATGATAAATAAAGGACCTAAATCTAATCTGTAATGGCACAGTGTCCATTGGCTCCAGTTTTCCCAAGCTATGGCTCAGATGAATTTGTGGGTTTTAAACATTTTTAAATGGTATTTCAACAGTTACTGTACCTGCTAATGTCACTGATTTCAGGGGGAGAATAGATATCTCTGGAATCCTTTCTACTTTGTTTCTCAAGCTTGTATATAATAAAGAAAGGGCTTAAGTTGAACCCTTTACCACTTCCTAATAATGTTTCTGCAGTAGGGCTGAACTACCTACATAACACCTATCCTTGCCTATCTGGCAAGAAAACCTCTGAGTATACATATTGATAGTGGGACTTTGAAATCAATAACTTGTGCTGATAACACTGCCTAGGATTGGTTTATGATTTATTCTATTTTAAAAAAAACCCCTATTTGTTTATTTTTATAACTTATTATACTGATGCATCAAAAATGTTTGATAGAGGAGTGCTTAGTTTATTTCTATGAGAAACACAAATGGTTTACACAAAAAATGGCACATAGATACTGAGAAGTGCTGAAGTCCCTTTTTCTCTGTGGAACTGAAAAAACGGGGCTCTTTGCCTTGTTACGTTTGGCTACGTATGTCTGTAATCAAGAGGAAACAGGACTTTGGAGCAGTGGTAATCAAAGGCCATAATCTCTCATCAACCAAATTGATAACCTTCTATTTGAGCATGTTAGAGGGCAGACGAAGTCAAGCTAAGATTGCTGTGCTTATGAGGACATCCAGATACTATCTGACAAATATTTCCCCATTTTGGAAAAAAGTAAGCGTAATTACCTTGCAAAACATATATGAAGTTTAGCTAATTGGGATTTTATGTGCAAACTGGAAGCAGATGGTAACTTTCAGCAATCTATTCCTAGTGAAGACCAGATATTAAAAATAAAGACATGCCTGGTGATAAAAAGAACCTCAAAATTTGGGCATCATTTTATACCTTAAAAAATGAAACACAGTGTCTTATATTTCAGAAGTTATTTTCATACCTATATACATGTATATAAGATATGCACAGCTTGGAAAAAAAATACCACCATGTAACTAGAGTTTAAATCTGCCTTAAGTGATGGAGAATGTTTTCTTCTTCCTATAAAATACTCGTCTTTATCTATAAATGTTTCTCCTTCATTTTCAGTTTGTGTATTGTGAACCTAACTGTAGAATTTCACAGAAAATCGACACTACATTTGCCATTAAATTACCAACATTATTTGTTGTACAGGAAAGCATCAGACTCAGTCTGACTTTGTAGATTAAACTGACCAAAACGTTAAGGAATGTTCACTGGGGAACCATTACTGTATTTACATAGGGACAGTCAATGTATGCACAGGACTTGTGACTGAATAGATATTTAAATACTCCAGTTACTTAAATTTGCATGCCGGAGAGACTTCTAGAACACTGGAAATGACATTGTTAAAAATAATTTATATTAACAAATTTATTTTCTTCATGGAGCTTCCGTTCATGAACAATAAAATTTAAAACAGGAAGAAATTTTTTTAAATTATTATAAAGATTAGTTATCATTACTATTGCATTGTAATATGTAGAAAATCTAGCTCACCGAACTTTGGCCAAAATGGACTTCTATTAAACCACTGAGGCAGATGTAATTTAATACTATCATTCTGTGGAGAAGATTGCTTTATTTTGGCTGCTGTCATTCTGGATTTGTATATATCAAGTTTCTGTGTAATGTAGGGTGAGCTGTTCCAAAAAAATACTAAGCAACACTAATTCTGTTTTACTAACAAATATTTGCCTGTCTCCTACTCACTAATTGTCTTACTCTTTTAAGGGGTTTAATCTTACACAAGTTTGCTTCTTGAAAGGGCTGTGGGAGATTGAAAGGAATTGATCCCTGGTTTGGAACATATTGACAGTGACAGTTATATAGGGACTAATTCTGTCACAGTTTACACACTGTCCAGACCCATTATTGCCTGAGTGAAAATCAGAGCAGTTGGCCCTTGGCCTCTTTGTGAGCAAGGGGACTAATAAAGGTGAAACTTCTTAGCTGTTCTCACTCAGAGAATTCTTTAGGTTTCTATTTTTACGACTTTTTTTATAAGTAAGTAATCATCTGTTCACTTTCATTATTCCTCAGATGCCTAAATACCTTTGTACATTAAGGCTTTCATGTTTATTATCAATAATATAAAACTGAAAGTAAAATAAATGGTGAAGCAAGAGAGAATCAAATGATCTACATTGGTGGTTCATAATTTATCAGTTCTTCAACTTGAAAGACCAAAAATACTCAGTTGTAAATTGAACACTGAATTTGAGGTGTTTCATATTGAAATGTAAACAAGCAGAGAAAAATACATTCTAATGAAAAGTATCATTGTACTGAAACCCCACTTTTCTATTAAAAATCCAAAACAAGGTAACATGATGCAGAGCTACTGATGAGTTCTTATTACAAGAAATCTCTCCATCTAGACTAACTACACATAAGGCAACTAATAATAAAAAATCACAACCCTTCTTTGTCAGACTAAATCATATCTCCACTAATATGATTTCCCAGATTAGACTTTCTGCATGCTGAATAGGAAATCTTGTGGCTCAAAGATAAAACAGATTTAAGTGGTAGTAATTTCTTTTCTTTGTAACCCAAGATTGACTTGCTCCTTATCAGGGAGAACCTTAAATTGTTTCAAACAAAAAGCAGAGGTAGTTAGTGGAGCTCTTAGATCAAAAGCTAGCCTAGGTCTGCACGTGGGGGCCAGTTGCCTGCTAAATAAACTGGTAAGTACTGCCTTCTGCAATAGGATACATTCTGAACAGACTTTAGTATTAAGCTACTGAAAAAGAACAGCTTAAAAAAATTACATTTTGAACATTGTTAGCTTCAGATTTTTCCAAGTCCTCCAACTAAAGTTGTCTAAAATCTGAGAGCAGCTTCCTTAAGTAATTAATTCACATAAATTTCTTGATGCTTAATTGCTTGCTAGTCAGTTGATTTAGGAAGAACCCACATGGATGATTAAAGGTACAGAATGACCCCCATGAAAGTACGTTAGGACTCTTTGGAAGAAGTCACTTAAAGGAGGAAGTGATAGAGATCCATAAAATGAAGACTGTAATTGATGGAGTGGATAGGAATCAATTTTTCATTGCCCCTCAAATGGTAAGAGCCAGAAGGTATGAACTGAAGCCAGTCAGGGGCACATTAATAATCAACAAAAGGAGACAGTTCTTCACCTGACGAGTTGTAGAAGTCCTTGTTACTGGATGATCTACATGTTAAAATTATCAATGAGTTAAAAGGAAGCCTGGACAAGATCATATATAAGAAATCTGCTGTTGGTAACTAAGGGTGCAGAATTCATGTTCAGCCTAGAAATAAAAAATAAAGTCCTGGAGAAATCCCATCTATACTTGGCCTCTGGTCCATACTAAGAGCCTGCTTTCAGGTACAAGGTACAAGACTAGGTGTGGCATTGATTTGACCCACAAAGGCTGCTTTTATCTTAATATACATAATATTTTTACTCTGACTCAAGTCTTTCAATGAATTTTATTTAGCTGACAATCCCTGACTCACAGGCAGGCTCTCAGGCACGTGGTGGGATTCTGGGGGTTGTCCTGTGCAGGGCCAGGAGCAGCACCTGATGATCCGTGGGGGTCCCTTCCAACTCAGGATGTTCTGTGATTCTGTGATTATATGCACTGGTTTGTTGGGTTGTTTTTTTCACAGGAGTGAGATTAAAGGAAACATCTCCTGATGTTTGAGCTGTTTTAAATACTATGTTAAATGTATCACTTTGCTTGTTTGATAGTGTAGATGAGAGCTTAGGACTTACTGTCTGCATGATAGTTACCGTTCACAAATGGTGACCTGGTCTAGTTAGTCTTATTGGAACAACGTCCTGGAACAATAACACAGAAATTCAGAGGGCAGTAGCATATGTGGATCTCGGAATAGTTGAGGTAAGGAAATTTTTAATTCGTCTGATTAAGTAATTCTTCTTCTAGAGTCATAATGCTACTATTCAAACCCATTTTAACTTGGATTTTAGTATCTTTTTGTTCCACTTTTCATTACCATCATATTATTAATAGGATTTTAAATCCACCCTGCAATGGTTTCCCAGAGACCATATGCTTTAGAGAAATAAGCCACAATACTGGAAATAGGGAGGTTTTTGAATTCTCTTTTCAGCTTTGTGACTGATTCACATGACTTTGAACAAATCATATAAATATCTGTGCTGTCTCTAAATTGAAGATAACAGCAGCCTTATAGGAATGCTTTTAAAGTAAACTATGTGAAATTCTATGAAGACTTAAAATATGATTTACTAGTGTTTTTGAAATACTGCTTTAGGGATGGAAAAGCATGCTAATGAGCCTTGGGTGAGTAGAGCTAGTTATGTTTTGTGGTTGGCTCAAAGGGATCTCTCCTATGAATCAGAATACGTGGGATGCAAGTGGAGTCTACGTGCAGATGGGTTTATTCTTTCTCTATATTTCTCATGGTTCTTCTCAAGGAGCAAATACCTGCTTTCACCTTGTTCAGTGAGAAAGCCTGTCCGAGGGCTTCTGCAGAGCTTCATAGGCACAACTGTTTATTTTATCTGCATAACAGTTGCACTCTGAAGCCCCCAAGGGGCATCTGGCCCCCTCTGACCTACCTGCGAGGTGATGCTGTGGTGTAGCCCCCTAAATGTGGCCGGGGAATGCTCTGACTTTCTTCTCTGCAAGAAGTGCAGTGCATCCAGAAGGAAGATGTTGCATGCCTAGGTGTTGTTCAAACATACATTTGAGATGTTGCCCAATTGTGCAGTGAAATCTGGGATCTAAGCTCTGTGTTTTAACAGGTCAGACATACACTGCAGAGATATAAGTAACATTTATACAGATGATGCAAACAGTCCTTGCCCTAAAGAGCTTCTGAGTGTCTGAAGTTGAATGGAAACAAGGCATTGCTCTGAGATAGGCAAAAGTTATTTCCTTTTATTACGTGGTTCTCACAGATTTTATTCCTTAGAGAGATTTTCTTAGAGAAGCCTAAACTCTAAGAACTTGGGTAGTAAAATGTGGGTTTTTTCAGTTTCTAGTAATGAAGTCACACATATTTACAGCATTATCATCTAAGAATCCCAAGTAGCAATTACTAATTACAAAGACGGGGAAGATACTCCTCATTTTACTGAGGAAATGAAGCCATGATGAATTAAAGAGACTTTCTCTGAATCACAAGAAACTTAATGTGGAGCTAGAAATTGAGCCCAGACCGCCTGACACTCGCTTCACTGTTTCAGTCATATGACCATCCTTTTCCAAGTATCAAATATTTTCACAAGGCTCTTCAGTTTAGTCTTCAGTTTCCAATGAAACTTTGCCCTTTCACTCATTTGAGCAAAAAGGCAAACATTTGCCCATTTGTCTCAATAGTAAGTAGAAACTGCTCTCTATACAGACGATTTCCTCTCCATTCACATGCTTCTCATCCCCGTATTAGAAGGCCAGCCTGTGTCAGCAAGGGCCTGTTTAAATTAGAAACCAAACAATATTTCAGGGATGCCTTGGGCTGTCTTGTGGAGAGGGTTCTTCGCAACCCTTGCCAGTTACTACTTGGTGGTCCTGCCAATCCTTGCTCAGTTTCAAAACAGAAGTTGCTCAAGCTGGAGCAGCGCTGCGAGCCCGGCGTACGCAGCTGGACAGCTGGTGAGCCGGGACGGAGCGAGGCCCGGCTTAGCCAGGCACAGTTCGCCAGTGCAGGGACAGGGGAGTGGCACTGTCCTAATTGTTAACATTCCTCCTCTGCAAGACTTCTCCTGATATTTATTTAATAAGCCCAGGCTCATAAAGTCTAAACAATTTAAGCGATCAAGTGGTAGCTGATGTGTATGTGGAGCTAGAGATGCAGCCAGACTAAGTGAAGGGTGAAATGCTTAATTTCTGACTTTGCAAAGCTTTATCTGGCAGTTGCCAGATGAAGTAATAACTCAGGCAGCTGTGCCCAAGAGTGGAATATACATTGTGGGTACCCCAGGAGCTGTACTTCAGGCCAGGTTTGCACAGCCACAGCTCCTGTTTAAGTGTCCATGGCCTGTCAGCTGGCATGTTCCTCTCGGCCAGTGAGAAATACTGAATTCCAGTCTGATATCTCCTGCCAGTGGCAACAAAAATTAGGGATGTGGTATTGCTGTGTTCTCAGAGGGAGGAACAGCAGGTTCAGCAGAACTGGCTGCAACATGGAGCCATTCCCACATCCCAGCAAGATGTTTGTAAATAGGCATGCCTTCACATGTAGAAAGGAGTGAGCACCTAAAGACTACTGTTTGTGGAGGTTCAGTCTTTTCTGTGGAGCTGTTGTTGAGTATTTTAGCATTTAATGGGAAAAAATCATCATTACACTCATTAGCATTTCATTCAGAATCATTTCCAACTTGGAGCGGAGCAGGGACATGGGGTGAGTGGATGTTACACTTTCATCCATGGGATTAAGAGGTCTGAGGTTCAAACTGGAAATGAGACTTCTTGGAGTGGACATGGGACAAGGGAGGAAAAACAAATTTTGATGAACCTGGGAGATGGTTTTGTTAAAAAGAAAGAGCACCAAAATGCATGATGTTTCTATACTTTCTCAAGAAAAATTTTATCTCTAGAAAGAAAAGCATTATCTCTACTTCAGCTCAGCTTTAAAATACACAAAGGAAAGGCGGCACAGAAAAGGAGAGTATTTTTAGTGATTGCACTTTCATGTTCTCTCATTAATGGTCTTTTTCTAGTAAGAAGTCATTTACCATGTTGTATTCAAAGAGATCCACTTTGCATAGTTTTAGAGTAACTTTGTTAGTGTTCTTTTGATACCTTCTGCTTATCAGCCCAAGGCTTATTGGCCATTAACTGCATTGTGAGCTGAATAAATTGGTTGTTAGTGCATTTGCAAACAGTTCAGCCTGATTACATTCATCTAAGCACCAATTTTACAGCTCTGCCTGTGGTGCCATTACAGACCTTGAGCGAGTGAGCAGGCAGGCACCCTGCACATACCTCTCTCTCAGCACGGTGATTTACTGCCTCTATCTGCTGCCTTTTACAGCTGTGTGCTGGCTAATGTCCCTGTCTTGCTGCTTAGCTTGATTCAGACCTGTAATGCTACATCCTTAGTGTGGAATCTGAATCTGACTTTGCCAACAGGCTGGAAAATGGCTTTTCTAAAATTCTTTTCCCATCTTCCCTGTGCTCACCTTGTGCTTAGAAAAACAAACTGGTCAGGGCCATAATAGGTGGACAGGGATACTTGCCTTTTGGCCCACTTCTTTCTGACTAGTCTGTGTTCCTTGACCATTCTCCAAGGGTTCTCTTGTGTTTTGTTTTGACTTGGCCCGATAGCTGAAAGCTTTACTGTAAATTATTATTTTTGACAGTTATGACAATGATATTCCACCCTCCCATGGTATCCTCTGACCTGCCAGTATCAGAACGCACAAAGATATGCCCAAAATGTCACAAAAGAATGCACAGCACATATAGCTATGAATTAGCTCAGATAAACAATGTAAGCAGAGTACAGTATCTCAGGGAGAAATGACAAGCACCACTGATTAGAATATTTACAGGGAGAAAAGGTTTCTGAGTATTTCTGATTGTGGAGTCAGCGCATTTAAATAGTACAGAGTAACAACTTGCCATTTTTCTGTAAGCTACTGAGATGCATATGTAGGTGGATTCAATTAATTAACAGAATACTGGCTATTGAGATGGAAGGGCTTGACGTGAACAAGGAAGGTGGGAGGAGGACAGCTACAAGAGTTAAGCATCTAACAAGAATACTCTTAAAAGCATCTGGCTATCGTGGGTCTTATGGAGACTAAATAGTTGATTCTCTTTTGCTACGGAATAAAAGGGAAAAGGGGCCATCTGACATCCTGGTTGATACCAGCTTACACTACTTGATGTGTAAGAGACAGTGGTTTCAGAACTCTGTCCTTATTTCCTTTGTCTTTCCACTAGTTCATATGATGTAAACAGAATAAAAGTACCATCCTTAACCCTGGCTGAAGGTTCACATGTTAATATTTTTTCAGGTGGAACTTGCAGAAATTTGCACAAAGAGTGAATGTTACATTGGCACAGAAGGTGGAGGGATGGACCAGTCGATCTCTTTTCTGGCAGAAGAAGGAACTGTACGTGGATATTTGTAATCGAAACTAACGCTGTAATACTAATTTATGGAAACAAAAAAATACCTTCACAGGTGTCTAGCAGAAAGACAAGATGAGAAACTGAAGTACCTTAGTCAGCAGTACTAGCACCACTGGTGTACAAATGAAATGGGTCTTAAATGTATAAACTTGTGTACAATGGAGTTTGACAAGTTTGAATAAGATGGGGAAAATGAGAAATGGCAAGGAGTAAGGAAAAGATGTGGGAGCACAAGGTTCCACACTATTTGGCTAATTCATCGCTGAACTCAGAATGTTTCCCATATAATGAAGTCTGAATGGTCGGCATGCCTTGTATTCAGTGAAAATGGGATAATTATTACAAAAATGCTTTCTTGAAAATTCTCATAACCAAACAGTTCTAGGATGTTTTGCCAGGTTCAGTTACAAAGACAATGGAGACTTTTTTTCACTAGTTTTGCTAATTCCAGACAATTCTGTGGCTGGATTCTGATGTAGAAGGCATTTAGCTGTCTTAAACGCGGTGACAGAAGGTGGACTAGCTATGATAAACAGGACCTGCCAAGTTATGCATGAGTGCTTGCAGTGGAATTTACAGTGGAGTTCATCTCTGTCCCAGAAAATGCACAGGACTGTGACTGTTTCAACCTCAAACCTGTCAAAACACTTTTATTTAAATTGATGGAGCATTTCACGAAAACCTTTACTTTCCTCATGATTATTACAGAACAAAAATATTTCCTAGAATGACACCAAACATTTAATGCCATCATTAGACACATGTATTTTCAATTTCACATCACCTGCACCTGCTCTACACCGTCCCTTCATGTTTATACTGACAGCAGTAAAAACACAGCTATATGAATAATGAGATATTGCTGGTGTGCACATAGATGGTCATGTAAGTGGAAGCTTTTCTAATATGTACAGGTGGTGATCAAAGAGACAAAGAAAATGTTACGAAAGATTAGAAAAGAAATTGTGAACAAACCAGAAAATATCCTTGCTTCAGTTTACTTGGAGCTGAATGCAATTCTGGCCTCCCATCTTAAAATAATATACTAGAACGAGAAAAATACAGTAAAGGACACTGAGGTTGATCAAAGCTATTTTTTTTCTAAGAGCATTGACTGAATAATTTAAGGCTTTTCAGCTTGGAAAACAAGAAGCTTAGAGGATGATACTTTGAAGCTTTGTAAAACCCCTAAATGAGTAAAGAGAAGGTAAATGGAGAATTCAATGCAATGTTTTTCATAACTGAAGAACTAATAGAAACACAATGACATTAGCAAGCAGTTTGTTAAAAACAAACAGGGAAGTTTGGGGTTTTTTTTCCAAAACATTCATTGTTAAATTGAGAAATACCGTACATTGTGGAAGGCAGAAGTTTTAAAAGGGTTCAAAAAAGACCTTCTTGGATACACTATTAGAGTATTAGCCTATTTGTAGCTATTAAACATAATAGTTGGATGTTTCTTCCAGTGTAAGTATAACCACTGTAATCTTTGCTTATGGAAAGCTAGGAAAATTTACCCCCCAAAAAAGATTGTTTTGTGTATATCCTATTTTTCATTCCCCCTAAACAGCCATTTATGGCTACTGTTGGGATCAGGACACTAGACCAGCTTAGGGGTACATTCTGATCTAATGCAGCAGTTCTTAAAGAGTATATTGAATGTAAGCAAGTCTGTCTGTCTTGATAGTGACTCTGTGGTGTGGTCCAGAATCTCAATGGCAGGGAGTAACACACATGCTGTACATAATGTACAAGCAGATTTGTCATTGTTTATTTAGCACTCGAGCTGCTCAAGGAACTCTCTGGGGGTGAACAATGCCAAAGCCAGTAAGATGTCCCTGCTTGCAGAGTTACAGCCTATTCGAAGAAGCCAAAGCAGGGCACATGATTTACAACTTATCCCCATGAAAAACCAGATGTGAATTTAATCTCTTGATTACATTACATCCTGAATTATTTAATTAATGGATGCCTAGCTTATTCCAATGAAAAGGTCACAAATGTTGGGAACATCTTACGCAGCCTGTGTAAGCATCTGTGGGGCCTTATGTCAGAAGAGCCTCTTATGAGGCCTTATAAGAGCCTCTTATGTCAGAAAGGAGACACTATATTTTTATGTGTAGTTTTAACTTTTCTGATTGTCCATATGTGCCATGATCAGTGTCTCCAGTCCTAAAATGTTGGTACTATCCTGTACCTCAGAGAACTAAGCTTGATATAGTGGAAAATCAGAAGACTGAGAAAGAGACAGACATTGATGAAGGGGCAGGGAATGCGAAGCCCCTTGTTTTAGTAGCAGACACATTAGCTTCAGCCAGGCCTGCTACTTTTCTGTAGATCAAAGAAAAACTGTTGTCTTAAACAGGCAAGAAAAATAGGTTGGGTGGGGTTCTGTGAAATGCTGAAAAAACCCAAAGACTTAATGGAAACATTTTAAAATCCAGCTACAGGGAAAGGTTTGAAGTGTATGTGTAACTTGACCAATGAGGTTAAACCTCTTTTCTCACTGTTTCATGTCAGCTTTCTTTCCTTAACTGTCTCTGGATTTTCAAGAGAAAAAACATGCAAATTTGCATTTGATTTATAGAACTAAGTGCTCTGTTAGCTAGTAGTAAATTAAAACTAACCAGTCATTTTTCTTTCAATAGGCCAAGTTGATAGAGTTCAATCCACTGAGGGCAACTGATGTTAGACTTCCAAGTGGAGCAGCGTTTGTTATTGCAAACAGTTGTGTTGAAATGAATAAAGCAGCAACTTCTCATTTCAATATTAGGGTAATGGAGTGTCGGCTGGCTACAAAGGTAAGGCATGGCTTATGTCAAACTCTAATGAAACCTTCATCTAAATATGTGCTTTTTTCCACTGCTGATCAGTTGTGTCTTTAACACCTGGCTAGGTGCTACTTTAAGTATAATTTTTCTTTCCAGAACCAGACACCTCCATCTGCAGGAGCAGAACTCCTGCTGAGCTTAATGGAAGTCCAAGGATTGTGTCCTTATATAGAAATTTATGTGATTTAGTTCTATTAAATTTATTTTGTATTATATTTCAGTGAGGAAATGTCTATTTTTCAGAAAAAAAAATATTCTCACTTAATAAGATAGACTGTTTCTAATTAAACTTGCATAGTGACAAATAATGGAAAGCAACCAGTATGGTCACATGTTTATATATATGGCAATAGATGTGTATTTTCTAGGATTTAGAGAACATCAAAGCTACTAGTTGGAGGCCTGGAAGTAATACTGGAAATGCTGAATAGCAGCATGTATGTCAGTGTAAAGTTAAAAAACAAGCTTGAATCAAACCCCAACATGTACGTTGTACTGCCAGTTTACAGCTTGAAATTATCTCTAAAATGTATGGAAACTGAACAGGAAGAATTTAAATTCTGCTTCAGTTCTGGATTTTCTACGTTCAGGAATATGTAGATGTAGGGTATGATTAGAGTTTTTATGGGAAGACGGTGCATTTTTCTTTGATTAGAGTAAATGAGGAGTAAGCATAAAGATTCACTGCAGTTATTTCCAGCATAGTGTGCTGTGTGAAAGAACAGAATTTGGGTCACAAAGTCTAAAAGAGAGTTTGGAAAACCAGCATGGAATTCCTTGCCACAAAACATTTGGCCATTATCTGATGAATATTCAGGAGTACTTTGAACATCTGTTGGCATCATGATCCTATAAAAGAGTAATTTCTTTTATGTTTTAGTTAGTGCTAAAAAAATAGTAGAAGAGATGATCAGATATGGACAAAATGTATTATAATATAATGTTTTGAGATATTTTTCGAGGAGGGAAGCTAAACCTCAGATTACTTTTTTTTATACTTGAGTTTATAGCCCATTAAAAAATAGCTGCATTTTGGTTTTATATAAGATGGGGTAAAACTAATAGCACCAATGACCATAGTTAAAGCTGTTGTCACTGAATTTAATAAAAAGATTCTTATACCACTGAGAAAACAAATACAGGGACCTGTCTATATGATAGTTCTGGTATAAGTGATAGACTTCTAATTTAGGCTAGCTACTTGACTAAATATGTATCTCTTAGGAAAAGCTTCTTTTGGAAATTCGTTTTTTTTGCATAAGAAATAGAGAGCCTTCACAGATGATCTGTTCTGAAAGGCAAAGTGCAACAATCAGTTGCTATAAGAGCTTTTGAATTATTGTTCCATATACCCGCTTTTGTGAACTGAATCACAGTTTTCTAAAGTGCTTTAAGTTATTAGTCCTGTGCAGTAAACTAAAAAGGTAGTAAGGAAAGATCATTTCTTTTTAACATTCCTGTTAGCTATGATGCCATCTCTAAAAAGGTACTTTTAGCAGATGCTTGATTGTAAGGAGACTAACAACATACACCTGTCTGTTTTTAAACATATGCTACCCAGATGGAAAGCTGCACAACTATAAAAATACGTTGAGCCAGGAAAAGACTGTCTTTAGGAAGAGGTCACAGTGGGGTGAAGGAGGGCAGGTATGTAAGTGGAAACAGGGAAGTCTTTTAAGCACCATTAAGCTAATGGAACTATGAAATAACATGCTGGCCTTACAATAATGCTTTAAAAGAAATTCTCACTGTAAGTGCCTTAGGATAGGCTTTTTTACCCCTTTCTGCTTTAGGTAATTTTAGAATTTCCTACTGCTTGCAGAAAGCCCTATGTAAGTAAAGATGGCAACACAACATATCCCTGCTGGCATTAATGTAGAACATTTTGATATCAGTCTGTCCTACAGCAAGTGAGCTCTTGATCATACTCACAAAATTATCTTCTTAGATTCTGTTCCTTTCCCTTCCCTTCTGAAGAGTCATTCGTTTGCTCAGTTCTTTTTTTTTCCCCCTTTCTCTATTCTTGTAGCAGCCTCTGAGTGCTTTCCTGCACTCTATTAGTGTGTTTAAAAGACACTTATGTTCTGCAGAGCACTCGCAATTCCAAAGGAAATTTACTTGTACCTCATCCTGCAGCAGCCTCACCCGGTGGGTGCTGCAGGAGTGTCGGTGAGCGCCGCGCTCTGCCCTGCTCACCGTGTGAGGTTCCCTCCACTGCCAGATGGAGCCTGTGCCAAGAATGCCTGCGACTGGAATGCCACAGAGTTCACCAACTAATGTTTGTTAAATGTGGAAAGATGCTCAGATGGCCTTGTAGAAATGTAATGTGTAAGAAAGTGATGTTGCTACAGAAGTATTCCTGGACTTATTCCTAGTCAGACTTTCTTTTATTTATATTCGTCCCATCGTTTACCAAGTATGTTTTCCTCTCAGTTACTTACAGTGCTCCAGTGTGCCTGTTGAACAATAAAAGACAATAAAGCCCACAGATGCTATATCCTGGCAGTTAAGAGCCAGCTGCGTGATGTCCACATCTATAATCCATCTCCAGTCAGAGATCATGAAGAAAATATCCAACTGTGGAAGCAGCGTTGGGATTACTTTTGTACATTAAAGAGATGGGATTTTTTTTCCCCTTTCTGTTCTGTGTGCATTACAATGTGAGCTGCTGCAGCTAGACTGTTCTCAAACTCCGTTTCTGTTTGCCCATAACATTTTCCCCAGTGCTGTTAGAATAGAAGCTTTGCTGGAATCAGGACAGACCTTTCCAGCAAAGCCCAACAGGGTCGGTTTCCATTTGGAACATTTGACCTGTACAACCCCAGCCTAGCTGGCTCACCTGAAATACAGCATCTCCCTTGAAGTACAGAAATGGGAACAGATGTGACAATGCATGTGGTATATTTCTGCAGGGGATTATTTATTCAAAAAGGAAGTAGGAAAATTTTTGTTGCCTTATAGAACATTATTGTTTATAAATTCCTAGTCTGTTTAACTTCTGGTAGTAAAGTCTAGGGAATGCTGAATA
This sequence comes from Oxyruncus cristatus, assembly GCA_013399855.1. Classification (NCBI taxonomy): domain Eukaryota; kingdom Metazoa; phylum Chordata; class Aves; order Passeriformes; family Cotingidae; genus Oxyruncus; species Oxyruncus cristatus. Next base: position 2,189,210 of record VXAY01002056.1, read on the forward strand.
TTAGCATTAAAGCCCAAGGAAAAACATTTCCATTCATTTAGCACCTTGAAGCAGATCTAAAAACATGTCATAAACATGCACCACCATACAAGATATTTAAGTAAAACAAAGCAATAATCGTTATTCTAACTTACCAGTAAGTAAGCTAAAATGAAGTTACATAAAGGCTGTGGAGTTCTAGGTACTCAGAGCTTTTGAAAAGGAGACCAGAAGTGACTTAATCATTCTTTTACAAGAAAATTTTCTCTCCCTGATGTCTGCATTAGCCACTAAACAGTACTGCTTCTTTCCCTACCACTGAACATAGAAAATTGTGTTTTAAATGGCGACAGAGTTATATGATTAGGATTTTGATTGGATTTTGTTTGTTCTGCTCTGCTGAGCCTCACATAAATCTCAGAAAGTCACTAGATGGCACCAAAAGTAGTTAATTTTTAAATACTGTAAAAAAGCAAAGCTGGAAGAGCCCCTGCAAAGGCACTGTTGGAGAAGAGCGAGAATCTACGCCAGATACTTGGGCAGTGGATCTTCTGCCTAAATGTCATGCTGTAACTTTGCACAAAACAAAGCAAATACATTTCAGACATGTATGTAAATTCCCTTACTTTTTTAACCAGGAAGTTAAATGGCTTTGCTGAATTGAGACACAAATGATTTCAAACCAATCTCGCTCAAAAACAGCGCTTACTGAAAAGAGTAACAAAACACACTGGGTGAAATCTTAGCCCTGTTGATGAGGGGTTTGAACCCTGATTTGTATAGAAAAAGGATTTCACTCCCTGATCTTGCTGTACTGGTTTAAAGTCTTTGCAAACATACATCCCTGATCTGGCATACTTGGAAATTTTAATCTCAATTTAAATGGTGCAGAACTGGAGATGAGCCATGTGCTTATGAACACAGTCAAATGACAGTGGTGTGTCCCTGCTAATCTGTGTCTTGCTTTGTAGCAATTCGTTGAAATTAAAGCTGATATGTCAGTAGAATCCCACAGTGACCACTTAATATTCTTCCATAATTCATAACATCAAAAATATTTCCCCTTGTGAGGAAAGCTGCTTTTCTCAACCATTTTCATTAGGCACATGAGAGCATCAACACATACAACACCCTTCCAGGGAAAAGCCTGTTTGGCATATTGCCTTTCAGGATTCTGGTGTTGAAGTAACTACTGTCAATTGCCAAAACATCACAAAGATACACAGAGCATGATATCATTGCCAGCAATGAGGAAAGCCGATGCATCTATAACGAATTAACCTCACAGCAACCACGTGGGAATGGAACAGATTCTGACCAACACGTCGTAATGTTCCTGTAAAGGCTCAAAAGTCCCTTTCAATTGCATATTGAAAGAAGGTACTTAAAATGTACCTTAAACTCTAGAGATTGAGAAAGGTTACAGTTATTTTCCAAACAAATCTTACGATCACTTTCACACTTGTAAGGCTATTACGAGCAAGGGTTTTAATGACAACCTCAGATGTTCATCAGAAAATTCCAAGAGTGTATTGGAAAGGTCAAACTGAGATTTAAACGTTAGAGCAAATACTAATGGTACAGATATAGACTTTTTAAGGACTGTTAGTATTACAATATCATAGCATTTTTACGAGCAGTTGTCCAGGCAGGATTGTAAAAGGTAAGTAAGTGCTTTAAGTAACAAAGCTCATGGAAAAGGATAAATCATTTATTTGATGCCACACAAATAACGCCAGTAGGATTTTTACAGACAGTATCTGATTTGAGGGAAGAACAGCTGTCATTCACAGACCTTTTATAAATAAATGTGATTGTCTGCTGCATACTAATAGAAAGTTTCTGATTAAGAAGTGAGAGGAGAAAATGGGCCCTGAAGGTATTTACAGATAATTAATTGTTCGAAACAGGAAAGTACAATATTTTCTGGGTTGTTTTGTTTCTCTAAATTTCAGCTTCTCTCAAAGTCAAAAGGCTTGGACTGGAAAAAAACGTTGAGGCTCCATGATGTGCAAACCAAGCTAGGAGTTAGCCTAGAGGAAATGCTGACCATTGTCGAGGAGGTATTACATCCTGAGCCTTACAGCACAGAGGAAATTTGTAAATGCCTGGGAATTAGCCTGGAGGAGCTCCGCTCTCAGATCCTTAGTCAAAACATTCAAGATGGTAAGCATATATGAAATGGTGGGGTTTACTGTACAGTGTTTGTATTATATAAAAAGGTTATGCATTAATAAGTAGTACAGGTGGAAGTCTTGCCAGAATACTCCCCTGGAATCTTGGTGAAAGAACTGCTATCATCATCAACTGATATTTCATTCTAATTTGTGACTTTGAAAAAATAGAGCAAAACTTTGATTTTGATTGAACTGTTTCTAAAATGATGGGAATAGCAGATCACTTAGTATTTTAGATCAGCCTGTGCTGTTTGAGTAATTTCTAAATGACTCAGATTTTATTCTAGGGAAAAAGTCTAAACCAGGCTTCCTTTTTAGGCAGTAAGTACAACAAAACTGAACATTTGGGATGGTTACAGAGTCATGAAAATGAATCCTGTTTGCTCTCACTTAACTGGTGTTAAAGACCAGCATAGATGGGCTTATGTTTCTGTGTTTGAGCTGATAAATACCTGGTCGCTTCCTAAAACATGCACTGGGCAGCAAATCACCTGGGTCTCTCCTGAGAAAGAAGTTTCTGTCACTATCAATATTTCTTTTTCTTTTAGGAAAATGTTGGTGGAGGTGAACAATTTACTCTTTAAAGTATTTCCCTTGTATTACTGTTCATGATTATACCATACAGTCGTGAGCATTGTCACACGTGGAATGGATCCTGGAAGGGTTGCTAATAATAGTGAATAATAGAGAATTTATGAAATAATTGATTTACATTCATAACAGGTTTCCAATTGAGATCAAAATCTTTCTTTAAACTACCTAAAATCCTTCTTCCTTGTTTCCATTCTGTAGCCTTAATAGCTCTATTTTTTTGCAGCTTATATCCTTGCCAGTCCTTGCTAAGACTGCTTTCAGGAATGTATACGTTTGATGTGTATAAATCCATAATACAGCTATCTATACTGACATATATACATAATCCATCTATCTGGAGTGATTGTAAGTTTTAGACATTGACCAAGGACCAGGTCCTGAATCTATAACCTGTTTTGCACCCCAGTGGTATCAGACAGTATGAACCTCTTACTGTCTAATTACACTGCCAGAGAGTACCAGGATGGACTAGGATATATTAATCCAGCTCTTTATCTCCATAGAAAAAGTTTTGATAACTCTGTGCTGTCTGTTCATGAGGAGTATACTGAACCATGTACCTGCACTCTGCAACATTTTCATGGGAATCTCCAAGGCTGTAAATCTCTTACGCTGTCCCCGTACTCTCCCTTCACGAAGCAATACAAGACTATTAATTTACAGATGTTTATACTCCTTACACCTGGTTCGTAAAACAAAATTCTACAGTTCTGTTGTTTATACAGGTTATCTTGATTTTTTTCAAAAAACAAAGTCTGGATAAAAAAATTCAGACATAAAAGCTATAGAAGAAACTCAAAGGAAATTTTATACTGTGGCTCTGAATACCATTTGCAGATGTTTGCTGAACAGAATCTGTTAAACTTGCATGACCATGATTTCATTTGATAAGACCAATTAAAAAGGGTTACGCTGCAAGCATCTTTGCATGTACAATATAAAATTAAATAACAGATTTCTGTAAAACATATGCAAAGAAGAAACAAGACAGACACAGAGAGAAAGAATCTAAACCCAGAGTTTGGTTTTTTTACACATTACACGTATTACGTGTTACATTGGCTTTGGGAAAGCACAGGCTGCTTGATTAAAATACTTTTCTTATTTCCCCTCTGCTTTCCCACTTTTATTTTAATGACAATGCCTGGCTTCTTCATGTGAGAGAAAACATACCATCAAATAAGTAAACTCTGCAGAGAATTTCAGTGTTGTTGAACTTCTTTGTTCAACATGAAGAACAAACCATAACATTTAGGATATCTTTCTTTGTACACATTTTATCAACTTTTTTGATAAAATATTATAATGATAAGGGTAAATTATTTACATGCAAGTTTCTATTTATATAATTTATTGCATTCTGAGTTTTTTCTGTGGCTGAATAGATATTGTCAGTAGTTTTAATTTTTCCTATTATTCAAAGCCCAGTGATCATTACAAATACTGTTTTGTACTGGCATTGTACTGTACATCTCATGTTTAAGGATCTGAAAGTGCTCTGTAAGTATTATTTTAGCCTTAAGTCCAGCTTTCCCTCCTCTACTTCTTCAGTGACAGTAACAAAGTTTTATTAGTATATAAGGATGACGAGATAAAAACTCTGTATCTCAAAGGAAAATGGTATGGACAGGCTTTGGGCAAGTCCCAGGCCAGGTCTGAAAGCACACAGCAACTTTACATCCCTTTTAGAGGCAAGTACTCCAAGATTTCTGCAGTTCCCCACTGTACAGCCCACTTGTTCCCCACGTTTGGAGAAGTACAGAGGGTTTGTAAAGCCTCTCTAGACTTCTTGCAGTTGTTCCTTGGCCAACTCAAAATCCTGAGTTTAAAGCTCCCTTGCAAATGTTGACACATGGATTGCACTTGTGGCTTCTGAACATCTCTAGAAAAATAATATTTACTACTTTTTAAGGTGCACTGTGCCATAACTTTGGCTTGGACTTGAGTGCTTCACAGAACATGTAGTGTGTGGTGACTGTGGGACATTAAGTATTTATAAGCTTCACCACAAAAGGATGTTTTCCTGTAAAACAGTGTATGCCTTTAACCATGAAATGTTTTTTTCTTCTTAAATGAGATATTTTCAAACTAATTTTTTGTTTCCATCTATAAAATTGCAATCTAATTTTGACATTTAAACCCGAGAATGCAACTGCCATTGGAGGACAGGCATCCATTTGCTGTGTGGATTTGGCTGTTTAAAGCCTGTTTGCCTCCTGGAAGAGAATTCTGAGTCTGTGCTGCAGTTCAATGTGTGGTGCTTGAATAGCCTTTCCTGGGTATCGATGGTGATCTCGGTGCAGGAAGAGTTTCCATGTTCCCTGCACAGACAGGTGGAGGTGAAGGGGGTCTGAGGTGTTCTGTGAGGCGGCTCTGTCTGTGCATCAGTAAATGTCCTACATGAGCACAAGTTACCTCCAAACTGGTAGACCTAAGAGCACTTCCCAGCTTAAGGGTCCAGGTGCCTACTTCAGCCTTGGCCTGATCCATATCGTGGAGAAATTTGGGAACATACCATTCCCTTCCACAAAAACAGAGAGGTGGCTGCTCCAGGCCAATCCCATACCTGGAAGATGCAGGTCCTTGGAGTGTGCCACAGGTGAGGTACAGGCACTGAATAATCAACAAGGTTAGTTGCAAAAATCCCTGTTAAAGCCAGCATTCCTCTGGATGAAAAATCCCTTCAAACCAGTAGTTATCATAATCTTGAAACAGGTGTCTGCTAAATGGGTCACTGAATCCAGTGCTGACTCGTCCCCTGGTTTATTTTCAGAAAGCCAGATTGCAGTTACTTGAGCAGTCCCAGCAGACTAACTGTTCCCCACTTCAAGAAGGGGGTTCACAATCTGGCTCAAATTAAAGCCATCTGGCAGCATTTTCTTATATACATTCTGAGCCAGAAACCTTCACCCTCATCATGTTCAATCAGCAGGATGTCTAACAGAGAAGGGTCCTATTCCACAGGGGGAATGGTGGGAGAAACTGTCCCCTACATGATTTTGCATCGGTGAGTTTTTCCGGTTGTAAATCCCTAGCAGTCCCATCAGCCATGTGCAGCTCATTAATCTACAGTGAAACCTATCTTAGGAAGCTGCCAAAGCAACTAGAAAAAAAAATATATAGCCTGAAGAGGTTGGTCTGTAGCTAAAGGTCAGATAGAATTGTACAGGAAGCCTCTAAAGAAAGGAATCTGCTGAAGTTGAAGTTGTAACAAATAATATGAATTGCTGAGAAGCCACAAGGTTTACTTATAAAGAAAAAAAAAATCCCTGTAGATGGAGTGGACAGGTTTGCACAGTTTTTTTTTAAAGTTAAAATTAAAAATATGACCATACAGTTGAAAATCCACAGTAAACATTTCTGTTATATTTACTTAACCCACAGTTATTTGGGACTAATAGCTCAGATTTTTGTTTATTTAGATATTTTATATGGATTTTGGACAAACTTTCATTAATGTTATTCTGCTGGGTCCTAGCAACTTGGAAGGTTCTTGCTGCAGCATGAGCTATCAGTGCCCTGAAAAATGGCACTTTTCTTTCAAGGGCACTTGGTGGTTTGTAAGGAAATTGAATCTTATCTGGGTGACATGACAGAAGTCCTCTGCAAAGAAGCAAAGCTGGGGCTCAGAGAACTTGGAAATAAGTTGAAGTGGGAGAAAACAGGCCTTTATTACAGTTTGCTGGATTAGGAAAGTATATTTACATTTTCAGTTTCATTACCTAATTTCCAGACATTGTAATAGATTTAAGAATCCAGATGCTTTTAAGAATCTGCTTTTTTGCTCTCCTTTGAGCACCACAGAGGGTGAGAACATAGAAACCAGTCCTGTGCAACACTGCAAGGTTTTCTTTGAGGGCTTCAGACTTTCCTCTTTCAGAGCACTCCAGCCCTAGCTCAGATATAAACTACAAAGGAGTGGGCCCTCTGGTTTTGTTTCCTTTAACAGTGGCAGAGTATGGCTTAAGAAATCAGTCTTTTTTAATTGTCAAAAAATGTGACCCCATGAAGCACAGATTCTGATGAGTTTCTTCTAAAATCACAGCCTCCATAATGCTCTGATGTGTCCTATTAATTCAGACCTTATGAGGAGCTAATATACAGGCTGTGATGTAGCAAGGAGATTCCAATATAGATGCAATTTTTGGAAATACCATGTGTGCTCTGCTATCTTCTATTAGATAGAGATGGTTGGTTGGACTACCCATCCAAACGGAAGAGATAGAAGAGGAGTTTCCGAATTATCAGAGGCATTTGGTGTTGAAAGCTCAAAATAAATGAATCATTTCATTACTTTAGAATAAGACTTTAAAAGTACAGAGGTGTTTGCTGCCTTGAAGATAATTTTGTCTGAAAAGTACACAGTCAGAGAGGAAAAGCAAGCTATAAAAAAAAAATCTCTTTAAACACAAACATAATTATTTTGAAATAAAATGCTGCCTATAAAACTGACCCACAGCCAACGTAAGGACCCCAGCCTTTAACTGATACTAACTGGGTAAATGTCCACAAAGGAGTCTGCAAAGATCAGCCAGCCACGCTTTCTCACCCTGGAGCTGCCCGGAAGGGCTGTGTTCCCATGGAGAGGGAGCAGTTCAAGGTAGCACGTTGTCCCCTGCCCTGGGAGGCTCTCCCGGGAGCCGGCGCTGTCGAGGACACGGCTCAGGCCTGGCCGGCCGCCAGGAGCCCGAGTGCCCATCCCGGTTGCCAATTCCTGACGTGACAAGCACAGCACAGCCCCGGAGATTTTGAAGGTAATCTGGCCAGTAGAGCATTGCTCTACCAAAGGGTGGTCTCCGAATCAATCACAGCCTTTGGCAAGTCTGTTGCCTGACAATTGAAACCAGACATGTTTTCAGTTCATTCTTTGGGTTACTACTGTTCAATGGTGATTTACAAGAGAGTGTGAGCTATGGCAATCTCTCACGCAACTTCAGATATTCCCTAAACGAATGCACATTTAGAAATCTCCTTGCTCTAAAACAATGGCTTATAAGAAAAGAATATTTAAAGAGAAACCATCCTTAAAAATAGGCCAAGATGCCTTTCTTCAACATGCAAAAATACTGAGGCACCACTCTGCAAAACACAGTGCAACTAACTCCAGCAGCAATAAAATCGGAAACCAAAATGTGCTCTTCCTGTGTGATACTCTCAAGTCCATGTTTCTGGGGGGCACTAAATTTTCTCATTTCTGTCCTAGTTTGAAATGCATTCAGAAGTCTTGTTCAAAACACAAGCAGCACAGGGTTTCTCAGTAGCAGGCTGTATTGAATTACAAAATAAATAGGAGCAGAAGCAATATCAGCAGTAGCAGAAGACTGCTATGTTCAATGTTTCTCGTTTTAGACTACTTGTGTCTTTCTCAGCACTGTATTTTTAGCATTTATAGTTGTGAAATCCTCTGGAGAAATAAAAAAGGAATTATAGAGGTGCTGATGAAGTTTTAGTCTGTAAGGGTTGCAGCCTGGAGTGTACATATGAGAGACTTCATACTGGACATAATTTTATTTCCAGTCTTTCAAGGAAGATTTCTACATATACTTGCAAATGTAGATTGCTGAAAGTGTCAGAAGTGGTTCCAGAAGTTGGCCGTCTCCACAGAACAGCCAAATAGGAACTCCGTGTGTCTGGGTCAGACAGCAAGTTCTATTTTAAATACAGAGCTTGTCTCTCTTCTCCTTTTACCTCTATTTGAGTGTTTCATCAGGCATTTTTGAAAGTAAGAGAGACCAGGAGCTGAAATGAGGAGAGAAACCTTGCTCTAAAGGAGAATTTACATGTAGAAAGAAAATAAGGGATGTTCTGAGGTGCTCCAACAAGGGTGTGCTGTGACGAAAGAGTAGGTGCTCCACATAGAGGTTAAAGTCCACTTACCTAATATTTACTACCCAAACAGCTCAAGGAAACCAATTTAATCAGAAATTAAATTATGTCATGCATGCTTTTGGTGAACAATACTTCCTTAATAGTAGCCATGGTATTAAAGCAAACAGAACTAAAATGGGAGAGGAAAACAATGAACTACAGCACGGGCTTGGGAAAGGCAGATCAATTCTCAGATATTAGTTGCAAACCAAACCCTGCTGTAAATACGAGTGGCTTGCAGAGCCATTAGCCAAAGCCATCTCCTTCCTTTTTATGCCCCATTATTCAGGCTTAAAGGTCTCTACCCTGATGGCCACACAGGTTTGGGCACCCCCCAGCCCTTCCCAGAGGAATTGCTTTTTCATGGCCCAAGAGAAAAATTTTAGCCAAAATCCTTGCACTAGTCTTCGATCTTAGTAGGTCAGTACCAAGCAGTACCTGTCTGGACTTGACATCTCGTCCACACAGGCAACACAAACACTCTGGCAAGTAACATACACCAAAAATAAACCCTGAAAACCATAGTGAAAGCACCTGTGCTCCTCACTGTACCTTCAATCCAGTATTATTTGCAGTCAGGGTAAGCCTGTATCATTGGGAAAATATTTGAGAGGGGTTTGTTACCTGTGCATCACAAAATAGGGACAGAGCATTTTTGTTACCATTAAAAAAAAAAAAGGGGGGGGGCAGTGGTTTTTGTGGTGTTTCTCTCTCAAGCAAAGGTCTGTCCACACAGTTCCATGATTGCTGCAGATTTGGCCTGGAGCAGCCCCACACCAGGCCCTGGGCCAGCAGGTGCTGGCTGACAGCTGCCTGCAGGGCACAGGGGACCCTCCAGGTGTTCTCCTGCCTCCTTTCTCTTGGTATTTGAAAACCTGAAAGCTTTAGATTAATGCCCTAAGGCTGTCGCTGCCAACCCTTGAACCTGTGCCTTGCTTCTGCAAAGTAAGGGAGAGACTGGGCCTGTTCAGTGACACAGCAAATAACCGGAGTATGTGCATGAAGTTATCAATATGGAAAAAATGTGTATATTGTATTTTGATAAACTCTAAACACTATTTTTATTAGGGCTTTTAAAGAAGATGTGAGCTTTGGAAGAAGACTTTTAGCCTAGAGAGTTCTAACACAAAATATTCATGACTAAAAAATACAATTCTTCTGTGTTTTTGCACGTTCATTTGTAGTGAATGGTAATGCAATTTTCCTTTTGTTTAGTCTCCACCTTTAAGTTATACCAGCGTGCAAAGCACGTGTACAGTGAAGCTGCCAGAGTGCTGGAATTTCAGAAGATATGCAGCAAAGCACCTGCCAATGCGCTCCAGCTGCTGGGAGAATTAATGAACCAGAGCCATATCAGCTGCAGGGAGATGTATGAATGCAGCTGTCCCGAACTGGATCGGCTGGTCGACATCTGCCTGTAAGTTCCGACCACAAGGAAGAGTAATCGTCTGTTGAGAATAGGGTTTGAATTGATGAGAAAATATGACATCGTTGGCTATTGCAATCTTAAAATGAAAGTATTCTTGTCTCTTATTACAAAATTAATCTCCTGCAGGGACATTACATGGTCAATTGTTTCCCTGCTGACATCTGTGTAATACTTTCAGATGAAAGCTTCAGTTTATGGCTTTATTACAGATTTTGCTTTTGGACTGACTCATCGTCACAAGTGTTACGTTAGACTGTTGCCTATTCCTTTTTAAGTTGTAGAAGAAGTCATAAGTTATTTTCTTAAAACATTATTTTACTTGTTCTATTGGAACTCTTTTACTTCTTCTGTATTTCTTAGAGTTATAGCATCATAGAATGGTTTGGGTTGGAAGGGACCTTAAAGATCATCTAATCCTGCCATGGGCAGGGACACCTTTCACTAGACCCATCAACCTGGCCTTGAATGCTTTCAGGGTTGGGGCATCCACAACTTCTCTGGGCAACCTGTGCCAGTGTCTCACCACTCTCACAGAAAAGAATTTCTTTCCAATATCTAATCTAAATCTGCCCTCTTTTTGTTTCTTTACCATTTCAGTACAGCCACTATGAGAGTGGCAGGGCACAGGCAAGCTGTTCTACAATCTTAGGTTGCCTTGAAATCATAATGAAATGTAGTGAAACGCTATTTGCATTTTTTCAATGAAAAATACATTGTCTAGGGTATCAGATAGGTTGGACAGGATTTCACTGTTCAAAAGATGAGTGTGTTAACTGTTACAAGGGCTGACACTGCTACTCTGCACTGTGAGCTTTCCACATATTATTTACTCTCCATCTTTGCTCCAGCATCATTCTTTTAGGTTGGATTCCTTCCTCAGTTTGGCCATGATGAAACAAGCCCTCTCAACTCCAAAGCATGTTTCCTGAGTGTCATTTTGTCGCTTCTCTTTTCCCCCCCACTGGTTGCTGTGGCAGCAAGCTGTTGTTTTCATGACTCTGCTACAGGGGAGGATCAGATCTGGTACAACCATGTCTGAATACAGAAAGTAAAAACAAGTACTTAGTACTCACATTCTGCACAGTATTTCATCCCTACCACAGGGTCAGCATGAAACAATGTACACATTTCAGTCCCTCCTAATTTCCATTTTTCTGGTACATTTATAATCATGGGACAGACATCTTATGCTGACTTTGATCTAAATGCAGTGCCTACAAAAGGAATTCAGCGGTTGGTGATCATTTTAACAGCGATTTGAGGGCATAAACAGTTGTCCACCTGAGTGCTCCCATCCCTGCCTCTGCTCCAGCCACCCTGTCCCATCTGCTTCCTGCATTCCCATCATAGCTCCTGGTGATATTCATATTCTGCTCCTCTGTTATTGTTCCTAATTCTCCTTGGAGAAGGATCTCCTTAGTTTGGGAAGCTCTGCCCTAAGCCAGAGCGTTACTGCCCTCCCAGAAGGGAAATGCAGGGTGACATAAGTGTTTGCAGGCCTCATGTCAAGAAATGTTGTTTCACTATCCCATCCTTTCTCTACATCTTCCAGTTTTGAGGAAAATAAACTGTTTCAGTTTGAAGCTAACCCCCCCCCCAAATTTAATACCACCTAAAAATGAAGATTGCAAAAGTGTGTCTTTACCAGCAACTGGCCTTTTCTTCTATTAACTAAGTAATTAGTCTTAGAATGAAAATATGAATTTTAAAAACCACGCAATTTACCATATGCTTTTTTACTTCTATACTCATGTGGATTGTTTAAGTTGCAAAACCCATTTACCAGGTTTGTAAATCAATAGAGTACAATACAGACAATTATTTAGGTTAGTCTGATTTCCTTTGCAGACATGATGGAATGGCCTCTGAGGCAGAAAGCTACAAACTTAAAAACTGAACAGAAGACTTCTGAACATTGAGAGATTACTTTGTATACGAGATACACATGCTGTTTTTTGATAAAACACAGAGAGGCCTGATAGCCTTTGGACAGACTGATAGTAATTGAGCAGAACAATTCTTGAGCCTTCTCCTGGGCTGTGTTCAGTTTATTGTATCACACAGTGATCACATAACACAATAAGCTGTGACAGTCACTCAGCAGGGCAGTTCCACCAGGGTTATCCCAGCTGCTCAAAGGGAACTGCTGATCCATGTGTGAGAAGGGAGAACTATCTCCAGAATCAGCTGGAGACAGAAACTATGCTCAAAAATGTCGGGCAACAAAACCTCGATCCCATGCAAGGCATCAGCACTGCCTGTTCTGAGACACCTCTGACAGGGGAAGAGCCTTCAAACTTAACATCTGCACTGTTTTTAGGTGCAGTAACTACCCAGTGCTGACAGCTCAGCAGCAGCACCCAATGACTGCACTTTGCAGACCTGCCGAGCCATTTTCAGTGTCCTCACTTGGGTGCCCACCTTGGATCCTTCTGAACGGGCCTGTTCTCAGAAGCCCTGGGAGAAGACTGTCCTGTCCCACGCAGGGGAAAACAGGCCAGGCATAACCTGGCCAAGGTGTGCCCTGCAGGGGGTTACCTGAGCTACACTGCAGTGAACCAGCAGGGCTGGCAGGGACAGCTCAGTGTGTCAGTGCAAAGCTCAGCACGGGCATGGAAAACTCCGCTTCCCATTTGTGCTGAGCTCCGTGCTTTCACGGCGAGACAGCTGCTGCTCCAGCCAGCCTGGCCATGGGGGCACTGGCTTGCAGGAGGTAGCACACACACAGCCACAGGACCCAAAAGAAAGGAGCAGTTAGGATTTTTCTAAATTAAATTAAAATTTCAATTCCAGGGAGCAAAATATAAATAGTAAAGGAAAAAAGTGATGTGTGTGCCCTCATTACATCAGATTTCTAACTTACCAGCAGAAGAGCCCACAGCAGTGTGATGGGCAGAGCTAAGCACCACAGTGGAGTATCATTTGTTTGAAATGATGTCTAATTGGTATATTAAAATTATTTAATCTGGGGTTTTTTTATTACATTCTTTGCACAGAAACAAGTAAATTGTTTGTTATTCTTTATGCTCTAGTCCTGTCAAGAGTATTTCTTAAGAACTATATCTTTCTTCTCTAGAAGTTTAATATTAAATCTTTTTCTGATTCAGTAATTAGATTTTTAGAAGTGTATAGCTATTCCAGATGAATGCAGCTTAAGCCAGCATCTAATTTTTTTTTGGAAAAAAGTCTTAACTTTTCTCAAGTTGTACATTAAAGAAGCTAAGGGACATAAAATCACTAGTCACTCTAGGAAAACTTGGCTGATGTGATTATAGAAATGGCCAGGAACTACATAAATTACATTCTTTACTTACGATGATATACAGCTGCCCTGTAGCTTTAAAAAGCTTTTCCAAAAATACATTCCACAGAATTGCCTGAGTCTACTGCTGCTCTCTCCTTACAAGGTTTAAACTGTGAAGAATAATCTGCATATCCAGATGTTTTCTGTTTTGCCTAGATCTTTATGTTTTACTGTACAACCTCTGCCAAGAAAGAAAGGGATCCATACTTGCTGTGGTTTGTAGTGCTGAAAACTGTAACCACTAGTTGGTCAGGGGTTTTTTTTCCATTTTGCAAAGACAGAAAATTTGTACTTCTCTCTAACCTACCTCATGCTCTTAATAGCTGGTTTATCTGTTAGTTTTTTAAAGTAGGTAACACTGCAGATTTACCAAACAATTAAGGGACAAAAAATTGGATGTGAGCTCGTGAATATGTTAGGTCCTCTTGGAAATCTCTCAGAGTCCTTAGTGTTGCTCGTAAGTTCCTTTCATGCTCTTATTTTCCATCTTTTGTTGCTATAAAGCTGATAATTGCTGTGTTCCCAGCCATGCCCATTACGTGACAGACAGCTGAGTCCTCTCGGATCACTTTTACAGGATACAGTTGGTACATTACATCCAGGTGCGTTATGGTGGCCTTGACAATTCTGCATTTTATCAAGACTCTTACCATTATTCATCTTACCAAGATGATTTTCTTAAAGCTGCAAAGCCTGCAGTCATGGCACAATTTGAAAATTCAACAAAAAGTTTGCAGCCCTTTCACAGAGGCAGAAAGGTTTAAAGATGCTTTTCAAATGCAAACTAAGCTACAAAGCAAAATAAGTGTAATCCTCTCCATTTATATATTTAAATCTCATCACTATTCCTTGTCCTGGCGCTGCAGCACAGCCCAGGCAGTGCACAGGGTACTTCCCACACATGAAATCCCAGTGCCCAGTGCCTGGGAGAGCGCCCCATCCACAGGATTGTCTGCTCAGACTCCTCTTCCAAAACGCCTGATTTGGATGCCAGTGCACCAGAGAGAGTGTCTGGCCAGGAATGCCACTGTACCAGAGGGGCCTGGCTCAGTACTGAAGAGATTAGGACTCCAACAAGATGGTTTCAGACCCGTCCCAAAGACAGCTTTCTCATGTTGGATGTAAATACCCACCAGACACCACATGCCTTGCAGAGCAGAATTAGGTGCTCACTTCTGTTTTTGTGTAATATCGGGTACCCAGGTTTCAGATGTTACAGCACTGCCCATCAAGTTCCTCAGCAGAAAACCCCAAGTGTCTGGTCATATCACCACATTTGACACTGTTAAGCCGCAGTATTTTGAAACACAGTGACTTCAGCCCTGCAACAGGCATATTTTCTGTCTACATTATGCTTTATTTCAACTAAGTATTTTAAAATGACTCAGTAAAAATGAGGCATAAGCATGACCACAGAGAATTACGAAATCAATAAAAGGTTCAGAACAATTCTGAAGGGATTTCAGTTGCCTACCAAAATAAAAGCCAGACACCATCAGAAATGCAAAGTTCTGACTGAGGTAACAGACCAAATGAGTACAGACAGTTGATTTAGCAGACTCTGAAAAGTGGATTGGGCTTTATGAAGTCGATGGGAATTTCCTTATTGATTGCAACTGAGACTGGATTGGATCCTGCTCGTTTTAGGAGGTTGCTCCATGGACTAGAAACTACTAAATTGCATCAGAGAATGAGTGGCTTACAGGAATAACAATAAGTAAAATAGAACACCAACAGGAAATGCAGAATGAACATAAAATCGAGTCAATATGAAGGGTGGCACCACAGACACACTGAAGAAAGTGTTTCTGTTCAAGAAAAGAAGTGTGTTTAGAATCAAACACATATGTAAGTACTTGCTTGAAATATGACCTAAACCTCTACTAACCCAGCACTACACCAGATTCATTTGACATAAAATGCACACATGAAAAATTACAACAGCTCCGAAAGAGCTGTCCTTTTCCAACACCGCTCACATGACGCTGCCTCTCCCTCTGACATACTCTGGGGCTGATAAATCTCTCTGTGCATGGCTGTTGGAAACACATCAAAAGTATTTGTTTGCAAATCAGATTAGATCTCCCACGAGAATAAGATTTCAGATGAGTTTTCTAAATCTGACTGGTTCTGTTTTGAGTAGGTTAGAAAAGCCCCAAAGACATTTATTACATGGTATTTGCCTGCTTTTTCTGCATCTAAGCAAAGATCAGGAATACAGGTAAGCAAAGTAATAAAAATAATTCTGCTAAATTCTAATGGGATGGCATCTGCAGTGTAGTGGCATGGGACTTGCTGTAGGACATTTCTAGCAGGCCAGTATCTTGAGGCTGGGAATGGTTTATATTTTGGATGTCATTTATTTGTCATTGTTCTTTCTATTCACCCTCCTCATTAAGAGCATTTTTTTCTTTTGGGACTAAGTTCTTACTTTACCTCTACTGCTGGCAGTCTCTTAAGTTCATGAGGTTTCCCTAAAGAGAGATACCCAGCTCTGTCCATTCAGCATAAACAGATGTTTAGGTGAGTTTATTTACACAGAGTGCAGTGACTCTGTACGGCTTTTTGAGTGTTTCTGAACTCTCCTTTTCTTGACTGGAACGCTCAGCAGTCCTGCAGAAGCCTGTGAATCTTCAGCATGTTTTAGATCTGTCCTGGAAGAATAGAGCTATTTGTCTTTGCCACATTAGAAAATGGCTTGCATGCCTACATCCTGTGCAATTAGTTTATGAACCCTCTTTTGTTATTTTTGTCATGTATTTCTGTTTTCACTTCTGATGTCTTATGAATGTTGCTAACACAATTCCTTTCTTCTCCTGCTTTCTTCATCTCAGCTGCGCTGTGATCCTTAAAACAGCTGATGCTGAAGCATTACAAAACAGGGTGACTTTTGGAACTGACAGAAATTACT
Organism: Oxyruncus cristatus; assembly: GCA_013399855.1. Classification (NCBI taxonomy): domain Eukaryota; kingdom Metazoa; phylum Chordata; class Aves; order Passeriformes; family Cotingidae; genus Oxyruncus; species Oxyruncus cristatus. The sequence goes on from VXAY01002056.1 coordinate 2,205,472, forward strand.
ATATTTCAGTTTAAAGCGTCAGCACTTTTTTTTGGACCAAAATGGTAACTGCAAATTGCTGTAGTGTTGCACACAACCAAGTGAACCTCAGAAAAATCAGATGACATGAATACTTAAAACACATCTTAGCTTTCTATTTGCATTTTATACACAACAAAGCACCCCTTTTTGGTTTATTTTACATGATTTTTCTTGTGTTATTTTGTTTTAGGCAATTCGGGGCCATCGGGTCACGTCTGACTGGAGCTGGATGGGGTGGCTGCATTGTGTCAATGGTGCCTACTGACAAGCTGAGCACGTTCCTAAAAAATGTAAAAAAAGCTTATTACCAAACGGATGGCCAAAGGTTAGCAGGGGAGAATAACAGTCTGTTTGCTACCAAACCTGGAAGAGGAGCTTTGGTTTTTGTTGAGGCCTAAAGAACATAAAAATTTTAAAGAAACTATGTGGAGCATTTGGAACTGGCAGTACTTCCCATGCCACAGTAAATGAATGCCTTTTCTGGTTTGTATTGTAATGAGCAGTGGCAATTATCAAAATGTATTTCTGGAGAAGCAATTAAAAGAAAACCCTTTGATTACAAAAGCCTTATTTTTTTTCCATACTAAACGTATATTTCAGTATAAACATTGATTTACTGAAACTATTGACAGGGACAACTGAAATTGAAATAAAGATGATGCTTTGTTAGAGTGGCTGTCTCTTCTCTTCCCTTTGCTCCATTAAACGTAGGCTGTGGAGCAACAAGCTGTCTCAGTTTAGGGAGAGACCTTGCAGGGTGAGCAGGGCTGTTCAGTGCTCTTCCTTTTCAGATGCTGGACATGGTTTTGTTTAGAGTGTTTTGTAAAAAAGGAAGATTAAACTGAAACATTCAAAAAATTGGAAGGACCTTGCTAAGCATTAGAAGTTTTATACTCTCCATAAACAGGATAATTACTGTTGTCATTAATGCTGATATTGGAGGAGCACCTGCAAGCCAAGTCAAACATTATGTTAAGCAGGAGAACTTCTTCTAGTCATAGAAGGTATATTTGTGCAAGATGATGTGGTATGAAGGTTTCAACAACAATGAATGTTATCTGTGAGCTGTACAATATGACAACCTGCTCCCCAAAGAGAATGAACAAATAATGAAGTAATGTTGGATTTTGAGGTATCCAAATAACATACTCTAGTGGCTGAATCCCAGCTGTGCTTCTACATGGTAGAACATTTGCATTTTATGCAAAACTGTTAAAAAGAACTAAATATAATCCGTTGACCATGTAAAAAAGGAATTAAAATTTATAAGGAACAATTAATGAGATAATTCACTTAGCTGTACTAAGCAAAAGTAAATAGGTAGGAACAAGAGAAAATGTCATTGACATTACTGATACATTCTGACCTCGCTCCCACTTTACACTCCTCATCATCCCCGAGCTGTAACTGCTCTGACAGGACATCACACAATAAGTTGTCTCCTCAGGGGGAGAAATTACTGTGATTGCAAAAAGGACCTGGACATCAGGAGCCCCCTAACCCTGCTTCCAAGGGGAAACAGGTTCCTGTGCCCTCTCTCTTGCATGAACTTCCACCTCTCTGCTCTCTATAAAGAAAACCAAAGGCAAGGTTTGCTCATGTCCCAGCCCTTGCAGCCATAAAAGGCACAGCAAGAGCTGGCCCTGTGCACATTTTTGTGATGCTAAGCACAAGCTGATGTCCAGAAGTCTGCATCAAATTAGAGATCTCTCAGAAGAGATTTTCTGTACATTACCCTTGCTAATTCAGGCCAAACCCAAATTCTCAGAGGCTCTGATTCTGTGAGGGAACTCTGCCAAATGTGAACACAGCAGATGAACAACAGCCAGTGCAAATGACCAAATCTTTTCAGGAACCTCGGAGGGGACGTGTCATGGTAATACTATCACTAGAGAAGCTTTCTGGTTTCTGACAACCAGAAGCGGACCACAGTTCTTAGGTCAAGTAAATCAAACGCTCTAAGAGAGGAGAAGGACAGGGACTGGGCACGATGGGGAGAGATGAAAAGATTGCATTTGGAGGGAGGACAGTTGAAAGGATGCATTTGAGAAGGGGAAAGCAAGAGATAATGGAGACAGTTCTGAATAACAGGCAGGATCGTAGAATGGGTTAATCTTAAAACATCTGCTATTACCATCTATGAAAATTGATTAACTTGTAACCTGTTTGTAATATACAGCAGATATACTCTATATTCAAATAAACCTGTAAATGCAGGACTCCAAAAAGTAAACAAGTATCTTCAAGGATGTCCAAGGTAACCACAGAGATTTTAAAGAAAATAATGCCTTTGCTTTGTTACCAACTGCCTTGTGAAATATAATCCTCAGCTTAATCCAGTGATTCCTATTTATTATCCTGTCATAAAAATGGAGTAGAACACAGTACATACTAGTCCTTTCGTTAAGATATTTGCATTGAACTTCAGTTCAGCTGGATTCATGGAAGCACTAATCAGTGTATGAGCAGAATAAAAATATATTGGGGGTCTTTTTCTCCCTGAGTTGAGCATGACACACAAAGTCATGGAATCTTCCCAAAAACACACAGGATGCAGCACATTTCAAAATTTTTCTGTCAATGAATCTGATAAATTATATTCTCATAAACAAAGAAAAGGGAAACAGAAAACTGGAACAGTATAAAAGAATAAAACCAAATGTTCTAAACTTCTGATAAATTTCTTTCTTTTTTTATTGCTTCAATGTCTTTCCCAATAAAATTTGGACATAACTTTCATTGAAAGACCTACAGTATTCAAACCATACACATAAGAAGGGCACTCAAAGGTTTTTATTTACTGCCTGTATGTAGGAAGTAAATGTTTCTCTTTAAACAAACAAAAATAATGAATCTCTGTTTTGGGTGGGTTTTGTTTGCTTTTTAAACCTTTGAAGACATGTTTCTACATAATGGTAAAACCATTGATGAGAGCATGAGAATGGTAAGCAGCAAGGATATTAGTAGAATCTCTACCAATACAGCAAGAAGATTTTGATGAGAAGTTCTGAGGATAAAGCAGCAGCTCATAAGCAAATTTCTTAAACAAGTCTTGCCAGATCTGCATTTTTAGTAGTTTTTTCTGACTTCCTGTCAAAAATCTCTTCTATAGCTAAAATAACACTAATTGGGATATCAAATCATGGACTCGTTCAGGTAAGAAAAGGCCTTTAAGATTATCGAGTCCAACCATTAACCCAGCACTGCCAAGTCCACCACAAACCATGTCCCCAAGTGCCACATCTGCACATCTTTTAGACACCTCCAGGGATGGTGATTCCATCACTTCCCTGGGCAGCCTGTTCCGATGCTTGGCAAGCCCTTCCATGAAGAAATTTTTCCTAATATCCAATCAACCTCCCCTCCTGCAGCTGCTGATAAATGATGGGAAGTGGCTCAGTGAGCACTCCCAGCTCCCTCATTCCCATCCCAAAGACTTGAGTGTGTTTAAGTTGTGTAGCAGGTCACTGACGGTTTTCCCTTGGATTATGGGGGCTTCCTTCTGCTCCCTGTCCCTGTCCTCCAGCTCAGGGGGCTGGGTACCCACAGAACAGCTGCTCTTGCTATTAATGCCTTCTTTGCCTCAGTCTTTAGTACCTCAGCCGTTTCCTTGGCCTCTGTCACTATGTTTCCCCCTGCGTCCAATAAAGGTTAGCACGAGCTCTGCTTATCCACCGAGTGTAACTTTATCTTATTTAAATGCCTGACTGTAATTCATTCAATCATGAGTTTAATCCTAGTGTGCAGTAAATGGGTTCTAAACCTTTCCAAAAAGGATCTGAAATGGAGACACTGTTAGACATCTGAGTGCAGCATCATTGCCTGGTGCCACATTAATGCTCCGTATTATCCTAATCCCATTGACATCTACGTCTTCATCACTGTATTTGCTGACTGTGTGTTGTACACAGGAACATGCTCATCCTCTGAAACAGAATGAAAGCAATTTTACCATTCACTTGACAGGAGGGGGTCATGGCAGCATATTTGACGTTTGCTGCCTTGGACACAGCACACACACGCACATATGGCAACCTAATATATAGTAATTACTTACATAACATTTTCGGGAATATTGGTTTCTAGTTAATATGATCTGAATGCCAACTCTTATTTTAGTAACTGCTGTGTACTTAGTCAGTATAATCCTTCTGAAATTCCTCTCCATGTGTCTCTTTAATAACATCTTGATATGTTGGAGCAACTGCTGTGCTACAGTTTCAGTTGAGTGAAAGATTTGTATTTTCAGCTCACTACGAAGTTTATTTGTGTGCTAAATCCCGATCAGATCTGGTTAAAGATACACCCATAATAATATTCACAAGAACTGTCCCGTTCTAAAAAAAGATACCTTGCAAATCATGGCTGTTACGGGCAGGACTGAGGTAGTGTTCCCTGATCCTTGTCATCGTACAGTTGATCAAGAAAAAATGAACTCTATAGAAGAACTTGCACTACAAAGTAATAGTAGCATGAAAACCAGACTGGTAAGGCTTAATATCATGAAATCCATGAATCATGCAGCATATTAAATTACAGTTTAAATGCTAATTTTGAGATGGAAGGCTGGGTATTGATAAGAGAGACTAGTCCACAATGCAGAAAGGGATAAAATGAGGAACATAAAACTAACTGAAAATTGCTCCCTGTGATCCGGCCTCGTTTCACAGATTTTCCCAGCTCAGGGAGGATTGGCAGAGAAAGCAGTGCCAAGCAATACCGCTGACACATCTGTCCTCCCTCAACTCTGCAGTTCAGCAGCTCTTTCGTTGAACGCTCTTCTGAGATTCAATATCTCGTAAAACAGAGACAAAAGATTAATTCTGTTCTTGATCTTATCTCTTCTACTCTGCCCTCTGCTTTAGGACTTGTGTCACAAGTAGTTGAGGTCCTGCAGGACACCACAGACCACAGTGTTTTTGCAGGAGACTGGCTGACACCGGGCTGAGGTGGATGGTGCCCAACAGCCACTCTGCAGCCTCTCCCACTGCAGTGGCACTGCAATACTTGCACTACCTGCGAGGGCAGGACAAAGCTACAGCTGTTACACTGGGAACTGCTGCTTCTCGAGGAGACTTCTTCCCCTCAGCTACAATGGTTTCACCAGTTAAACCTGGGGATGAACATTTTCTGGAGCCTCTGAGGGCTGCAGATTTGGTCACTGATCTCAGCATAAGGTGGATTTACCCAGCCCACACTCCCAAGCAAACAGTTCAATCTATACAAAAACAAAGAGGGAGACTTTGCACATAAAACTGACGTGTCCCAAATCTCACATATAATTTAAGGCACTCATACCTTATTCATCATAGGTGTGAGACTCAGTAATGGAAAGAGTGCAGAGGAGTAAAAATTGTTTAAGCAAATCAGATGGGAAGACACTAAAGAGCTTTCAGAATTAATTGATCAATAAAGTGTTTGAGACTGATTTCCAACAGCAGTGCTTCCTGCAGAAGCAACAAACTCAATGAGGATTTATACAAATGCATTTGGTATATTTATTGGATTTCAAGTCTAATGCATTTTGAGAATTGCTATTTTCTCCTAAGCCGTATTTTGTTGGCCAAAATTACGCATTAGTATTAAAAGGAAAAAAATATCCTCTCCCCACAAAAGCATGTCTTTCTGCACTTGGCACGTGAGGCTCAAATAACTCAATAAAGATTAGATGTACTTCAAACTGAAACACATTAGTGCCCAAGCAGCTGTCCTCCTTCCAGCCAAGCTGTGTGTGATTTGGGGTGGGAATAAAAATATGTTCTATCAGCCAATGATCAAGCCAGATGTGTGGGGTTCTTTTTTTAAAATCCACATTAATTTTTCAAGGGACACTGAAGCAGGTTTGTATGAAACTTACAGCAGTTCCTAAGGAATATTTTTAAAGGCCTTATTTTTTGCCAAATTTCATATAATGGAAGGTTTTATTCGTGTTGTTCTACATTTTCTGATTTCTTATCTGTCCCTCATGTGACACATACATGTATTTATTTTTGTTGGCTAAGCTGTTCTGACTCGAAGTGGGATTTTTTAGTTGTGTTACTATTGATCAATTATCAACAGAATTAAATCATTCTGATTAAATACTGAAGCGTTTTCTACTGACTTTCTCCCAAGGAACATCCTTTCTTGATTCTGTCTCCTTCCTTTCAGTCTTCTATCTAGAAAAGAATTCAGACAAGAACATCTACTTGAAGAAAAAAAAAAAAAAAAAATCAGTGAGCCACTTTTATGTAGCAATAGCAGCTGCACAATAATAAGTTTTTTATGAAGGTCTGCACCTAATTTCATGTTAGGAACATAAAGCTCTAACTTTCATAGCTGAATTAAAAAGTCTAACAGAAAACAGGAGCTAAAATCAGAACCAAAAGCATCTAGCAAGAATTTACAGAACTTCTGTCAGATTAAGTTAAAGCTCCACAGTTGAATCATAAATTTAATCAGAGACAAATACTAACTATGAATGGAAGGATTTGGGGACAAAAGGTTAAAGGTCAAGGAAAAAATACCTATTGGGCTTTTTTTCAGGTTAGTTATGGTCAGGCCTTGGCCCTACAAATATATCCAGTTAAATTCCTGTGCAATCTTTTAACACCCAATCCAACTATATCAGCAGCAGAACAGATGAGGAGCTGTCAATAGCCTTGATTTTTTTTTAATTTTTTTTTTTTTAATTTCTTTTCAGAAAACCATCTTAGAGAGTGAGTGGAAGCCTGGGCAGCTTTTGTTTCTGAAGATCTATAACCTGATGATGGCCAGCAGGGAGAGAGGGGTCACTGCTTGCAAATGATTTTCAATACTTCCTCTAGAGGGAATAGGGTGGTTACTGTGAGCTGCTTCAGGAGATGGACCTACAGGCCTCTCACTACTGTTATTGACAAACTTCAAGATTTACGGTCCTGCCTAAAATTAATAAAATATTAAACTTTATTCATTATAAGATTGCAGTGCTTTGCCCACATAAAGTTGATTTTTCATAAAACAAATTCAGTGGTTAAAGTAATAATTTTTTTTGACAGATGAAAAAAAAAAGTTGTGATTTGTGGGATTTCTCAGTGCCATCCTAATCGATCAGGCTCTTGCACACAGCTGCTCCTGGTGACCTCCTTTCTCCCTGCCTTAGCTGTGCTCATTCAGCAAGAACAATCTGGTTGGATCCTCTGAAAGTGAGGGCCCAGCTACGACAGGAAATGCACATCAGCTATTACAGATTGCTCCAGCGAGGGCACAGAGGTGGCTTTTTACACTTCTGTTCCATCCCAAAGAAAACGGCAGTGACTTTGGGAGCTCTCTCAGGCGAGCCCAAGGGGCTGAGTTAGTAGAGTCTGAACCTCAGCTATCTGCTTTAGCTCCACTAATGAGATTTATTTTATTTCTATGTAGGTGGTCTTTTATTTCTTAAATGCAATTAGCATACAGTTGTTGCCTGATGGTTTTATTTATTTTTGAAAGTGCCGACTTCTGGCCTTGCTTTTATAGTTCTCGCATTTCCAGAACTGACTTTTGTGCTCCACAAGCCTATTTTCAGGAAATATTTTGTAAGAGGGGTGATATTTTGAACTCTACTTTTAAGGCTGCAAAGGCTTCTGCTTTTTTCATTCCTTTGTCTGTTCATTAGGGGCCATCTTTAATTCCTAGATGTGTTTTTTGGAGACAAGTTCCTTTCCTTTGAAACATACCATGAAAACAAAGCATTAAAAACACTTTGGGTCTTTAGGCAAAGTTATGTGTTTAATTTATGAGATTCTGTGCTATAGAATGTTCTGAGTGGTGCACCAAAGTTTACATATTTGCCCCTTTTTAGGTTTTCTCTGGATATTTCCTGGCATGTTCATCGGCTGCCTTTTGCTCATTACATAAACACATGAAAAACTATCCAACTTGCTCAGTTTTCGCTGTACAATGAGTAGAAGGTTTTGGGCTTTTAATCAAACTATGAAAAATTTCAACATCCCCGTTTTTTTGAGGATGACATAGATGAGTGCTATGTAGCGTTTCCAACTTCTAAGTTGTGTTACAGCCTCGATTTCTGTGATTCATGAATTTATAATTCATACTCTCAAAAAAGAAAATGGAACATTTTTGAAAATCAACATCATGCATATTGCAAACTACAATAAACATGTCAGCAAAAGTGGATATACTAACAGTTTATGCTGGCCAATTTGCTACTTTATTCTTTTTATATAAATGGACAAATTACGACTGCCCATTGTGGTCACATTAAAGGGAGAATGGTGTGGAAATTTCTGTTCTCAATAAACCCATAAAGAAGTGGACATGACTTATTTTTAGACAGAATTATGCTCATAATGTGAATAGTCACCTAAAATCTGCTGAGAAAAACACAATCAGTTTCACAAGATGTCTAAAATTTTCTTTTTATCCCATTAGTCAGCCTAATAACAAGTTTTACAATTTGTCCTTGTAAAGTTCATAAAAACAATGACACATATAAAAATGCCACACTGAAAGTTGGGGGGAAAAAAAAAAAGTTTTCCACTCTTCTATATGACGTTGCGAAACTTGTTGAAGTCAGTGAAGTTAAACTACCATAACACATAATCTGACCCCTCAATTCACTGAGTAAGGGCTGCCCAGTTGGAACAAAAGCTGCTGAGATTTGACAGAGTTCTTTACAAGCTGTGGCGCCCCTGTGCTGAATATGCTGAAAAACAGTGGCAAAGTAGTTTTCCCTTAATGTGTTTTGTGCAAACTCTTCCATATACAGAAGACTAAGAATCCCATGAGAAAAGGTTCCAGGGGAACTTCAGTAAGTCTTCATTAAATCCTCCAAAAGCACTCTAGTTAAAGAAATTGTATATCCATCAGGAAAAGAATAGAATTAATTAGCAAGACTTTGCTTTGGAAACCTGTTTGTTTAAGACATAAACAACAAAAGGACTCTGAATATCTGTACTACCCAACAGATAAGTCCTTTCTACATGCAGAAAGACAGATGCCAGATAGAAACATGTCCAAATTCAGAAAATACTCTAAACTTCCTCAAGATTTATAGATCTTTGGATCCAAAGAGTATAGTTCAGGGCCATAATAGAACCAAGTCAATATATAAAGCTAGAATCCAGATATGAGATATGAGAGGACTTCCATTATGTTTTGTGGGGTTTGATTTATGTTTCTCATTCAGCCTTCTTCCCCAAAAATCTAACAGAAATAAAGAAACCAAGTGCAGTCTTACTTGAGACATTCTAAATCATATGTTAGGGTAAAGAATAACAAGATGAAGAACCAATCAAACCTTTTTTCTGTATTTTTAAGTCGCTGTCTTTTAGGCAAACCACTTGCTGAGATTGTCTGCATTACTGTGGTCTGTCTCAGTCTAGAAAAGAGAAAACTGTCCCAGCTATTGTGGATCATGGCAGAAAAAGGAAACAAAATAAATGGGTGAGACTTGAGTAATGCATTCTTCTCTTCCCTGCCCCAGCTGGTTTAAACCATCTTGGCAAAAACTTCTGAGGAAAGGTTTTTAAACACAGCGCAGGTTGGTCAGGGAGTCAAAGAGGATATCGTTGTTTGTAAACTTCAGCCCAATTACTCTTTAAGGGAAGGAATATGACACAGCATTATCAGTATTGTGTGTCTTCAGAAAGTAGGAGATCAAAGGACTTTGGCCCCCAAAGTCTGAGGAGCAAACACTTCTATTCTGCATCTGAGCTGATACAAAAGGACTGTAAAACCAGGAGAAACGTCAATAAAGGATATTACCAAACTAACTCTCTGCAAATATTAACAGAAGAGACTAAGAACTTCTACACACATATTACAAAATATTTATGTTGAGTTTTTTTTTTAGCTAAGATTTTTCTTCACCGAAACAAAGTACTGTACTACATAAGGGTGGTACCTGGATAAGAAGGGACCAGAACTTCTGACAGAGATTGATGGCAATGATCTAATGCTATGGGAGACCATTCTCCATTTCAAGCAGGAAAACTGCAGACTACAATAGTCATAAGACCAAGTCCTTGGCATGGAACATATGCATCTGCAAGTAAGCTTGAGTTATTTTAAAAATCAATGATGTATTTTATGTACAGTAATTTCAAAAGAATCAAGGTGTGTGAAAAATTAAAGTTTTCTCAAGAATTAACCCAGTGTATCATGTTTTAAACTGCAGTTCACTAAAATCGTGCTGTTACCTTTATCTAATTGATTCATTTCTAAGCCAACAAATTTTCCTTTTGTGAACATTGAAAGCATTAAAATATGGTAGAAAGGAAAACTGAAAAAAAATCATGTAAAACATGTAAAAACAACCCAGCACAAATACAGGTTATAAAAGGAAAAGTCCAACACAAATACAACACTATTCAAACCACTGATGGTAAAACCATCAGTTATTAAAGAAAGATCACATTTATCTCTGACTTTTCTATCTAGTTTTTTAAACAAATCACCCACAATATTATTGAAATTGTAGATCAGTAGAGAAAAAAATCAAAACCCTTTTTTTTTTTTCCAGGTTTTCTCAAGTTACATGTATTGTTGTTTTCTCTGCATAATCCTCTATATTCTGTCAAGCATTTTAGTGGCATAGTTTAGAAATATTGACAGAAGCATGGCTTTTGTTAGTGAGTTAGCCATGGTATGATCCTTTTAATATCAGAAGAATGTAAAGCAATCCTCTGTTATGGTTTTGGATTCCTTTGGCACATCACTTACATGTTCACAATCTTCCCTTTCCTTTCAACTGTCTATTTCCTACCTTCAGGTACGTTTTTGCAAATTGCATCCTCTGTTAACAAAAATATACAAATCACACAGTTTTCCTCACTGGCAATACAGAAATATGGCAATACAAAAATTTTTCTGATAGCCCATTTCATCATATAGCATTTTCTTGGTACTTTAGGATACACTTCACACTTCCAGCAAGATGTTAATAAACCAAATCTCCCCTTGGTATATTTTCCATGTTTTTTTTCCAGACAGAATGCTATACGAGGAGATTTCTCTACAGATAATGAGTCAGTTAATGAAAACTGGGGCTAAGAAGGTTATTTAATCCACTTTCTGTATCTCAAAAGATTGGAAACTAGACAAAATGCTACTAACACTAGCAATAAAAGACAGATCCTTAGCTCGGTCTCTGATATTTTTAAAAGATTGGTATTAATAATACCAGATTTCCATGGTGGTAGAAAGTAGTAATTATCCAGTCTCACAAGATGATGTCTTTCTGCCTGTCCCCACCCACCTGCTACTGAAGAGAAAAAGAATCTGTAAAGTACAGGTGTGTGTAAAGCCTTCCAGTACCTAAAGGGGCTCCAAGAGAGCTGGAGAGGGACCTTTCACAAAGGCACGTAGTGATGGGACAAGAGGTAATGGCTTTAAACTGAAAGAGAGGAGGAAGCAGGAAGAAATCCTTTCCTGGGAGGGTGGTGAGGCCCTGGCACAGGCTGCCCAAAGGGGTTTGGGTGTGTTCAGGGCCAGGCTGGATGGGACTTCGAGCAACCTGGTCTAGTGGAAGATGTCCCTGCCTGTGGCAGGGGTTGGAACTGGATCATCTTTAAGGTCCTTTCCAACCCAAGCCATTCTGTGATCGTATGACTTTGCCTCTGCACCATTTGGAACATCACACTTTATGTGCACTCATATTGACCAAGTACAAGCTTTATGCTCTACAAAGCTCCCCCTGTGAATTTTTGTTACAGTAACAGATGAATAAAATGATTACTGGACAAATGGAATACATGAGCACGACATGCTGATATTTTTAGATAGATCTTCAGTACCCTCACATCCATTCAGAAAAGAGAAATAAAAGTTGTTCCCCTCTTGAAATTCTTGAAACAAACAAGCAGCAGTTCAAACTCGCAGTTTTACAGTAAGTTGTCAGGCATCCATGAAGACAAAGCCAGATCTTAACTGGGCAAGCACATCTTAGCCACAGGTTATAAAGCAGACACAGATGTACAAAACTATCAAGACAGGAAAACAAAAGTTTGGAAGAACAGTGAGAAAAGCTTTACATTTTTGCATAACAGGAAATCCACTGAACAAAAAAGAATTACAAATAACCACTAACATGTCTCATTTGCCTTAAAGAAATACAAAAGCTCCTAAAAGGAGAAATAACATCATTGAATAAGAACCACAAAATGAAGAATTTCATTTCAAAAAATGTCTTTGAACACAGCAGCTCAGTGCACAGAGAAGATGATGGAGTTGAAGACAAAGAACTGCTAAAATAGAACTGAAATGAAAGCCAAGATGAAATAACCTCCTCAAGTTCTGATGCTGGCAGACAAACACCATTCAATAGAAGTTTTCCAGCAATGACAATTATCCCATAGGGCTTCAAAACAATTTATATAGTCACAAGAAGAATATGTGTGAGAACAATGTTCCACATTGCTGAAAACTACCAAGAGGGGGAAGGAGGTACCAACCACTTCCAAATCAGTTAATTTGAATTCTTAGAAAGATCTTAGAATACAAATGGGAACAAAGGTTACTTTATCCTGAGATATGCTGGTTCATGGGCAAACATTCCCTCTGCAGACATGTGTGTAGTTGCAAGTCTCAGCACTAAAACCAAATGAAGACATCACAGAAAAAGCTTGGGTTTTCAGATATAGCCCAGGACTTTCTGAAACCAATAACCACAGAAATGCTCTAGCCCCAAGATGTGAATTCAGGAAAGAAAATGGATAACGTAATGTCGTGATTCAAACAGAATTATAATTTAACCTTGTTCACAACATGGTGTTCAGAACATTGCTGCTCTCTGGGAATAACATCCGTGTGCCGCCTGAAAATCTCCCACTGCAGGCAGTAGTGACATGCAGAGAAAAGAGTAATTCACTGTAAAGGTGCAGTACAAGCAAGCAGACAAAGGCTGATCAACAGGAGTAACAAATTTAGAGGTCATAGGTGCAGGGTTCTGCTGAAGAGGAAACACCCTCAACACCAGAAACAGAATATGGAGAGCCCCTCTGAAAGGGTCCTGAGGCAGAAGTTTTATTGCCTGTTAAAACCAGGAGTGATCTCAAATCCTTGCAGGGCTCTCCTGCTGTGCAGCAGTGTTCTTCCCGGAAAGAAGAAAGTGGGCAGAGTGGAACAGGATCCTTAACCAAGATGAGGCTAAAGGAAAGCTACTGTCATCAAGGACAGTGCCAGATGATCTGAGAGGAAAAAAAAAAAGAAAAGCTTAACAAAGATTCACACTTTCTCCTCCTCCCTTGATCCCCAAAGAATCCCAGTGTTCCAGGCTGAGACAGGGAGAGGTAGTCTCCAGCCCAATTTGCCAGTCTAGTGAGAAGAGCAACAGAAAAGTCACATCTCAGAATATGCCTGAACCCTGTAGCCTGACAAGGCAGTAACAAGGTCTTTGTTGGCAAGATGTGAGTACAATTTGAATCACTGAATATCTGACAGAGAGAGGAAGGAGTGCAAGATTACCACTGATACCCCTTTTTCCTTTACTGCAACTACCAACTCAATGGCACTGCCATAAAAGCACCCTCAGAGGCCACACTTAAATGCACTCCAACATTTCCCCAATGCCTGGCGGTCTCTGATAACATTTTGATTCCAATTGGATCTAAAGAAGGACCTGCATGTCTGAAAGCTGACGTTTTTCAGATTACATCATTTGATTTAATTAAAATACTGCTTCTTCCCACAAAATTTTCTCATTTGTGTTGCATATGAACACTAGATACTCAAATTCTTGAGAAATTTAAACTTAACAAGATGGTCAGTATGTCAATGGGACTTCTTTTATAACTCCTATGACCTCACCCAACAACCCTTATGCACAATGCAAAAACAATAGCTCTGAGTTTTATTCCTCTTTCTTTTACATTCCTCCACAGTAGGTAAGTCCAGAAACCATTTCAACAGACAGAAGTGTTTAAAAGGGTTAATAAAACTTAAGGAATATTTAATCAAGAATAATTAGTACTAGACAAATCCTGATTTTGATAAGCTTCTTGTCACCAGCATTAACATTCACTTACAGACCACTGACAGACTAAAGGCACAATATACCCTGAAGAACCTTTTTATTGCTGACAGTAATACTTGGATTAAAATTAGCACAGCATGACTTTTAAATCCCAAACTGAGTCTGCAGAGAAGGCAGTTAAAAAAGGGTGGGTTGTTTGTTTTTTTTTTACTCACAAACTGAGCAAACTTGATCTGGAAGTCATTAACAGATAATAAACATAACCTTCCCCCACTCACTCCCAAGATGCCATCTCTACAGTCACTTTTCAGCATACAGTCATATTTTTACAACTTGTCATCCTACAGAGAAAAGCCTCATAGGCTTTCATTTTATCCGATTTCTCCCTCACTGCTAAGGAATTACTGCCTTCTTTTCAACAGAATTCACTTCCTAACAAGGAGAAAGGAGTGGAATGAAAGAAGAAAAATTTGGTTTGCTTAGTGAAAAGGTTACAGAATTCTCTTTAGAATGACAAAAGCCATTCTGAAAAGAAAGTAAAAAAATGAAAGCAGGTCACCCTCAGACTGTGCTGCACAACCTGCCTCACACAGACCCCTCACAGTATTTGCTGTTATAAGAGCGGACCCAACAATAAGCAAAGGCACCAGACACAACTTCTCATTAGACCATTTCTTTAAAAAAAAAAAAAAGCCAACAAAACAATCTGTAGAAGTAGCTTTGAAGATTTTAAACTATTCTTGTCACATGAAGTATCTGCACTCCTTTGACCTTCAAAACCAACTGGCTTATTTTGCATGACAGCCTTGTAAACTAAGTTGTAATCTGTTCTTCTGCATCATGACTGGCCATAGCCTACTATGAGACCAGGCTTGGAGATGCACCTTTTTTAACTCCTTACTTTCCCAATATAAAAATAATTAATTTGAAAACAGTAGTATGGATGGCTAAGTAAATACCTTATATGAATAGAATTAAAATATAAAAACTTTATTTTAAAGGAGTTGTTCTGTTAACTGTTGTAAGACAAAAAATTTAGTGTCTCAGATTTGTGGATGTTCTTCACAGCCATGGTAACATGGGAAAAACTTGACCAACCTCTGCCATTAAAACACACCAACCCACCCCACCCCCCAAAAAAAACACCAGAGAAAAAGATGGCTTTCTAAACAAGCCTGTAGAGCTGAGGTGTGCAGGCTCTGAGTAAGAGTGGAACTAGATAATCTAAAATTCAAGAAAATATTCTATCAGTTCCTTCTTCTTTAAATACAGAATCTATAGATAAGTAAGTCTGCTCAACAGTGGATAAGAAGCCGTTAAAAATTAAAATTAACAAATTGTGAGCTTGTATGACTGTCACCAGACAGCTTAATGCTGCATCTGCTCTACTATACTTGAAAATCTGACTTCTCTCAGAAGGAAAAAAAAATAAAAATCAGACATATCTGGATGGTTTCCTGTTCTAAGAGAAGAATACAAGAATAGCTGTGCTCGGTCAAACCAGGGGTACACAGAGCGTAACGTCCAATTTCCAGCTCTGACCAACATCAGATGCCGCAGCAAGGCTAAGAACACAGCAAGCACATAGTGATACTTCCACAGAAATCTCTCTTGGCCACAAGCATTTTGTGGCTCAGGAACCAGAGGTAGTGACTCTATTTAACAGCTGTGTAGGAGTTTCTCCAAACTACTTTGGTAAGCTTTGAAACTTTTTACAATTTAGTACCTACAGCATCCTTCGGTGCTTAATAATATTGCATAAAGAGGCATTTTTATTTTAGTTTAGTCCAATCTGATGTTCTGTTAGTCTTGCTTGCTTGAAAATTACGGAATAATCAGAGAATTTCTTGTAACATAAATTCTTGCTATAGACAGCTGAAAAGTTTTGTGTGTTAAGACATCTTGTAACAGAAAGCTCTTCTCTCACAGGTTTCTTTTCCTGATTCCGTTCATTTAATATTCCCAAACTAATTTTCATTTATAATTTCCATTTTCTGGATTCAATACTTGCAAGTTCTCATACTACAACCAAAACTTTTAATAGCACTTTTATCACACATTTTGATGTTAGACTACACTTTTCTGAGAGGTGATTTTACAATACCATTTAAGCAAACAAAAATCTCCTGTCCTACCTTTTTATATATCACCATAATAAAGAGCTTTTCTGCAGACCAGAGATGCACATTTTAAGTGCATCTCACTTATCTCAGTCCTTAAACAGAGCAATCACACCTCACTCAAACTCAGGCCTTAAGCAAAACAAATAGCTCAGAGGTTAAAGCAAATAGCTTTTCTCAGTAGCTGTTCACGCTGAGGCACTGTCAGAATACAGCAGTTTAAATTCAGCTCCTCACAGTAGCCCTTGTGGGAGGAATATAAGCAGAAAGGTCAAATAAACCCATCAGAGGAGCAGAGCAGCTCTGATCCACAACCATTTTGCAGGATTCACCTAGGCCTGTTCCTAGCGGAACTATTCCTTTCTTCATTGGGATGGATTGTTAGACTTACACATGTTCTCTCAAAAACACTTGGACATTCACAATTCTGTCCAGAAGAACTAGAGAATAAATTATATAGAAATGAATCATCCTGAAAGCACAGGTCATTTAACGGAGTGACAAAGTGTTCTGCTGCCCGAGGTGCACAGACATGGTGAATGTGTTATTTGCCATGCAGGGAGGTTCAATCAACTAGGAATCAAATACCATTAGAATGTTCTGGTGCAAGCCAACCACCACAATACAATATCTTCCTGCTGCTACCACTGCTGCCCAGACTTCTGCTTCTACAGAACCAATGTTGTTGCTATCAGCAGAAGGATTTATTCCCTGCTTGATGACTTTGTCTCTTAAAAGCCATATTTTACTGTACAACATATAATGAATAAAGAGAAAAACCACTTGGAGTTAGGTGATCAACCTGATCCTTGAAAAATAATTCTGCCTCCCAGCAAGTGTGGGAAATCTTTCACACCAGGTTACTTTAGACATGTCACTTCTCAGTGGCACAGTTACTGCACTGCTCCCACATAGTGGATTCAGGAACAGGGTTCTTTAAGTCTGGAGTCTTCAGAGATCACCACAAAATATATGCTGCATATGAGCCACAGGTATCACCTCCTTGCCTCATGAACCAATGTCTAAGTAGCCACATATTAGTGGCTGTTGATATTTTCATCACATCAGAAATATCAGCAATAACTAGAAGTGCAAATAGAGTTTGTAGCTGGCAACCAGTACTTCGAATCAGCTGCTTCCAGTGAACAAGTGACTGGGACTTCATGTGCTTTCAACATCGCTACTTTTCTATCACCCTTGGTGTTATCTCCCACACATAATTAGGAAATAGTATGGAAACCTGACAAACAGCTATATTATGAACTAATAAAATATGGCAGTAAAAGCTTAAAACTAATCTGATTGTATTAACTCAGAGAGGGTCTTTCTCAATACCTTACCCATATCTTATCTCACCAAAATCTTAATGTGTGGTGGGAAGGAATGAAACATGTTGCCAGCTGAATGACCTGAAAGTGTTGTGAGCAATATTTGGACTAGACCAGTCGAACAGAAGACATGCAGCCCACCCAGAAAGACCAAACATCGGGACTGGCCTCCAGAATATTTTTCCTCTTTTGCGGTGCAAGGTAATAATTGGATCAGAGTTTGGCTTTAACATCTGCTGCTGGTTGAGATCTCTGACTGGCCTTTCCAGCTTCAATTTGAGATAGATTTTGAACATTATTAATTCCCATGACCTAGTGTCAAAGTCTGATAGAGAAAGGGATCTGGTTGTGTTATCTTCCAGTATTTAATATCAGTTCTGGATAGAAACAGCTGGAAACAATATCATTTTTGCTACACTAAATTTTCAGAGGAATTTGTTGAAAATATCTCATATCTACAAAGAGCTGGTTTTGAAAATAGACTTATAAACTGAAGGTGTGTAGAGGAAAAGCCACATGAGCAAACTTCTTGAGATGAGTATCTGACCCCATTATACAGGACACACTCAGAGGTAAATTCTCACCTTAGAAACTCACATGGAAGTCTGAGTACAATTTCATCCCAAACTCTGAACTCACACTTTCTAATTAAAATGAAGTAGAGTCAGATTATCTCATACTTACTGTTTATTACTCATTAATCTGTGGATGGGTTCTGCAATATCTCTTCATGTGCAGCTGTCATTGATTTCAGTAGATGCTTAGTATGCAGAAACTTAGAATGAACTCTGAGTCTGCTCTAGTATCATGCACAAACTGTACTATATAAGCTTTTACTCTGCTGGGATTTTTCCAACTTAAGTGAAAGCATTTAACTCTTAAAACTGTTTTTGATTTAGAACCCAGAGTACCTAGGCTGTCATTAGTTATTGCAGCATGCCGTGAAATAACCGCAAATGAAAGTAAGAAATGAAGAATTACTAACAACTGAAAGTGAGGCTTTATTTATAATTACCTAGTCAAAAAAGTATGACACAGTTTTGATGGGTCAAGTCCCCCCTGCTCCTTTGATGAGAGGAGGCAAAGGACTGTTGCATGCAGATCCAGGCAATTCCACCACAGTGTGTGCACTGAGAGAGATTACACGGTGCGTGAACGCTTCCAGAACCTCCCCAAGCACCACTTGCATGTTGGAAGAAAAAAAGTCTCTCTTTATTTTCAGCTAGGGAGGTACTAACAAAATATTTCAACAATCTAGAGCAGCAGGTTTTAGCGTATAGAAATGGACTAAGTCCAAACAAATAAATTTGGAAAATAAATTTACCTTTTCTTTTTTTTTATATAGGTTATTTCATGGCAAATAAAAAGTGGTTTGCATATTTTTGCATGATAGAAGAATAAAAAGAGTGAAGATATGTGTATTCTTTCTGATTAAATACTGCATGTAACCCTGTGACTAACAGCAGGAACAGTACTGGTAGAAAGCTGATGCATTTTTGACACGGTGGCAAACTTTTTTATATGGGAGACTTTGAAAAAGGTGAGTGATATCTTGGCCATTCAAATGCGCATATTTGCAAAAAACCCACACCTCTAAAAAGACAGGTACAGAAATTCTGTTCCTCATTACTGCCACTCAGATCTCAAGAGACTTTTGAGTGAAAGCACAACTTCCAAGAGGTTCCAGGAATTCAGCTTGCTTCCAATTTTTTCAATAAACGATGAAACACTCCAAGGCCTTTCTATTCTCTGAGGCTATCTGAGGCTTAGAAAGAGGAAGGAGCTGAGATTCTGGTTCTAATTATTACAGTAATTTTGAATGAACAACTATCAGGTGATGAGGACCTGGTAGCACTTTAACACATTCCCTGATTTTTGAAGATGGAAGCAGAAAAGCACTGGTGCCATAGCTGGAAGTCAAATCTTTCTAAGGTATAGAAAGTGTCGGTGTAAATACCTACAACTACTTGAAACTGTTTCTCTACAGAAAGTGTTGATACATAAGACCAGATTTTCCAGACTTTATAGAATTTCCTCTTTCACAGTAATGGAAAGCCTGCTTTTTACTTTTTTCTCCCTATCTGCTTGAATGCCAGAAGACAGTTTATCATTCCTAATCCTTCATTAATTAATTAGTGCCACTAACACAGCAGTCTCAGTGCTTTTAGAAGTTCACCATCAGAGGAAAAGTTAGTTAAAAATACGCGCTCTTGGGATGCATCCAAGTTGAACACAAATCTAGTCATATCATTTTGAGGGTCTGACACTTTGGTTCATAAGCAATTACTCTCTGAATACAGACTCAGCATCTGAGCAAAGATAACACGGACTTCTGTATGTCCATTACTAGCTCTGATGTTTGACTGGCTCTTATGCTTGAATCTAGGACTAGCTGTCAAATAAAATATGGATTGTACTTTATCTTCAGTGTCAAAGTAAAGGAAAAACATAGTAATAAAGTTAAGATTTACATTTCTGCACACGACAGTATCTCTGGCAGGGACAATTAGCAGCTTTGTCAGTGCAGTCGTACAGTTACTGCTGCTTCTAAGTGGAGTGGAAAGTTAGAACTGCAATACTGCAAAAGATAGCAAAACCCCACATCTCCCCTCTTTTTAATGTGAAGCTGCATCTTGCTTTTGATCACCTGAAATACAGAAATCTGATTTTGCTTAATAGAAATTACTGTCATGAATGAGGGTTATGAATGGAATATCATTGGAGCTTTACTCATTATCTCTAGTACTGCTCCCCAAACTGTACCATCGACTGGTGGATCAGAACACCCAAATTCCCAAAACCTTTTAGTCTAAAATTGCAGTAAGAGCAGAGAAGGAAAGAATGATTGACTTTTTTTTTTTTTTTTTTTTGAATGAATTGTGGTTGGGAAAGCACCGTGCCATCCCAGTCTACATCCCAGAATACACTGGTTCCTGTTGCCCGGAGGCACCAGAAATCCATCTCCATTTAAAAAGCAGCCTCTTTGCCACACGCACAGATGTATTCTCAGAATAGCAGAAAGCTGGAACAGGTGCAGTCAGACAGGGAGCTGCATGCGAAAGCAGGCATGTGGCAGAGGATCCAGCAAGTGTCCAGCTCTGGGGCATCAGGACTCCCTTACAGTTTGAAACTTGACCTCCAAATATTTAATTTACACATTTATCTGTTTGCAATTAAAAATAATAAATAAAAAAAGAGAGACTAAGTCAAACTCATAAACTGATTCATCTCTTTAAGAAGATGCCAGAAAAATTTAATTTGTCAAGGAATAAAAAAAGGAAAGGACATACCAGCCCTAATTTCTTTGTCACTTGTGAGAATAGATTAAAACAACCAGAAAAAAAAATTAAATAGAAAAGCTGCATTATAGTCTTTAAATTGTGAGCAAAGAAATATGTAACATTTTAACTTAGATTATGAAAGATTTCCCTTGTTAGAAAATATGGCCTAAATATACAATGAATTCTGAATTAACTTGAATTTCAAGTAAGAAAACAAGGCATTGATTTTAGAAACTCATTCTGTGATAGTGTTTAATTTTAAAGCAAATCTGGACTACTCCAAGAGTAGTTAATCTAAAGGGATTGATTTCTGACAGCTGTTATTGTTTGAAAAGTTAATATCTAGGAATTTTGTATTGGTTTGAAAAGGCATCTGTTTCTAGAACGTGTAAAGCTTTGATAAAGCAGAGATAATTTATCTGCTTTTACTTCGTGCAATAAAGCTGCTCTTAATATTCTTATCTTATAATATTTGATGTTACATAGAGTGACTTTATCACACCATCAGTTTTTAAGCAAAATCATTGAAGTCAGGTGGGTTTTATGCTCCAGAATAGAGGAATTCTGTGACCCACTATCGTCTTACTTGTAGTGAGAAAGAAACCCAATGAAACAGAAAAGGCTGCATAGTGCCACCAATTTATTAACAGTTTGCCCACTGAGAAACCAAGAAATTTTACTTTATAAACTATACCTAAATTTGTATTTCATTGTATCTAACTACTTGGAGAGAGTGAGGTCACCCCAAATATTCCTTTCAGCTTCTCTCCTACCCACCATGCAACTCCTTTACTCATTTATTCAGCAAAATTCCAAATTGGCATTGTGCACACAGAAAGAACAATATTAGGAAACCAGACACTTCTTAAGCCAAAGGAAAAAGTGAACTGGCTTCCATAAACAAGACAGTAGCATCTTCCAAAATACAAGGTGGAGCTAATGATTTTTATTGGGGAGAAAGTGAGGGGGAGTATTCTTACAAAATTTGGCAAAACAAAAAATCTGCTCTGGTATTGAAGTCAAGGAGAGAGCTGTGAAAAAAATGGGAAAAAATACATGCTTGAACTGCAAGTAGCTGGGCAATATGTTGGGGGCAAGGAGGGACATAAAAGTAGTTCCTAGAAGTCACAGAAGTTCCATGACTTCATCATTTACTGAGCCTTTATCCCATTCTAGGAATGTGTTTTATTTAACATATACACCGTTCCTAAGTACATATACACAGCAAACTGAATAGGTATGTTCTTTTGTAAATAGTACCAAAAAAAAAAAAAAAAGGAAAGGAAAAGTATGCTGCCAAGAGGGGAAAACTAGACAGTGAAATGCACCCTCCAAGACACGGCCTCAGCAGTTGCTCTCATTCGGAAAGCTCCTGCAGCGAGGCCACCTGCACTGAACTCCAAGATCTATGGCTACATCATTTCACAGTCATGGCAAATGTGCATCTCTTCTTTGTACCTCCCTTTCCCCAGCTCTGCTATCACCTTACAAGGACTTTCTCCGTTATTCCTTCAGAACGACCGACTGCTGTTTGCGTGTGCCCCCGGGTGTGCCGTCAGTAAACCGCTTCTCTGCAGACATCTGTCCGGTTTCAGAGAGCACATTTACCTATGGGAAGCTTTACTTCCTTGTCATTATTTACACGGTTATCCCCAAATATCCTGAAAGCATTTATGTCGAAGTTAAATTGTGATACATAATGGGAAAAATACTAGAGGAGGCAGCTGAAATTATATCACAGGGACATTGAAATTAAACCAGGGATCTGCAAAGACAAACTTGGTTTGCATTCAGGGTATAATTTCAACAGTGCATCAGCCAATGCACACCGTCTATGACTTGAAGAGCAACCCAGACAGCAAACTTTTTTCAGTACCCACAGCTTGAAACTGTCTCCTAGGGAAATCTGAAAGTGCCAAAGGCGCAGTACAGTGATTCTCCACCCCCTTCTTCATTACAAACAAAAATATTTTTTGACTCATGAAAGTCATTTCAAAATGAAACATTCTAAAGAGGAGAACAGTTTTTAAAATACAAGCGAAACTCAGAAATTATATAGTGTCAAAAAAGGAAAAAGTAAACCAAATATTAAATTTCAGTTCACAAAAGCAACATTTAAGAGAATTTTCCATCCTTCAATTCTTTTCAATTCTATAATATACCCATAAGCAAAGTATTCACTAAATATTTTATAACGTCTGGCAGAGAATTATGATAGCTCCAAAGTATGACAAGGGTTCCAAATTACTTTTTCACCTAGAAGATAGTGATATGCCCATTTATCTCCCCCTGAAATGAGTCCATGTCTACCAGGAATGCAGCATCAATTCAAATGAGAGCAAGGAATAGCACTTGACAATGTTATGGAGAGTCTCTCTTTTAAATAGGTAGCTGAAAATACAACATTTCACCAGTCTAACCAACCCCATGTTTCAAGATGCTGGAATCTTGACATCCCCTCTGCCAGCACAAGGCATATTAATACATACATATATATATACACACACACACACTATATATACCCTGCACTTGTTCCTGGTTTATTTAAAAATGCAAACCAAAAACTTTAGTGATGAGAGATATTGTAGCTCCCCTGCTTTAAAGTGTAGTCACTGGATATCTCTGACCTGATATTCTGACCTTGAGCACAGATTATTTACAGAAGTTCAGACAGAGCATTTCAAAAGCTGAGCTCCTCTGAAATTTGCATTGCTTTGCTCTGATGTTTTATATAATCTGCTCTTTTGTAACTGTGAGAAAAATAGCTTATTTTGTTCCAAAGGATGAAATCATGGAAGTGTTAAGACATTAATCCATTCATCAGTTGTCTTAGGATAGGAAAATGAGCTGATAAAACAAAGTAAGAGCAGAGTTTCTTAGAGAACTAGAGAATCCTGCTACTGAGGTTAATTTGTACACCTTCTCCACACTCTCCTACCAAGAACACCGACCTTCAGGAGAATTTCACTAACGGGGCAGTTACTGCACTCTGAAACATAACCATTCCTACTTAAAAACTGAATTTGCAAAATTTTAATCATCCTGCCAGGAATGCCACTGCTGATTTGACCATAGCAATATTAAATTTGACCATACCACTATTAAACTTTAAATATGCTACAACCTACTTCTGTGAGAAACTTTGCTGAACCAGAGTCAAGAGAGAAGCAGGTATATATTAAAGAGACTGTCCCAAGAAATACTCCGAAGGCTGAATAAAAAGTTTAGATAACTACTCTGTCATCAGAGCTGTCTCAATAAATAGCAGTGTGTTCTCCTCACCTCTCAAAGTTACTCCTAAAGGACAGCTTCTTCAGGTGTTGTGTAATAATGTGGAAGCCTAGTTTGGAGATGGCATTGCAATGATGTACTTTAAGTGGCAATGCAAATATGAACGTGACTGAGTTTCACTTTTACAGAACTGCTAAATATGTGTTAGTTAAACAATAGCAGCCTCTCCTCTTTGTTGCTGGCTCAAACCAAAACAAGAACTATAGAAAACAAGTCCTACCACTGGAAGGCTGCTTGGCAGCCCATCTCAGTTCAGCTGCTCACACACAGCTCTGGAATAAAACAACCACTGTCGCTTTCTGGCGCTCTCACCATAGAGGCCAAATCCTGAATCAACCAACAAAGGAAAACAAGGGAAAGAGCTCCAGCCCCTTCACCTCCAGATGCAGAACTGCATCCAATAAAAGGCAGAACAAGTTTACATGTAAACTAGCACCAAATCTCTGTCTGCTGATTGCTTCAGTTTGCACGAGTGTCAGTTTTGCACTTTCCACAAGTACTGAAATGCTCAGACACTTCAGGAAAAACAGCAGTTCCTGACAGTTGGAAGGGTTCGCCTACGTGTATGTCAGAGATTTCTGTTATGAGGACCCAGGGTGAGTTTCATTTACAAAGAGATCAGTTGGCCGACATCATTAACACACTTCTACAAACAGTGGATAAAACAGTTTTAAATTACCAGAAGTTGCATCATTATGGATTATTATTTTAGCATTGTTAGCCTTCTATAATATGATGTTGCTCCCACTGGAATACTGATTAAAATAGGAACCAGATGTGCTTTTCATGACCAGATTGAAAAAGATAAACAACCAGAAAATCAATTCAAATAAAAAGGATGCCCTGGGGATGTTTCTCGAAACTGAAGAAGGAGAGTATATGTATCTTTTAGAAGGGCGGGGTAAAAACTGAAAAACGCTAAACCAGAAATCTCCTTCTCGCAAAAAAAATCCCTAAGGAACATGAAACAATCTAGTTCTTCAGACACCTATTTTGATTATATTCCAGTGCACCATTATCTTAAAATTTGGTGCACCAGCCAACACTAAAACAAAGAAAAATCAGTATTTTCAGTTTTGCTCATAAATCCACAAGACATAAAGCTCACAGGAAAAAGACTAATTTATATTTAGACCTCAGTGTTTTACAGGAATATCACTTTGGTTTATTGGCCTGTAAGTATGATATGAAAGTTCCAAAAAAAAATTATCTTCAACTCCAGGGAGCCACTAAACGGAAGCGTTATCTTTATGCCAACTCTGATGGGAGCTGGTTTTATGCTAAATGCAGACCAGCATCTGCAGTCTTGAAGACCAAGTATGACTGAATGTCACTGCTTTACAGCGTAGACCATCTGTTTCTTTACATGGAATAGAAAAGAACAAAATTTCTAGTCACAGAGGAACAGGGATCACAAACCACAAAAGAATATTACAGGACCAGTCCTTAACACCACAGCTCCTACTGCAGATATCAGTGTGGACCTGCTGAAGCCAGATTTTTTGCCCTTGCTTCTTTACATCTAGGCCAGGAACCAGCCAGCAAAGAGGGCGGCAGTCTCCTTTGGCAGGCATGGAGAAGAATGGATTTCTTCACTAGGTAGATAAAATAATACTTTAAAAAATAGAAAAAAACCCCAAGTCTCACATATCTACCTTAATTTCAGAAGAGCTGGAAGAGAGACTGGGTTAGCCCTGCTCGGCACCAACTCTAGCGATTACTGACCCAGTTGAACCAGGTCATTTTGCTGCAGCTGAGTGTCACTTACAATGGGAAAAGCACAAGCCACACAATCAGGCCTGCACAATCTGAAATAGCACACCATACAAAGGCAGAAGGGATAGCTTACTTCCAGTTTTCACACACGAACACTTTTAGATATCAGCATCTGATTTTTTGGGTGAACAAAGCTTTGTCATCATGTGGTACAGAAACCATTCCACCTCTAGAAGTCCTTCACTGCACACTAACAAGGCCAAAATACAAATTTAGAAGTGAAAGATTTCATGCAGTACAGCCTAATACACATTTGATTTGCCAAATGATGTTATTTCCCTTAGATATATTTTGAAAAAGCATCAGACAGGAGAAGAAGGGATTAATATAAGAAATTCCTCAATCTCTTCCTGTTCCTTCTTAAAATGACTTCCAGGGGTCCCCATTTTCTAGCTCCTATTTCTTCTGACATACTGCTTACATTAGGAACCTCATTACTTTCCTCTGTTCTGTCTCATATCCCTCTCCCTCTTTCTGGGAGTTTGCCAATTTTTTTCCATTATTTCTTCTCTCCTATAGTTTATAATGCTCCTAATTTTCCTCTTCCCATAGCTGGTTCTCCTTTCTCTTCCATATGCCAGCACCTGCTTGCCCATTAACAGGACTTGGGGTACTTCAGGAAACACATCACTACCTTCATGCAAAAGTTTACTGAGCTTGGGTACTCAGACAACGACCTGCCTGAGAAGTAGCATTTGTGGATGTTGAGAGACTGGTATTGGATCAGAGTTCCATTCCCTGCTGCATTTGAGATGCTAGTGCAAATTGAGTAAATCAATCATTAAATCAACTACAAATTACTCCAATATCAGAAGAAAATTAAGATCATGAAGTCAAACACTCTGAATTTTGGAAACACCAGAACTAATGCTGTTCATGAAACATTACTTCAACTTGTGTGTCTACACAGGTGACCTTTCTTTGTACTATCACTTTCTATAGTCTGCTATAAAAGATATTTTCTTATTGCTGTTGAAGTAATGACTATCAAGATCATACTAGCATTGGGAATTACTGATAAAACCTCACAAAAGAGTCTCAGAATTGTAACAAGCCCCCAGATTTCAGGATACTTTAGGAGAGCCATCTTTTTTTCCATAGGCTACTCGATCAAGAAAAGATACAAAAAGTTTTAGTCACCATCAGGAAGGGCACAGCAGATTAACTAAAAAAACCCTAATCTGTAATTTAAGATTATAGAATACATGTCCAATTTGATAAATTATTCACCAGAGACCTTTTAGAGACCAAGAATTCATAGCAGGCACTGCCAATGCATTGTTCCTGTCTAACAATGCTACGAAACAAACAAACAAGCAATGGTGTGATCTTCAGAGAGGAATTTTATTGAAATGTGGTTAACTAGCAAAAAACTGCCTGTCAAAATTCTTTAAAAAACAGCTTTTCAGTAACTTCCCCTAAATACTTATATCTTCTTTTTCTGGGCCTTTCCGTCAACTGGATTAAAAACACCCACAGTTGCTCAGTTGAGTGTCGTGTCAAGGGGCTGCCACGTTCTGTACCTCAACATGTGCACTCAGCACAGTAACTTCAGCACCGGAGCCAATACACATACTCAGTGTGAAAAAAGTTTTCACAAAGCCACATCAAGAAAAGCTTTGTACAACAGAAAAGGTCTCTGTTGCAGTAACACACTGTCAAGCACGGCAGAGATGCAAGAGGTACCAAACTAGACAGATGCTACAGATGCAACCCAGTATCATAAAAGGCTGATAAGGAGAATTTATGACTACACTGGACAAATTCCTATCAGGGAATCAAATTTTTCCTCCTCTTTTATGGGGAGAAAGGAATACACAGATCCTGTAGTCCCAGCTTTCTCCCCCTCCACCGCCTCTTTCTACCACCTCCCAACTGTTCTGCATTCCAGTTCCACAGAACAGTAATATTTAGGTTTGTGTGGAGAATACTTTAGTTGCAATGGACAGTCTTTATCAAAGCTGTGAAAAACCAGCAACTGGAATGAATGTTAAAAGGGTAGAAATTATTTTAGTAACGTGATAGTTATGATAAGCAAAGTAATGCAGGAGTAAGGAGCCAGATCAGAACAACATCGTCTGATACCAATCTGTTCCAACGTCTGACCCTCATCAGTCGCTGACAAAATTCAATCCTTGCTGATGCCACAAGCCAGGCAAAAAACCATCCAACAAAGCAACAGCTGCAGAGACATTCAGACTCCTGGAAGCACAGCTGTTCACAGAGAGAAGGGATCACTCCTTCAATCTACAGAACTATACATACAGAGGAGCAGGAGAGTTTATATTGCAAATAAATAGCACAATCTGGTAATCCTCAGTCTAGGTATCTTTAAATCACAGCCAGTTTGAAATCGATAGTGTCCCATCTTGCTTAACTTCTGCAGAAGCTCTGAAAGAAACCAGAGTTTTCACATAGACTCAATTTGTCCTGCTGCTTTGAATGCAAAGCTATTTTGACACTTTCTTTCCTTCTTTTTATAATTAGAAAAACTGGCTCACCAGTCCATGCCCACATCAGATGCCTCAGGAATGATGTTGACATGCTAATTCTAACCCTGCACTTGATATGGTGAACTGCACTCCAATCCCCAGCATTTTACATCCTTCTTTCACACCCTCCCCAGATTATCAAATGACTATTCTGGCCTGAATTTACATAGGATTTAGCAGGATATCATGGACTTCATTATCAGTAAATGAGGGAATGGAAAAAGTGAGGAAATGTGGTGGAGCTCACTCTGAAAGCCAATTACTAACACAGATTCTCTGCTAACAACATCCTTTTACTAGATTTCCTCAGTTCAGCCAAAGCTTACCTACCATTCAAATGGTCAACAGCTGGAAAACCTTACATATTTGTGACTAAGTGGCGTCCCTGTTTCTGACAGATGGGTAGTAAATAATGCAATCATTACAGAGAATTGCTCTTACTCTGAATCTGCTGGTGAGTTTTGAACTCTACAAGGAGCACAGCTTTACAGGGGAATAGGGCAATTTTCCCTTACATTATTTTGCTTTTAGAACCCATGTAACAATAGCCCATATAACTAGATGGAGGTTAGGAAAGGTCTTACTCCAGCTGTTTCCCAAAATCAAATATTAAATACGCAGTAGTAACCCAGTAGCATTTCTGCCATACACGGCCCCCCATTTTGTTACTTTGCTTTTGTTTGCACTGATTAGACCAACCTGCTTTATTGCCTGCTTTGTATAGGAAAGAGAAAGCCACTGAAAAAAATGCCTAGTTAAATCTCAGGACTTAAGATGCTTGTAAATAACACAGAACCAGGAATCTACGTTAAACCCTGGGTGAAATCCTGGGCTTGCTAAATTATATAGAAATGCCAAGAGGTTTGTTTGATAAACATTGGTTTGGATGAGTCTATGACTGTGATACAGACCCTAAGTTTTACCATCATTGTGTTCTTCACAATTTCCCCCTCCCTGACTGAATGCATGAGATGGGTAACCAGAATTTGTGCCTTTTGCATATTTTCCGTGACATCATTAATAATGTTTCAATGTATAGTGTGTATATATGTGAGCCTAGATTTTTAGAAGCAATCACAGGAGCATTTTGACTTCTACACTATGCTAGAGGGGCAGTAAATATTGGGTGTATCACACCTGTTTAATTGGATAAACTCACAGGTGTAGAAGGTGGATCTAAGCACACACATTCCGCAAAACCAGGTCTTAAAGCTGATTCTTACCCAACATCTGTTTATATAAAAAGATGCTACACATGTTTTATTTTGTGAAAAGAATATACTTAAAAATCAGGCAGAAGAAATGACTGCATGGTGAATATTTTGGTAAAATAGAAATTTGACTACAAACAGGTGGATCACTTCAGAAAGAGAGACCTCTGAATGTCATACCTGGTAATAAATGAGATAAATCAAATGGCTCTCCTCGGTATTTTCTCATATCAGCTCTCTATTTTTCATATCTCCACCAAAAATGTACTGTTACAATTCTGCAACATCTTATGATAAACACAGCCTGAGTGTCCTGATGTCATAACAAGTAGGATGCCCTAAACCTGAGGGTTATCAAGCTATATATTATTTATAACCAGGAAATCTATCCTAACCATATACAGTGCAAACTCCACTTAGAAAGGAAGTGTTCATCTGATGGCCATTGCATTCTTTTTTTATTTTATCTCCTTTCAAAGTCAGTATTACGATACTCCACTGTCCTAGTGAATAAAGCCTGGATGAGTTTACCTCTTAAGTTTACTACTCATGGAACTAAGGTATTCCCAGCCTTTGTTTTCCCTAAAATAAGCTATGTAAAACACATTTGCTGTTGTTAACAAAAAAGGAAGTAGTTACTCAGTTGTCAACTATTTGATAGTTTTAGGGGGGGGGGGGTTAAGTATCTAATGCATCCCATTCAAATTTTCCTGTAGAATTAAATCAGCTCAATATGATCTGGATGAATAGAAGGAAACGAATGATGTTGAAGAGATCTGTTTAGAAAATTGCTAGGAAAAAATTATTGTTGTCTTTTCAACTTGATTTTAATAACCCATACCAGTTACCAAAACAACATTCTTATAGTCAAGGAGACAACGGATCAGTAATTATGGTTTTTAATCTTAGGTTTACAACCTTGAAAGATAAATCCAAACTGAGGTGCAATATTCCTCATCTCTCTTGTTTTCTGCCTTGCTATACATTTATTTTCCAAGCATTTTGCAGTGCTTTTCAGATACTGCAATGCCGCCCAAAGGTTTGCGCAAAACGTAGCACTTTTCTTGCATCTTTTGCATGTAGCAAAAATCAATCTTGAATTAATCCTGATTTCCGAGATCTGGAAACTACGGACAAGGATTTAACCAGAGCAAGATTAACACCTTCACATCTACAGAATTTTTTGCATAGGCCCTTCCAATCCCATTTTAGCTCTTGCTGCAGGGCATTAAAGCCCAACAACTTGAGTTTAAAGTCCGATACAGACATTATTATGTTCCTACTGTCTTAAACTCTGGAAGTCCTGGAAGATGTTCTAAAGCAAATTTGAAATGGAGCAGGGAACGAGGAGGAACACAGTGACAGTTTCTTAGCAGGTCTGGGTTGCTCTAAGGGCAAACTGGATAAAATTGAGGGTTTTTTAAGTCACACTCGTGACCCGATGCCAAGCCTGGGCAGTAGACATTCCAGCAGGCCATCCTGGAGATGAGGAAAGCATGGATCCTTAGTCATGTTTTCATCTAAAAGGACAGAAAGTAATTTCCTACGCACGGAAAACGGGAGTAAACTTTATTAAGCTGTTTCTGTTTGAACTGGAGGCCTCTGTACAATCTTCACAATAGCAAGCAAAGTGCTTGCAATTCATTTCCACTTTTCAGCACTTCGTGCACTGCAGCAATGCTATGGAAAACTGTCTTATCAACCAGGAAGCAGGAACCAATGCATGGCTTAACGTAAAGGGGGCAGGGTTAAGCATTAAAGGATGGCTTACAGCATATGTGTTTTGTGCATTTTCATGTTTCCTGTTGCTCCTGATACCTGAACACATGTATTCAATACAATATCACCAAAGAAACAGAAAATCACAAGCATTTTAGGTGGACAATTTCTATATATCATTCAGGATTTTCTTGGCATTGTATTTGCAAAGCCCTGGTCATGCATGTAAGCAGACAGAGGGCCAAGTGCCAGTCACATAAAAACCTCAGCCCGTTCAATTTGACCGAGATATTAGTTATGCTTGGTTTAAACACATGCACATGCAGACCACGCTGGCATCCTCCCATTAAAAAGTATCCAGTTGTACTTGTTGTACAGCAGGACGTAAAACTGTGTGACTAAGGAAAACTGCAGTTAAACGACGGTGGAAAGACAGTATTCTATAATTATAAGATACAAGGATATGAAAGTAACCATTAATAATTAAAGAATAACCGCATTCTTCACCAACTAAACTTGGAGCTCGTGCCTTATTTAAGCTGCTCTGCATTTATTTTTAAATACAAAACTTTATAGAAATCTGAACTGAGGTACCACTTAAAAAACACACAGCAAGTGATTTATTTTTTTTCAGAGCCAAGAGAAATACATGCCTATGCCTGGACCATGAATAGCTCCAGTTTTCTGGAATTGAAACCTCAGGTATGTATTTTTTTCTCCTGTTACTAACTGTCAGAAACAATAAGTTAGCAAGGAAAACAAAAAATTAAAACCAGTATGGGTCTGAAAGTGCAAGTTGTTATTGCACGTAAAAGACTCAGAATATTTACAAAAACATTTCTACTTGCATCCTATTCTGCTGAGTAAAACACATATTACCTTTTATCCTTGATGCTTTCTTTATAATACACAACAGATAAGCCTTTTGAATACCACAAATTTTTTTCATTGCTATCATTCTGAATTCAGACTGTGGAATGGACCAGAGAACATCCTGATATAAATCCAGCCAATGCACTGGCCAAAACCACAACGGGGTTAAATCACTTCAGTCCCCACTTCTTGTCAGAACGGTGGTCAGGGGTTGGCAAGGTACAAGTCCAACTGGAAATAGCTGTAATCACAGTTTACAAGAGTTAACCTAATGAAAACCACTTCTTTGTGTATCAACTGCAGGCATCCAGCCTTTGAAAGCCCTGAGCACTGTACCTTTCGTACCAGAAAGGTGCACATTTTGAGTCTTTTGCTGAACTAGAAAACTAGGCTGAGCTACAGAATATGGGAAACAGCCCAATGTGCTGAAATAGCAATAACGACAGGAAAAACTGACCAACTTTGGATGAGTAAAAACAGTTAAAAAAAGAACGCAAAGCAAGTGACAAATGGGATTAATCCACACGAGCGCTGAAGAGGAAGCTGACAATGTGAAGGAAGGAAATTGCTCATTCTCTTAGTCTGTGCGTAGGAAAGGCTGAGCACTACAAGCTTGCCTGGTGCCATACACCTTTTTGCTCTTTTGGATCACACCAGGGAAACACCCTGAGTTAGTTCTGTCCCCCTCACCACAAGGTGGCATATATGTACTCCCTGGGATTTTTGACTGCCTCTACAGTTGGTTTTAAAGAAGTAACTGTTATCCAATTGTAGAGTGAGGAAAAGAGTGTAGGTGGGATAAAAGCAGGGAATGATAATCTGTGTTATATTATCAAGAATAAACAACTAAATGTAAATAAACTATTCTTAATAAGTGGATTAATTCCAAACTCTCCGTGCTACTATTATTTACTAAGGGGACTGAGGTGTGCTCACACCAACAGTGTGGCAATTAAACAGGAAAAGGAACTATTGAAAAGTTTTCTTCAGTATGTTTTACAAATACATTCACCAGAAACTCAGCAGAATTTACAGATGAAATGCAGTGGTGCCAGAGATGGAAATAGGCACAAAGGAGCAGCAAATCAGGTGTAGGTACCCATGGTTTTTATTCTTCAGACTTTGAGCCTGCAGTTCACTCTTGGTTGTTACACGGTATTAGGGGTGTTCTTACATTGCTGCCACTTTTCATTCTTGCTTTGTGAGTTTCAAGAACCAATTACATGTGCTAAGGAAGGCTGCTCCCTACGAGCAATTTTTCCTTCATGCTGATAAACGCTGTGTTTGAATGTCAGACTTTGAAACATCCAAATATACATTCTCATTTTCACCTAGTGGCTGATGAAATAAAAATCTCAGTGCAGTAGTCCCTCTTCTCAAATTCACGATATGAAAATATACTGTATGATCTATAAGGGCCACAGCACATCCTTTTCCACAGCCCATAACAGCCCCACGTTTCATGTATCCCTTAGAAAGGCACTAAGCAGACTGTGAATACAACAAACTACAGGAGAGATTTGAAAGCAAACTGAGATAAGCATGTGAGTACGAAAGTGAGGAGGAGGAATTGTTTAAGGACAGCAAAATACTAACCTAAACCAAAGCACAGAAACACTGGCTAGCACGTGAAGCAACTCTATCCACACACCACGAAATATATGGTTTTAGAAGGTAGATTCTTGGAGATTTAAAGCATAAACTATGTACATAGCTCCCTCTGATGACCATTGGACACG
Source organism: Oxyruncus cristatus (assembly GCA_013399855.1). NCBI lineage: Eukaryota > Metazoa > Chordata > Aves > Passeriformes > Cotingidae > Oxyruncus > Oxyruncus cristatus. The sequence goes on from VXAY01002056.1 coordinate 2,239,256, forward strand.
ATACAATGCAAGTCTCCTTTTACTTTTGTTCGTGCACTCAACTGACAGCTGACTGGTTAAATTCTAATTGCTTCCAAGTGAGGTCAGCAAAGGTATTTATCGAAAAGGACTGAACAACAGGCTCAACACACACATGCACGCGCACAAGCACATACACACCATCGCTCCGGCGTGTTGATTTATGGAAACAATTACAATTCTGGTGGAGCCTTTCTGAGCTGAGAAAGTTTGTAGCTACAGTAGAGTGTCTCATGTTGCAAAAAGCAGACAACAGAAATGGAGTACTTGGACATCCAGCTCTTATCAACAAGAACAAGTAAGTTATCTGTCCTTTACAAAACAGTTTCTAACAGCTATTAGCTTTTATCTTCATTTGTATATGTTAGATACGAAAAAAAAGAATTAAGAAAACGATTTCTACTAATAATCTGAAAAGGGCAGGAATGAAAATACAGGGCTGAAGCTGTGAGGTCTGTTTTGAAATCCAGCAAAAAGTTAAATGATAGATTGTGCTAATAGTGACTATATAGGTATGAAGTAACAAGGAGAATTTTATCATGCATGAGAAAGTAGTTGAAGTGAATCAATAGGAGATTTTTGGAAGGACTTAAAACTGAAGACAGAATTCTGTTTACAACCAGGGGAAATGTCTGTTTGTGTAAAAAGTTGTACGAGAGATAACTGCTGTGTGTACATTTGCATATTGTTAAAAATCAGCTCAGCATGTCACACATTCGTGTGCAGTACTTTCCAGTAGCGTAATGTAACCTTGCATGTTTGTAACAATTGAGCATAAAGACTTACACATGCACCTTTTCTCACAGATCTTTTATTTTCAGTGCAAGCAGCAAATTCAAGTAGTAAAGAAGGTCACGACAACAGAGGTTTTTATAACTTGTGTCTTTAAAGGATATTCTGACTGAAGAGATATTTAAGAAGCTCTTCTATTTCGCCATTAACTATTAAGGAATAACGATCAGAATTCTAGAAGAGGGAGCAATCTCATTTAAATGAATCTGTAACTCATAAAGACAGAAGGCAGGTCGGTGACCTAAGAGCAACAGTCTACTTGAGATTTAATTTTCATTATGTTGTTCATGAACACCCAGAACACTGCACTATAATGCACAAATGGATACTGACATGGATCCTGCCAATTTTGCTCTACAGATCATACTTTTACATTATCTTTCTAATGGGCACTATATCTTTAGCTTGCAATGATATGACTCCAGAGCAAATGGCTACAAATGTGAACTGTTCCAGCCCTGAGCGACACACCAGAAGCTATGATTATATGGAAGGGGGGGATGTAAGAGTGAGAAGACTTTTCTGTCGAACTCAGTGGTATATGAGGATTGATAAGCGAGGCAAAGTAAAAGGGACAAGAGAAGCAAACAACAACTACAGTAAGTAATGCTTTTGCTTTTCCTATTTCTAAGTTTTTAGAACTCTACACATCATTGTTTCCTATTGCTTGATTTATCGTGATTTCAGAGGAATTTTGTGTAGTGAACTGACCATTGTGTAAAACAAGTTTGCCAATTAATCGTACAGCAGGACATTTGTTATTGATTTTGAAATGCGTCATTTTAAATACTACATTGTAGATCTGCTAATGTATTAGTTACAGCTGGGAACTATTAGCAAACAGAGAGCCTATTTTAACAAGTGAACTAAGGTTGTAAGTATGAAAATGTATAACCACCAACTTTGCTCATAAAATACCTCTGAAACATTAAACCACGTTTATATAGTCCACAAACTACCCAAAAGTTTGGTGTGTTTGAGTTAACAATTAAAACATATGCAATACTAGAAAGTTCAATGGAAAGAATTATGTAAACTCTCTTGCAAAATCTTTCAGATAGTTTGCCAAGCCAGGGACAAAATCTATTATAGTTTCTGCAGTTCATTATTACAATGATCATGATGCTGAAAAAAATATTCTCTCCCCTCTCTTCCAAAACCATGACTCATCTAGAGAGAATGGACATATAATATTTTACAAAGCTCTACCCAATACAATTTCTGAACTGGAAAAATAATTGTTGCACTAATCTGTGTTTTTCCACACAAATACCTGTATATCTTTGATTTACACTTGAAGACATCAATTTTTACAGCCATTATTTTTGCCACTTTTTCTTCTGTGTTGTTACAAATATATTGTTTATTTAGAGAAACATGGCATCTACTTGAAAGGACATTACTTTATTAAGGTACAACAGAAAAACACAGAGGATTATATTGCACATTTCAAAATAAAATCATAAGGAAAAGGGGTCAGGGACAAATAAAAGGACAAATATATTTCCAAGGATGCTGTTAAATACAGTTTTAGTGTAGGTTGTATATAGTACTGTGCTTTTTATAACAGCAGCAGCAGTAAAAGAAATCAATAAATCAACCTTCAAGAACTGTTGGTGTGATTCAGCTTTCAGCTGGAGCTGCCTGCTTGTTTTCTATAAGAACAGCACTTTCCATGCTATAAGTGCCTGCCTAGTGGGCTGCATCATTTATTTCTTTACTTCAGGACTACATTAAGTGCTTGGCAACTTGTGTGGCTAAAACTGCATTGACTAATGTGACTGTTTCTTTTAAAATTTGTTTCCATATGTCTCCTTTCTTCCTACACTATTACATCGTGAATAACCATACTCCTCTGAAAGACAACACATGGCCAGCAGCCAACTAAGTTATTTGGTCCATATTCAAGAAGACTCCCTTTGAGTTTCAGGACATTGCTACAATAGAGATCCATGGGGCTAGTTTTGAAGTGAAATGCTGTTCCCACAGAAATCACTGAAAAAAAAATGTTGAGCGTTGAAACAGATTCTTCTAAATTAACGTAGATCAGTGAATATCCACAGTACCCAATTTTTAATTTCGTTATTTACAAACACCTTAAAGAAATTATGACAGCACATGAGCTGAATAATTATACGCATTTGTGGGTTTTTTAGTTGAATGAAGCTTCAGTAAAAACTTTGTTAACAATTTAGCATTATTTCAAATTCAAGCGAAGGTTCTCAGTTCTCTGCAGGATTTCATGCTGCTGAAGGACATTAATGACACCTTGAAACATTCTGTAGTGAGGCCACTGGAGAATAATAGATCATCTTGTGCTAACGATGTAGTCTTGCAGTTTTCTGAACATTTTATGATTATTTAATGATGGTAACTAACTACTACAAATTCCAGCAAGGCAAACTTGAGCCACTAAACCCTTACATTTGTATTGCAGTGAAAAAAAAAATGGAATCCTTTTCCTCGTAAATGAAACGAGTATCAGGAGAAAAACCAATCAAAATGGAATGGTTATCTGGGAACTGATGTGTGCTTTGATGAACTGCCTCCACTAAATTTGACTGAAGTATGTAGGAAGTCTCCCACCATCTTAAGTTTAGGTCTCTTACTGTCATTTATCTATTGTATCCCAGGGAATAACATCCAAATGCTTTTGTTGGACAAGTAGAATAGGCAAATATAGACAAAGACAACTGGAAAAATGTTAACACTTATAACTTGGATTGTCTGAGAAACTACAAGAATTAGTGTCATAGTATTATTATGGAAACACTTCTTTTGTCATGCCCTCTGCTCAACAAAAGATGCAAGCAGCCTTTTTGAAGATGTGCTTATGGCTCTCTACTAAAATACCTATAAAGAAAATAATATTTTACGAGGGGGAAACAAACAAACCAACCAAAACAAAAGCAAAACCAACCAACCAAAATAACATAGGAATAAAAATCCCCACCTGGACTAATACCCTTTCCCTAAGCAAAATTTTTAACATTAGGAGACTTAAAAGACTATTTTTATCCAGGGTGTCTGAAAAACATGATTTTAAAATCATCCCCATGACAAAGATGTATTAACGTGTGTGTTCAAATATTCTTGTTCCATGATTTCCATTTCTGAAAGTCGGTAAAAGGTAAATCAGACCTGTTTCTTAGGGTGCAATCCCAGAACAGCTGCAGTCAAACTAATCAATGGATACAAAAAGCGTTGCTCCAAGAGGTTTCTTTTTATTTTATCCTAATTTTCCACTGAAATAATAAATAAAAGGAATTCTTTCCCCTTTTGAATTCACTAACATGTGCTACTAAAATAAAAATAAGAAAGAAATCATATTTTTACATATCATAACTTAGCTTCATAAAGGAAGCTGCCCTGACAGTTTTATGGGCAGAATCAACTATTTGTTTTGAGCCCATGAACTGGGAAGCATGAATATTGTGAAAAGCAAACTTGACTGAGAAATGCCTGTAGAATGATAACTTCATCACCACTTTGGCACGTGCCAGAATTCACAGAGGGTCTCTCATCAGTTGGAACTAAGAACATCAGAATGCCAGGATGGTGAGGAATTAGGTTGTTGCATTTCAAACTTCTCTAGTTACGGAGTAAAAAATATATATGCACACACACTATGAAAGCACCAGCAAAAATAATGGAAGTGTTAAAATTTCCTAAGGTTTTAAGTTAACAGCCACTGTATTAAATGTATGTGGATTCAAAGTTCATGACATAACTCAATGCTGAACCAAATCCTCATTCACCAACTGTAATTAATCTGTATTTATCATTCACTTGCTTCAAGATACATCAGAATTTAACTGCTTAGTTCAAGAAATCTGTGTGTGCTGTCCCAGTGAAAGGGAATTGCTGATCCTGTTTACAACAACGCTGACCTTGTTAGGTACCCAAAGAACATGGTTCTGTGCACATTTCAGAAAGCAGCAGAGCCTTCTGGTGGACATAAAGGTGGTAGCTCAAGAGTGAACTAATCAAATCAGAGGACAGTGATCTCCACTAAGCAGAGGAAATCACTTTGCACCTGACAGCTTTGCTTTCAATCTGAAAGCTAAAAGGCAGAGTGAGAACTGAGAGTCACCCACTGAAAAACTAAAGCGAGAATTAGGAAGCAGCCAAGAGATCACCCAGAAAAATCTGTCATTATTCATAGAAAAATTTCTCTTTTACAAAAACTTATTATACCTTGTCCAAGCCTAAACCTGTTGGGTTTTATTGAAAAATAAATTTTGCATCTTGTTCATGGAAAAGAATCTAATTGGGCACACAGAACAGACTCTTTGAATTCTTGGCTGTAAAATGTGAGATTGACTAAACAAGTCTTGGAGATAACATGGCAATTTGTTAACTCAATCTTTGATAGAAAAATAAGCCATATTTTATTTGATTCTGTTCAGAAAAAAAGGCAGCAAAAAATCAGAGTTTATTTTGACTCTATCCAAGAGGATTTACAACTACGACTGGATGATGCTTTAGGACTTTCCACGCTCTGTTGCCTTTGGAATCTCATTTTAAACACTTCAAAGGGTCTCTTCGTTACTAGAAAAGCCTTCCCGGAACCTGAATCCTAAGATGTCTGATCCTATCATATTCCATGTGTGCTCTAAACCCAGAAAGTGCCAATTTCCTCTTCTTTTCAGTGGGTAAAACCAACCAAAAAAAAGGTAGAAAAAGTTATCTAATGAGATCTTGACACAAAATGGCTAAAATCTAGATTAAAACTTTTATCTTGGAAAACTATTTCTATTCTGACCAAAATCCAGAAAGTCATGGTTTTCAGCAATATTAAATGAACTCTAACTCAGTTTTGTTCAAACCTAAACCCTAACTGATGGCAAAATACACTTTAAATGCATCTTAGCGGTTAAATACTCAAACTTGCTTAGAAATCAGATTTCCAATAGCATTTTATATATGCTTCTTAGTATAGATTTTTCAAGAGGTTGTTTGTTCAACCAAGATTTTGGTGTCAGGAGAAGACAAACCTTCACTAACCTGGAAGTGCTTTTGTTTCACATTAGTACTCTGTTACCCTATGCGATTATAACAGAAAGAGATTTAATTCAAATGGAAATGTATATGTATCCCCTCAAAACTTAGCCTACAGTGCCAAGGATAACTTTCTCTCCTACAGTGATTAATCAGACCTAAATAACAGATTTCCCTGCTCCCTCTCCAGTTCTTTGTCTAGCACTGGTGGTATAAACCACCCCCAAGGTTTCAACCAGCAGAGATTCTTTGCCTATACCTCAGCCTATGCTTTATCACAAATCCCGGGTTTTCACCCTCAGCTGCGGATGAAGGTTGGTTTTAGCAAAAATTCAGATACCAGAAGCAGCTGAGTTATACCTGTCTTACAGATTCTACTGACTTTTTCAGTAAGTGTATCTTTTGTGGAAGTGAGAAGAAAGCAGGGAATAAAGTCTTGAACCGCTGCAGAGAGATTCTTCAGATCTCACGTCCAGATCAGTGCTCAGCTGACACAGGATGACAGGGGTGCCACAAAACACAATTAAAACTGTTTATTACTTCTGAATTTACCTCCTGACAGTTCATCACCTTGTCTATTCGGAGGCATTTACCAGCTGAAAAGTATGTGGAGTGCCAGACAGTAGCAGTTTATACTCACTTTCTTCTCCCTCTGAACAGAAATGATTGCATAAGCTCTGTGAGGGGAGAATCAAACCTCTGGGCTCAGGCCCAGGCAGCAGCTTCACAAGCTAATATACACCAACAGGGCTCTGTCTGCCAGGCTGAGCTTCAAAACTGAGCTAAAATCAGTGTGAGCCATGAAAAACCCCTAAGCTGAGTCTAAACACACTGTCCTTAAACTGATTCATTTGACCTTGATACACCCTCATAATTCAGCTGTGGCTTGGAAGTTTTTCTGAATCTCTCGATACTGAGATGTATCAGAAATGAGAAACAGTGCATTTTTATGGAACCATCACTCAAATTTAGCAGCCAACTGTGGAAGCAGTTACAAGACACATTTAAAAGATAAATTACAGCCCCTTCTCCCCCACAGCTTTTCCCCCCTCAATTGTTTACAATTTCTGAATGTTCAAAAAATTCAGTGTTGTATCATTAAGCATGTTATTGCTCCATCCCAAAGAAAATGTGCTGAAGTGGCCCTGACCTGAGACTCAAGAGACTTGAGGCTAATCCAAACTTTTAAGAAATTTGCTTACAGACTTTGGGAAAATTCTTCAGGCTCTCTGTGCCTCTATGAAAAGAATTATTCACCTCTCTGTAAAGAGCTTTAAAAAGCATTAGTGGAAAAAACTTCTAAATCTCAAAGGAATGGTGTGTTACTGCTACAAATATTAAATAATGTTATTATAGAATACTAACTAATAGAAAATGAACTAAAATAGCTGAAGTCAGTAGCTAAACAGAAAAACACTGAGCTCAGATGAATCTTAAAGAAGCAACTTCTATACAGGCAAAAAGAATTTGGTAGAAAATTTAATGCCTTATACAGTCAGTCCTGCAAAACAAAGCCTAAATCCAGATATCCCCCTTCACAGCTTCCAGCTTTCTGCATTGTTTCAGTATCTGAAAGTGATTGGTTTAGATTTCTAGGATCCTGGAGGACAGAACGAAGCTGGTTTTCCCCTCCATCTTCCTTAAAGCTCAGGAAGACCAAGACATCCTAAAGCATATAATTATACTGTTCCACACTACAAGATCTATCAACTAGTAGTATATTTGGGAATACTTTTCTCATCAAAACAGAAGTTTAGGCAAATGAAGGCTGTTACTCTTCATGGGTGGCACACTGCTTTCATTGCATAATTGACTGTCTATGACTATATTTGGCAACTGCATTTCAATTGTCTTGCCTGACCTTTGACTTTATTTTTAATTTTTAATTCTGGATATGAGCTGACAGAAAGGTCAAGTTAGCCTTCTGGTATATGTAATTTAGAAACATTATTATTAAAAAGTTAATAGTGAAAATTCTTATGGCAGAAACATAATAGAGGTTAACAATCCTAGCACCGAACTGTCACACTTTAAAACTTTCATAACACATGACATCATTTATACAAATGGAAAAAGTTCTTTGTTACAACTGGTGTTGAAAAGTTAGGAGTGGATATTCACAGATGTGGCCCACAACTTCATGAAAACACACCAAAAAAAGCAATAAAAATACCAATGCAATCAATACGCTCTCTTGACTGTTCTTTAGCTTTTAAAACAAAGAGCAAAACCAGGATCAAGCTATTAAAAGCTCTTTTTCTATTAAAAGGAAAGGTATTCTGTTAAAAACAAAATCCTTCAGCATCCAGACTTTCAAAACTACGCCCAGTCAGGACACGGATAGTTCAACTCAAAAGTATAAATGAAAACAGCAAAAATGACCATTTCATGACATTGTTAACCACAATAACTTCAAAAGGGATCAACAAACACCACTTGACTCCAATAATAACACTTTCTGAATACACCCATTACCAGTGGGATTTTCCTGAAGGAGTTTCCTAGCATTAATACTTCCATCTTTGGTAAACTGGCTTGCTTCCTTTTAAACGTGTCAATAGACACTGGGAGGTGCTATAGACTATAAAAAGAAGGTGATCAGACTTGTTCTTGGCAATTTTGATCCCTTGGAATTTTGATATTTGTCTTACTAGCAGGTAATGTGTTTCAAAACAGAAAAAATACTACCACCTGTTAACAAGAAGGTTTTTTTCATTCATAACCTGTGCTAATTTTATACATTTTACTATGACCTTTAAATGTCATGTGGGATTTGATATTTCAGTCAGAAATAAATGTTTACAGTAAAAAAAAAGTATATAGAGAACTTCATGGTTGTTAAACAGAGAAATTATTATAGATGAACATACATACTATCTAGAGCTGAGAAATACTAGGGGGGGAAAATAATGACAATCAATATTTAGCTTGGTGATGATTGTATGTGAAGGTGTGCTGCAGTCCCAGAGCTGCTCAGGTGAACTGGGGGCTGTTTGTGTGCACAGCTGTAAGCAGTGGAGTGGCAAACGGGGAGTTTTACATGCCAGGTGTGTGGAAATGCTCCCAAGAGCTGTCTGGTTTCTTATATAGCACATGCACAGCACTGCAGGGTGACCACAGATTTGCCCTTGGAGTGCTCTGTATGAACTCCAAGGGGGGCAACGTTCAGGCTCTCTAGCTGGCCATCGGGCAGAGGGATTTGGGAGAAAATGCAGACCTAGTCCAGGAAAGAAGGCAATGGAGAACAGACTGATTCCATCCAGTGCTTCTGTAGCTTCTAGTGAACACAAGAGTTGTTCTCCCTGACAGAAATTCTGAAATAAAATAGAAAGGATAATTGAATCCTGAGAGTGCAGCCAGTACCGACACAATTGGAAAGTGCAACTTTCACCAGCTTTCAAAACCAACTTTAACTCCTCCATGCTAATTTATTTCCTTTGGAAGAGCTTGGGCAGCTCGGGGACTGCACATAATGTGCAAGATGATATGCAGAAATCCAAGCAGTTCTTGAGTGCTTATTGGTTAAATTTTACAAGGATTCAGGGAATCAGCTATGTAAATCCAGCACATAATGATTCAAACAACGACATTTGCTTGTTAGGGCTGCCTTGCAAGAAGACACAGACTTACACTGTGGGAAAGGCCAGCACAAGATCTTCCTCAGCAGCATTGCTTTATGTTTGCTTGAGGGATGAAACCACCTGAGAAGCCTTGAAGTCATAACAGCCATGTCACTTTGCAGTGCTACCACAAAACATTGGAGTATTAACTTTACAAAAGGCCAGGGGCAAATACCTGTCCTCAAAGCGAGATTCATTCCAACTGAATTCCCCACCCAGCACTATTGCCTGCGTTAGTTTAGCACCATCTTACCCATGCCACGCAGTAACACAGCACAAAAAGAAACCTCTGCCGTGTACTGAGCACATCTCTGACCACACATGAGCCACAAGCGTGACAAAACTCAAACAGTGCTCTGCCTCCAAATATTGCTACTAATCAAACCCTGAATTGTATACAACTACAGGTACATTCAAACTAACTGGTGACAAAAAGCCATTCTTGCAACAAAGACTGAGAACCAAAACCAAATAACAAGGTATATAATTTCCAGGGCAAGCAAGTTCCTTAGAGCACTCTAAAACACTGTAGACAAGTCAGAAAAAAAGAAACTTTCTTATGTCCAAATTATGATTCCAGAAAGACCTTTCATCCATTCAGGAAAGAAATACTACCACCTACCTCATCAGGTAAGGGACAGCATAAGAACTGTGGAGAAACACACCGGGAAACACATGGAAAGCCTCTTCCCTGTAAGGAACCCTCCTTTCACACTGCTGTAAGGAATCCTCCTTTCACAACCACCTGGCTATGTACTCCTGCCTTTCACTTAACAATGTAACCAGGTACACAGGTGCTTTGAATCTCTGGCTCTGCTTTGCACCCTGCCTCCCCTGCAGGCCTGGCAGTCTGTTTCAGAGTATTCTGAGCATTCTGTCTGAGCATCTGTTCCAGCAGCCAGGAAGGAAGTTTTCTTAGGAGGATGTAAAAGGCAAACAGTCTGGCATGTTTTCCTACCTTACTAACAGTGTAACAGCCATATATTTGGGTAAATTGGTATTGGACTTCATAGCAAAGATTTATGAGTTCAGAGGAAACCAAATGTTACATCAATTTTGAGAGTAGCCTTAGGAGAGTCAAATTATAAAGTAAATGGCAAGAGTCCTAGGCCACTTATACTTGTCCCTTTAATTGCCTTTTAAGTTGAGCAATGAAAATAATACAGCTATTAACAAAGCCAAGCTTTGAGATTATTATACACCAATTTCAATCAGAATGTTCATATTAGCAAACTGGTGCCCAGGCTACTTGATTATAAATAGCAAACTAAAATTATTTAATGTGCCTTCATTTCTGACTTGGATCCTTATGTGACTTGGAAAATTCAGACTATATTACTGAAGATTAATGTCATGCAACTAAAATAAAGCAAAAAAAATTACCACATCTTTCTAGGAAACTATTACCACATATTTCACGGAAATCATGCTCTGTTAATTTTTAGCTAAGTAATCCAGTGTTTTGAATTTGAATTCCTCTATTTTAATCATCTTTTTCAAGGACACACTCTGATGAGAGCTTAGGAAAGGGCACTTTCATCCACAAGGAACACTGGAAGCAAAACTGGTCTATCCCAAAATCAGTGAGCTATCATTAGACCAAACCAGACCAAAAGCAGGATTTTTCAGATAATTCATAACATATAAGGCAGATCCCCCTAATTTAGTACAGTGATGAACAGCCTAGCTCTGATCCAAGCAGATTATTTAAGAGAACATGATGAGTTCCAAGGGCTATGTCATTTAAGCAGAAAATGTTCAAGTGATAGAAGATATATTTATCATAATTATGGTGAGAAATTATTGGAGAAATTATTCAGAACTGTTTAACATCAGAAATGTAATAAATACCTATCTTTGCCATAATAAGACCCTTTCCTTCCTATATAACAAAATATTTCATAAACACAAGTAGGTATCTGTACACTGTCCTTTCCAGATAGGATCTGAAGACAACCCAGAGACAATTTTCTAAAAGTTCTGACACGTACTCAAGGGACAAAGTTACCTTAAAAAAGGGCAATACTTGAGCCTAAACCCCATAGCATATGCATGGTATTTCCATTTCTACATAACTTCAGGTGATGCAAAAATGTGCAAGGAGCTCCTGTTAGGCAACTGTGTGAGACAAAAATAACAGAACCCATGTTTCCTGACTTTGTCCTAACCACTCGTAACTGATAATCTTGTATGCATAAAATATAGACGTTTTTCTCCTGTTGGGCTCAATTAAAGTATATGACTGCCATTACAAAAAATACTTTTTCCCTTGCTTCCTCTTCAAATCAGTTGTTCACCTTTTGCTGCCTGTGATACAATTTTGTTTGGGGCATCCTTATCCATACATGACAAAATTTAACAAACATTGTTTTTGCACAAATGATTTCCCCAATAAACTATCCAGATTCCAAAATGAGAATGCAGGTGCTCAGCCTTTTTTAGGTGATACAGGAAAATGCAGAATATTTCTGTCTGTATACAGCACTGTAAATAGTGAAGATTTTGCATAACAATTTATTATGTTGTCTTCTTGACCATACTTCAACCACGCATTTATGGGTGTTTTCAGCCGAACTGAGCAAATAGGATTGCCAGTTATAGCACACGCTTCCGTGAGTTTACTCTTTTCCGACGCCAGACCTGTCACAGTTGGATGGTTTCTTTCTCTGTTTTCCCCTTGTCTGGCAGCTGCACCCCAGACCAGCCTCTGTCAGTGGATTCCTGAAGAACTGTATATACATCATCTAATGGAATCACACGTGCTGTGATCTACAGGTGGCATTGTACAAAAGAGTCTCATTTGAGCCCTGTCAGACTGTGCCATATTTGTTTCATTAACATAGATTTCTACATGAAAAAAAAAAAATTCCCGCTCTCTGTGCAAGGTATTTGACTGAAATACATTCTCAACAACACAGAGATGTAATCAACATGGGAAAGTAATGGTTGAGAAGAATAGCATTGCCTCTTTTCAACATACAGTCAAAATATGGCTTTTCTATTCCTATTGACTTAGGGATCAACTACGGCAAACTATCATTAACAGTCTAAGTAGTTGCTGTTGAAAGCCAAAATACTGCACAGCTGTGGAGGAGTTAAGTTACTGACTAGTGGAAAAGCTATCTAACCCTGTGATTCATTAGGAAAAGTTTGCTCAAGAGTTGAAAGACCCATATTAGGAAAGAGACAAATACATGCCATTTGTAAAAGTCTGGCTCTACTGCAATCAGTAAAAGATTTGTTATGATGCCTGTCCATGGCTAGAGTTTACTTAAAAAAATGCCAAATAATAACCACGGCTTCTGCAAATCCATGTGCTTCACTTCGAGATACAGTTTCATAACATTGGTAATAAATACTGGACATAAAGAAAAATGAAATCCCTGTTCCACCATTAATCTCTTCCTGACTTTCAAGTCAGAATGACTTATCTATCATAACAGTATCTACGTAGGAGTAATGTTTCTATGTCTATTCTACTCAATATGTGGGCTTAAGAGTCCAATACACCAGAATATGCCCAATTCAGGATATTCAACTTGAAAAATAGTTAGCTATTACTTTTCAAATATATGTGCAAATATATGTGCCCAATTCAGGATATTCAACTTGAAAAATAGTTAGCTATTACTTTTCAAATATATGTGCAAATATATGTGCCCAATTCAGGATATTCAACTTGAAAAATAGTTAGCTATTACTTTTCAAATATATGTGCAAATTTATATTTCCACATGAAAGATATAAATCGAGGTTTATTCTAAGTATTTCTGACCTATATTAAAACCACAGATCTGATAGCATTATTTATAGTGAATATATATTTAAAAGTATAATCTCGTTTTGTAATTATTTTTTTCTACCATATAACATTGGCATTTACATATGAATCAAGAATACCTTGATAGTCATGGGAGAATTAAGGTGGCACAAAAAGACAGCAGAATTACTCTGTTTCATTTTCTGTGGTAAGAAACAATCACCATCCCAGTCAACTTTGGTACTGTTTCTCCAGCTCCTTGCTGCAACACAGCTGAAGTCACAGATACTCCATGCAAAGAAAGAAAAGGTTTCTTCACCACTTTAAGTGCTTGGAACAGCCATAATCGTTTCAGTCAGAGCAAAAAGCATAGCAAATCCTTTACCAGGAACAGGTTTTCCTTATACATTTTAGAACACACCCCTACGGGTACAGCCAAGCCCTGTGCTGGTTTAACTACACGGTTTTCAAGGCAGTTTAAAAATTTCCTGCTAAGTTCAAAGTTACACAGTCACTTTTCTTTTATGTTACAAACACTAGGAGAGAACAGTACCATAAAGAGCAGAAATTATCATAAATGCAATGCAGAATCAAAAAAGGCTGTCAAACTGAGTCTGCCAATCACAAAATTACACAAGCTGAATGCAAATCCTCCACCAAAAAAAAGAAAAAAAAATAAAAAAAAAAAATGGAAGAGCTTCAACCCCTTTGCTTGCACTTGCAGCATCTGCTACCCAGTCCAGTGTCTAATATGAAAAGCCCACTAACCTTTACCCGAGTGCTCTAGCTTTATAAACCTATGGAAGAAATCTCTACTGTGTTACTCTGCTTCCTTAAAGAGAATATTTGACTCTCCCCTGCTTGACAAAGGGCCTTGTTTAAGCCCATCAGCTGAAAGGCATGTTTCCAAACATCGACAGTCCACAGACCAGCTGTTTTCCAGATTTTAAAGGGGTCCATACTTTCTGCTACAGATTGCTTATGTATGCTGTGGAGCTCATCAAAATTTCATGACAATACATATAAAAGCAAACTGCAGCAGAAAAATTGAAAAGTGGAACATTCCCAAAGGCTAAGAGACTGAAGCTGTTATCAAATGATTGAGTGGAATGAAATCTTCCATTTGTCTCAAGATCAAGAGAAATGTATGTCTTTAGGCTTATGCCAATGCACTGCACTGTCATCTATCAAACAGGTTGTTTGATTATTGTCAGAGATGGAAATCTGGAATCCTACCAATAAAATAATATGGCTGCTGGGATGGATCTGACTTTAAGATATTAGATCCTTTACCAGACTGGTCACCGATATCTTTATTACAAACAGTCACTGTACAGTGATGCAACAGTACCTGTGAGCTCTGAGAGCCAAGGAAACAGAGCACTGCACTTTGCAGGCACAGGAGAGCTCACAGCCCTCCTGGGGCAGCTCAGGGCATCGAGAAACTTCTCTTAGTTGGTAAAGAAAGTGAAGTGATTTCTATCACATTTTATGTACTTTCCCCTGATTAATTGAGAGGATACTATAGGTGGGGTTCTTGGTGATAATGCGAAGTGAATAACAACACAACTCTAAGTTCATAGTTGCCCTTTTATATGACCCCTTTATGTATCTTTAGCTGATATAAACTAGTAATTTTAATATCTTGAAATATTTAACATAAACTGAAATAAAAACTGCACCGATTCACATATGGGAATATAAAAATTAGAACAAGAGCAATGGGAAACTGGGTTGTGCACAACCAAAATCATATTAAAAATGTGTTAAAGTTAACAAAAAAGTTTAAAGAAATATCATATCATTTGGCTAATCCTGTGCTCTATTAACTCTTCAGTACTGATTACTTATTTCATGACTTTTTACGTTTTAGCTATGACTGATAACTTCTTTCCATAAGATAACATCATACCCTTCTATCACAACACACTAGAATGTGCAGCCCTTAGTTCTAGAGCCCTGATTTCTACTTTCAGGGTACAAGCAACTTTCACCAAAAAACTGGGCACTATTTCTATGTAATACTTGGAAAAAGCAAAGCACAGAAAGGCTGTAGACTCCAGAAAATACTTACACTACTCCAGTTGCAATAGTGTTCTCACTGACTTCCCGATATTGTGCACATGGACAAAACTACAAGTGTGCAGGGATACTTTTACCACCAGACTCAAGATGGTTAACACCTGATTTCCTCTACATCCTGCATTTCCTCTACATCCTGGCATTTGCTGTCAAAACTTAAAAAAATTCAGATCTTCCAACTGGTCAATTCAGCTGAATCTAAAAAGGCAGATTAAAAATCACAGAAATAAATACAGAATAGGCTGCAGCTCCCATAGTGTATCTGCTCTGGTAACAGCAATTGGTCCTGTAGCCAGGAACAATTTTCTCCACTGGTGCTGATGCTTCTGTTTTTCTCAGTTTTGATATAGGATTGTAAATCCAGAAAACAACTAAAGATAACAACTGGATGACAGTAACACATTTATAAGTATCTGGTCATGTAAACAAAGAGGGAGGTTTCAAAGTGCTGCCTGTGTGTAATGGCAAATATTCAATTGATTTCCCTAAAGTCAGGCTTCCAGTCAGGCTTAAAATTTTAGACTGGTAAAAACAGTGTGTAATTAGAAGGAAATTAATTACATTAGGCAAAATTAAGACAAGGAATTCTTAAGCTATTTGAAAAAAAATTGTTAGGTATTTGACACACATTTTGATCCATACACTGAGCAATATAGAGGCAACATCTGGTATGAAAATCCTAAATTATTTATCAGGATTGGATTAAATTTTTAGATTAGTTTTGATTTTGAGAGGTTTTTAATTTTTGCCTTTTATTAGTTTACATTTTAGTCTTTGGACTAATACAGATTTTGAAAGTTCAACTAAATCTACATTATTTGTCAGCAGCAAATCAGAACAATTTGAGAGACCATATCATATAAATATATGTCCGGTGGGGTTTTGAAGGCAGGAGGAGCGAGCCAGATGGTTTCTATCAATCCCCACTCTGCGACGCAGTGAGAGGTTAGTGAGATTTTCCCAGCAGCTTCTTGCATTCTGTACCTTGACAGGAATTACGTGGTGCCTGCTCGTGCTCCTCTCGACACTCTAATTGCTATATTTACATGTCCAGCTTTAGCTGCTCCTGCACCAAACAGCAGATCCGACTTGCAAGTGGAACTAAAATGTATTCAGTTGGGCAGTGCTTGCCCTGCATTTTACAGAACTACTCAGAGTGGGAAAGGATGTCTCTCTCTTGCAATACGACGGCAGTGTTTGCGACTGAAACGATCTCTTAATTATGTGAAACAAAATTTCACTGTCCAAAATTTCAAACCATTTAAAACTATTTGCTTCTATGCCATAGGGCCCTGTGTATACATTCAAGCTCTGGAATACCACAGCCACCTTCTTTCTTATGCATCAACTTTCTGAATGTTACCTATTTGAAATAATTTCGGTTATTAGCCACATCTGGGAGCATTTTCACTAATAAAAATGCATTGTACTATATATTTAAACTGATAACACATTGCAGAATATCACGATCATTCTGCAAGCATTTAATAATAGCTTTTAGTAATTTGCCTCAAGAATGTATAATATTAAATTATCCTGAAAGAACACAGGAGGGCAGTTCTTAGGTTCAGTTTGTCCCCAGAACATGGCTCTGCTATTTCTCCTGTCAGGCCTGTTTCAGGAACCAGGAAAACTACCATAGGAACGGCTGGAGACAGCACAATATGCAGAACAAAACAGCTAAACCTTAAATTAAGGGAATATTTCATTTAAAAAGAGAAGAATCTGTCTTGGATTTATTTTTGCCTCCTTTAACTGCAGAAGTCCAGCACTCAGTGCTGTGTTATATTTAGGCCATCTTTGTGACTGCCTGCAGCCAGTTTATCCAAGTGATAAGCCACAACAACACAGGAAATGCACCTGGAATTAAAGTTCCTCAGAACACAGTTCAGATAATGACTAATTCGTTTTCTTACACACAGAAAAGGTATGTGAATATGCACTCCTGTTTTTCTTCGAAAAACGGAAGAAAGGGTCTTCCATGGGAATGACATGACTAATTTAATGTCAACTGTGATCACTAATTCTACACAGGAACGGGGGAAGGAAAACACCAGCTTTTTACTGGATGAAAACACAAACCACCACAGCAACAAAAATAAAGACAAATGAATCTGTCTAAAAACTTTTGCATTATGGAAGAATTTGAAGAGACAGAAGTTTGTGGAATTTTCCAAGTTCAGATAATCAAAGTAGCTGTAGGCACTGAGAGTGAATTTGGGAAGTCTTGAACCTCTAGATGCACCTCTAGATACCATATTTTGCTGTGAAAAGGTTAATAAGCAACATTTTACATTTACTTTTGCTGTTTCGAAGCTGCATTCTGAAAGTCTACAAAGCTTGAAAAGATCATGTAATCCAGGGAAATTGGCAGAAAAGATTTAAATACTAGAAATATCCTTTGTTTGAGCTGTGGGGAAAGTATTTATTGTACAAGTTCAGCTCTAAACTATTAAATCATTAATTTTCTTAAGTGCTTAGAAATTACATTTTGGAAACAGTCATTCAACTATTTTTTTTCCATTTTTCATATCAGTAAATTATTAATGCTGTAATAAGAGAGCACTTTTTCAGACTGAGGATTAAGACTTGGATTTTACATGACAGTATTAATTCTAAAAAATAATATTATTCTTCATTATAACCATATGTTTAGCTTCAAGGCAATTTTTATTGGAGGGAAATGTAGTTTCCTGCAAAAATGAGAAATGACTACATGGTGTATAAGAGGCTGATCAAGAAAATATTTATAAAAAGCACAGTGGAGATCAGCAAAGAGAAGGGGTCTAATAAGTTTAAGGAGACATTCACAAGAGAACGACTGCCTGGGGCAGCATGTTGTTTGCTTGTTACTATAGACAGCTATTCACAAGTCACACCTCTAAATTGAAAAGTTCCATAGTTTAATGATCTACTTTAGTGAAAAATGTCACAGCCTTTGCTTTTGAAGATCACTTCAAGAGAAATATTGGAAAGACAGTGACCTAAATTGCTTATGTTTGAAAGAGCCATACCCAGGAGAGGGCAATTTAGAGTCAGCATGTCCTAGACCAATCCTTACTATACTACCATTTTCAATTAAGAATGAAGCATTGGATTTATAAACCCATCTAACTCAAAAACATTAGCAGAGAGTTAATACAAAACAGAGGCCAAACAGGTTGGACAATAAGGAAAAATACTCAGAAATTCTAAGCTGCTGAATTTCTCTTCAGCAATTATTAATTGCAATATGGTCACCGAAATCCTCTCCACAGGAGTTAGGGGAGGTAATCTTTACTGTGAGTTGTAAACTGACAAGCACAGTTTTACATTTCTTCACTTGGAAAAATAACTAAAAAAAAAAAAAAAAAAAAAAGTTATGGCCTTTAAAACNAATTCCTTTATATTTGCCTTTGAAAAAAAAAAAAAAAAAAAAAAAAAAAAAAAGATGTTATGGCTCTTAATACTTCCCGCTGCAGATCAAATTAAATTTGTAAATAAAAAGGAAAGTGTATTTCCAAACATGAGCCTGGAAGTTCAAACCAGACTCTGCACCCCTCGCTGTGGTACCAGCAATACATAGTTGGAAGGGCAGATTATACATTTGATGATGCATGAGAAACTGTGTAAAGGCTTTGAACAATGCAGACTTGAGAGTGGAACTTGGCTTACCCCTTCCTTTTCTGTCATAAAGGTAAACACCCACAAGTCCAAGTACACATGCAAAGAACAGATCTTGTAAGTAAAATCACAGCATTTCTAAACATTTTAGTCCCTGTTGTATCTCCCCTCTTATGTTTGGTTCTTGTCTTGCATTTTTTATACCACATTCACAGAGATATCAAGTTAGCAGTGTCCTTCAGAAACCTTGACATGGCCCAAATTCCTTAACTAACTTATCTGTCAACTGTTGAGTATCACCAGGACAAGGGTTTATCATGAAGTTGTTCTATCTAGCAATGCATGCATTAATCAGTTTGTAGGATTGGAAAACAGTGAAGAAATTTATGGAAAATATAATGTCAAATAAAGAATATTTAAAGTGCTCAATAAATGAGAATCCAACTGAGTACAAAAAATTCTTTGATGGATTTCTGTTTAGCCATTAGTTGATTTTCTTTTTAATTCAGTATGCCCACTGTTTTTGTGCCCAGTGATTTGCAAAAAGGCAATTAAACATCAGCTATTTATGCTTAATCAAACATTTTCTGCACATGGATTAAATCTTATAAGCACATTCTGCTACTTGAGGATGTTGGACAATATGCTGCCCCGAGTCCTCAAGGAATATCTCCCTATCGTTAATCATGTTTCCTCAGACAACTACAATTCCTGCTTGTAAATTACACATGGGACAAACGCAGGAGTTTTGAGTGCTTTGAATATTTGTCCATGATATCCAGATGTCTGGCACCTCACTGAAGCAGTAGCTTCAACTGTTCTCCTGAAAATCCTTGACAGATCCATTGTTTATGTGCAGATGATTTTTACAGCCATATTCATATCTCCAGTGCCTCAGATATTCTACACATGCACAGCAAATGCACACATGGATACAGCACAAAGCCCCTAAATAAAAGCTTTTTTTAGCCTTCCATATTGGTCCATGCTGTAAACAACAATATATATGTGGTTAAGCCATTAATCAAAATTCTGAGTATTACAAGGAGAAGCTAAAAGAACAAAGTGATAGTGAACGTATGTACCAACTTGTTTTCTGTAGCCATAATTAACTGTTCATTAAAATCATACCCACAGACAGAAAATTCCTGGGGTGGAGAAAATCTGCTTTGAACACAATTAAAACATACACTTGTATATCTCTTTCTACCTCTAAAGCTTATAAACGTAAGTTCTCTGAGGTGTTGTCCAGGAAACTCCTTCACTCTCTTGCTAAGGAAAGTACACAACACAAATGCAAATTCTACTTTCTATCAATTTTCATTTAATAATAGGAAGGGTAAAAATTAAGTCATATTACAAAATATCTTAAATTCATACCTTTATTCACAGTAACATTTTACCATTAGATTTTATATTTGAGAGAGAATGAGCATGCTAATTGTTGTACCGACATTTAAAAATATTATTAAGAATCAAAATAACTTAAACACATACAAATACTTCACAATGTAGCCACTATTTTTAAAAAGCGAGAAAGAGGTTATGTTTCCTGAGACCAACGACTTACAAAACTGTCCAATGAAAGCATTCATTTCACTGATAGACTTTTCCAGAAAAACTAATAAGGCAGCTAATAAAGGTATTTACTGTGCTGGTTCACCAAATGCACACATACACTAAGACTGTGAAAGTCTTAACTTATTAAATCCCAGAGCAAAAGAACAAATTACATTAAATACCATTAAATGGTGTAAGCAACGATGAGATCATTTTTCTTGGCCTTGAACCATCTGCAAAGGTCACTTGTATTCATAAATATGTGCTCTAAACTCAATTAATTAAAAACACAAGTTAGTGAAATTTAGAGGTTTTATTTTGTTTTGACTTATTCTCCATCCAAGTCTTTTCTGCCTCCTCTTTCCCTATTTGAGATTCCACATACTTCATCTTAAGACAATTCTGCCTAGGAAAGGGTGTTGCACAAACATTCCTCACAAGTGCTGAACTGTCAGTGCCCTAAAACTACTGTCAGCCTCCCTACCCCTAAAAACCAGCAACAGACTGGTTTTTATTACTTCAGTGCAGAAAGAGGCCACAAGAATTAAAGTGCTGTACATACCACACAAAATTTGGTATTGTAAAGCATTCAGACTATATTAAAAATATATATAAAAAACATATAAAAATATAATCTGCCATCATCCACAGTCATCTTTTCTAAAGTCGAACTGTAGCCCATCTCAGCCGAGTGTCGTTTACGTACACCAGACAGAATTCCAGCTCTGTAGGAAAGTTCACTCACTACAGGAATTTTAAGCTACATTTGATACACTGACCATGCAACCATATAAAATTGTTTGGAATTTCATGCTGATTTTATAGAAATTACAGTTGTTTTCAATTTGCCCATCTCTAGGTTGCTGGTTTTTTCTTTCTGGCTTTAATCTGATTTCTTTCCCAGTTACTTTGTGGTATATTCAAGTCTACTCTTAAACCTCTTCCGAACTTCTATGGGGATGCTTAGATAAAGTTACTGAAAAACGTGGTTTACATCTGAATTTTTAAATCAGGGGTATTTAAGACCTTGTTGAAGTTTGGCCTTCTGAATTTCTCATCAACTTCTTATCAAGTTAAGCATGCCTCTAAAGTAATTCTGGCTAGTAGAGTATGAAAAGAGTATTTCAGTGAAATGATCTACACATAAGAATTTTCTCTTTCCCATCCTAGCTTGGTGACTTTTTCCTTTTCATGAATAGAGACTGAAAGGATTAAAACTGTTTACTTCAAAAGGAAGCACAAAAGAGTGGACTTGCTAATATAAGACAAGGAATGGTGTAGTAGTAGACTGAGGAGAAGAGGCTTTCCTTAGTAGAACTTCTGACTGTAGATTTTAGTTCTTTATCATTTTTCTGAAGCATCTGGTCACACATAAAATAACACTTAGAAATTGGCACAGACAAATCTCACATGTGTGCCTGTTCATTTTTTTCTATTTCTGTGGGGTTTTTTTCTGAAAAGATTTTAACTTACTGTACCTCTCCTGCTGCTCTGAGGAAACCACCTTAGGGATAAAATCCTGGCTCCACTGAGTGAGCTGAATTGTCATAATTTTTGTCTTCATGTATAAAATGGCCTATAAACATAACACAGCACAGAGAGTTTACTTCTATTACCATTTTTCTACTGATAAAGAGATTTAGCTCCTTCCAATGAATCCCCTGAACAAGAATCAGGATGAACACCAAAGGTCAGCTACACAGTAGAGGAGCAATGAAACAAAGACATTTTAGTTCAGTTCATGTCTTAGAGGCAGTGAAAAATGGAATACCAGAACAATCTTTAGCTTTCGTGAGTTTTGCTAAACTCGTGTTCCCATCCTTATAAAGCTAAGCTTTAGACTATATTACAGTGATGTTGTTGATTTTAAAACCTTCGATTGCTCAGGAGTAAAGCTCATTCCTGCAAGAAAAACTATGTTATTGGGTCAGTTTCCAGTACACAAATGCTGTTCCTACCTAGTCTCAAAGACTAGATTCTGCAGTGATGCAGAATCTCAAAACAAAGGAGAAGAGCAAAAAGAAGAGTTGTTTTGGGGTTTTTTTTAAAAAAAAAAAAAATAGCTAAAGAGATTGCATTCACAGACTTGGCTGGATCTAACAGTCCTGACTGTGTAACAAACCATGTACACACGGAGCGTAAGGATAACCGTATCTGCTCCAAATTTAATTTAGCCCAACATCCTGTTGGCAAGAACCACCAGTAGCAGATGATTACAGAAAGTACAGAAGAAACAGGAAATACCTGCAGTTGGCCAAAATTCTGGTTGAACAGTTTTATTCCCTTGACACCTACTGATGGATTAGGTTCCTACCTGCAACGACATCTCCTAGTGTCTACTTACCATCCTGTAATTTCTTTTACAGTGATTGAGTACCAAGAACACAGAAAATAAACAAAGACCAATATGACTACACTGTCATATAGTGAATATAATGTGAAATCTTTACTTGATAGAAATACTGAAAGGAAAAGAAACAAAGGGGGGAAAAATACAACTTACATTCTCTATTTAATGGATTTGTTCTTTGGCATATTCTTTAGTAATTTCCTGCTTTAGTGCTATAATTATGACATAATACAAAAGATCCTTTTATTATTTAAATATAATTTATAAAATTATAATTGGAAGAGACAGTGATTGCCATTATACACATCTCTTTAACCTCGAAGTTTGTGTTAAGTATTTATATATCAAGCTGAGAATTAAAATAGAAAAGTAATTTAGATGTTTTCATAGAGAGATTATGCTGTTCATAAGGGTCAAATAGTCCATTAACTAGTTCATCAAATAACTTGTGCTTTGAGAATTATGCTGAGTATAATAGGTTAGCAGGGAAAAGCTGGACATCTTATAAATTTATATATTCAGAAGCACCTTGTAAAACTGTTCAAGTACTGAAATATCTCTGTATTGTATTGAATATTACTCAAAATCATTCTTCCTGGCCTGTGAGAGACCTCTGATATTGGATACTAAATTTAAGCATGGGATACAACTGCAATGATGACACTGATAAACTAATAAACTTCCAGTGTATGATTTTTCAACCTTAACAGCCTCTTTCCGTAGTTTATGTACATAAAGGAAGAAATGTGAATAAAGTAGAAAAACAAGTACCCAAAACCAAAAGAAAATCACTCCAGCAAGTCAGTATGAATGTCACCACCTACTTCAGAAAAAAGAAATCTAAAAAAAAATGTCAAAATCATAACAATAATAATATTGCCTTGGACAAAACCTTTTGTCATTTCCTTTTTAAAAGCAGAAGGATTTCTTACTACTGTAACTTCAGCCAACATCAGCTTACTCAAAGAAATCTCCATTCCTCTTAGCATGACTTGTTTTAAAAAGTAATTTTGAATCTTTCATTTTTTAAAATTCTGTATAAATAGAAAACTCAAACACAGATTTTTATTTTTAAAAAAAAACCCTTTCCTTAAGTTAATGGCCAACACAGGCAAAAGAGCAAATGGATATAAGCTGTCACTGAAAAAACGCGGATTGCAAATTACTACGAAGTCTGTAGCCATTAAAATAAATCAAACTCTGGAACAGCCTTCGGCAGAAACACTGGGGGCAAAGAAATAACAACTCCAATTTAGTATTGGCAAAGTTTATGAAAAGAGAATTATCTGATGCAATTCCCAGGCTAACAGAACACTGGACTTGATGACCCAGAGATCCCTTCCACTGTTATGCTCTTTGTTTGGCTAAATGCAGATGTTCATCTGTTTTTCAGCCTCACTGTGGTTTCTCTAAAGTGAAATTTAAATGAAAGTTAATATAATTTTTGTTAGTTTCAGTTACAAATTGCCCTTTGTAAGAATTGTTCCTAGGCCTGCAGCAGGGTGGAACTTGTCAAAGAAGTCTGAAAGCTTTACTTAAAGCTGGCTTAGCATTATGGAGAAGTACAGAAGTACAAGTGCTCCAAGATGAATGCCCAGCACTGCACACACCATGAGAAGATGTAACTGATCTGGTAAGGAAAATAGGAAATAAAAATCAACCATACAGGATAGGATAGGACTGACACACGAGTAATATCAAGGAGGAAAGGAAAGCAGAACGGGGAAGAAAGCAAAGGACAACATGATATAAAGAAGTACAGAAAAACATCACAGATATTTAATGCCTTCCAAAAAAACCCCCCTAATTACTGAAAATTATTATCACGTGTGATGGCTGGGAAAAGTCAATGCAAACTTGGAAGGGAAAAAAAATGAAAGATTTTTTTAAAGAGAAAAGTCATCATTCAGGTGACAATCTAACACGTGCCTCTGTCTCCCTCTCGCTCACTTGTCTCCTCCACACCGACGGAATTTGCCTGGAGTTGCTGCTGCCTTTGGAAGGTCCCATTTTGGAGAACAAGTCACAGGACAGTTGCTATGGCAGAGTTCTGGCAGTGACTCAGTGTGGAAGGAAACGGCTCAAACTCTAAAGATGTATAACTCTAAACTACTGCTTAAGACAACTTTAATAATATTTAAGCTGGAAAACAACCTGGTGTTCCTTAATAACTTGCAACCATCCTCCCGCCTCAGCTAAATTTTTTCTTTTTTACTAACATAAGAATATTTTTCATGTTGCAGGTAACTTAAATGTATCATAGGGACCACAGAGATATATATGAGGGAGATGAAAATAAAACAGCTTCTAAAAAACAACGCTAAATGTTTTCTGGGTTTGAATAAATAAGTTTTTAAAGCAGCCTTTAATGATTTTCAAATACACGTATCTTTACAGCTCCAATCAGTCATAAAAGCACACAAAGGTCAGGCAAATACTTTATCTTATTTAAGACACTGTGTGGTCTGTTTTCTATCACTCACAAGTTCTAAGGTTTAAATTCTTTCAAGGAGATGATACTGCTACACAAGACTTCAAAATAAAGGCTTTACACAAATGCTGTGAACCTTGACGGCTGAGTATATATTCCAAATGAAACCACGAGCCTCATACATTCTAAGAGACACTGATGCTTTGAAAATAGAAAAATTTGGTACTGACATCACAACGTCCGGATATACTTAAAAATCATCACCGTTCAGTTTTTTGAGTGGTTTTATGCAGACATGATCACCTACAGGGATTTTTTAAAGTCTAGCCCTTTTTTCACATGAATACACGTAATTTTCCCGTTTTTCAAGAACAATTGCTGCAGACTTTCAATAAACACGGAAATATTACTGAATATTAGTGCAGCTAACCCTTGGAAGTTGACTGGAGAACAACCAACCGTTTTACAGCCCTTGCCATGTGCCTTTGCAGGTATTCTAGAAATCCGAACGGTGGCGGTTGGAATAGTGGCCATCAAAGGAGTGGAAAGTGAATACTTTCTGGCAATGAACAAGTCAGGAAGACTCTATGGCAAGGTATGGATGCAAACTTCTCTTATGTGTGCAGTCACCCTGTAAAATCTTAGAGACACATTTTTAGATGTAGCACCTGTATGGTTTTTTATAAACAGATTCCTAACGAAGCGAAATGTACCCCGTACTTGTCTCATACACGCCATACCAGATTTTATGGCCACTTAATAAATTCAATGATTAGAGCTTACATACTTCTTCAAAATATTGAACATTCAGACTTCAGAAGTCAAATTTATTTATTACAATATAAATAATGCATGGGGTTTATAATGCATCTCCCATCTTCCCTAAGTATTTAAGAACACTTGTACTTATCTTACTCTATTTTATTATTTGCTCTCAACAGAAAGTCTGCAATGAGGACTGCAACTTCATAGAACTGATTGAAGAAAACCACTATAACACATATGCTTCTGCAAAATGGACACACAAAGGAAAGGAGATGTTTGTTACACTAAACCACAAAGGGGTTCCAATGAAAGGTAAAAAAACAAAGAAAGAACACAGAGCATCCCACTTTCTTCCTCTGGCAATATCCTAATCACAAATGATCTATAAAGAACTAGTTCCAGCAGGAAGATTAATTTTAAGAAGACTATTTGACAAGATATCAAGAGAGGCTGGAATACTACTGAGAAACTGAACAAGCTGGACTTGCGCATTTATGTTTATTTTTAAGAGACTACATGAAAAAGATTTGAAAATATACACAAAACCAGATTTAGTAACTAAAAGTTGTAAAAAATTCTAAAGAGTTGTACAATCATTATCGTAGTCATTGTAACTGGGTAGTTTCTTAAATTAATTTACCCTGAAGAATAAGTCATTACTTGATTATCTGATAATATTTTATTTAAAAAACCTATCTGCTTCTTAAATATGGCTGCTATAATAATAATAAGCAGATGATAATGTTGTGTAAAATATGTCAGACTTTAAGGCTGCTGGAATGAGTTGTCAGATTATCAAGTCAATAGAAAATGTGGAGGCTGAGCAGTATTTTAAATACTTCCCCCAAGAAACTGATATCCTATACATAAACTATATGATCAGAAAAAAAAAATATAATCTTGTAAATGTTTATTGTTGTATTCAGATAAAAGAGTTAGTTTGGAAAAATTAAGTTTACTCTAACACAAAATGTTCCTATCTATTAATGAAACAAATACCTAATGCTGCTCTAAAAGATGTTTCAAATAGTGTATGTAAAATAAAAATAGGAATAAATAATGTACTTCATCTCACTTTTCACAAATTAACATTTTATATAACGATGAAGCAAAAATTCAGACATATTAAGGTTTTTTATGTAACATATCCTATCTTTTGTATAATTCCTGTTAGGGCATACAGCTTTCAATATTATTTTTCCATCCTTATACATGCTTTTTCTGTTGTTACAGCATTAAACTTTATTTTAAGTTGTATTTGAACTTTATTGTTTTAAGTTATTTAAAATGTTATTTATAAAAAAAGATACTTATTAAGCTGCATCTGTTTCATATGCTTTTAATTCTAAAGGAATAACAAAATGGTCTGGCTGAGATGCATGAATTTTTTTCTGTGACCAGACACAAAGACTAGTACACAACCCTCCTGCCAACATACATTGGATGGCAGACAAAAATGACAGCCTGCAGCAAATCACACAATAGACATCTCGAAAGAAACAATGCAAAAATCTTAAAAATCTTTGCCACATACTCTTGCTGATTAAAGGCTCAGAGTTATGCCAGGTAAAAGGAGGTTACAGTTCAACAAGGTAATGGAAATAACCCTCAGATGGTAGAAGCAATGCTCTCAGATACAGAACTATGCACGAGCCTGTATGACTAGTTTGAAACTGCAGCTAAAATCAGTGTGACCTGCTGAAGAAAAGACATCTTAATTTTCCAGCTATTAAAGTGTTCAACGAAGCCCTACATGACTAAAGCATTATATCATTTCATTCTGTTCAGCTTTCCCCACATGTTTTCTTGGTAGTGTGATAATTGCACTTAGATAAAGATCACCAAAAAATTAGCTGAAGCAGCTGCCAGATGACTGGGATACAGTCAAGCTAATTAATAATGGTTTTAAATGCCCTATGCTGCATTACAAGTGTTCAGGGTCTACCACTTTTTCCTACAGGAAACACTTTCTTTTTAAGAGCACTCACAGAAAACGGCAAAAATTCTCTTTAAGAAATATTTCTTTTTCTAAAAAAATATCTGTCAAACAAGTAGTGTAATTTGAAAATTGATTATGATCTTAGCAAGTCAGAAATCAAAGAAGATACAAAGAGATCCATGCAGGAAAATGTGTCAGTACAGCTGTATCAGTAAACCTTCCCTGTGCTCTTGCTGATTTATCCATCACATGTCCCATGATCTCAATAGACTGTACTACTTTCTGGGAATATATAAACATGAAACCAAGTTCACACTCATGTCCAACATTAGCACACCAGCAGAAGTTTCTACACATAAACTAGGTTAGTTGAAACTTTGAAATAAAAATGAAAATAACATCTCATGAAGATTGTGCTTAAAAGCCCTACTGAAGTATGAATGAAAATGTAAGTACACCTTAATATGTGAATATATATGTTAAAAACCCTTAAAATTAAAACCAGATGTAGACAAGCTCTTTTAAAAGATCTTTTGATTATGTAATTCAAGGATATAGAAACACAGCCATACAATTCCTGAGCCCCAGCTGTAATTAGCCTTTACTGCTGGCTGCTTTCTATAATGAATCCCTATGTTCCCATCATTACCAGGTAAGCCAAGGCTGCTTTATGTTTTCCAGCTGTCACAACTGAAACGTGTCCTGTGAGGGACTGAAAGACACCTGACTGCAAGTGATGCAATTCCTCGGTACCACAGTCATACGGCCTTAAAACTGAACAGTCTTCAACGTAGCTTCATCTTAGAAAATCTCCTCTGAAATACTTATTTTTAACTCGAGGAAAAAAATCAGTTTAGTGCTAAAACTAGAAAATAATAATCAGAAAATGTAAAGTGATGAGCTGCAGCAACGCACTATTAAAAGACAAGGACAATAAAAAGAATCTATTAGGATTTAACAGATATTCAAATAGATGTCAGAAATCCTCACAAAAGCCTATCACATCAATCACATCACAATTTAATGTTAACATCGATATACAATATACCATGTGGGAGGAAAACATGTTTGTATGAAAAGAAACAGATTATCCTGTCTAGATGTGGCTCATTACTAACCTTTATAATACTAAAGGTTCAAGAAAACTCAAACAAAATGGTTATAAAAGCCAAACTCAATTATAATTTCCTTGCTTTTCCTTCAGAGGCATTGGCTTTCATGCAGCTTTGTTCTTTGTTTACCACCACCACCACTACCCAGTGTGCGCAGAGTGGGGTTTCGGAGTGAAATACAAGCTCTGAGGGTTAAGTAGCACCTACACCAGCCACTCCCATTTCATGGGAACTGCTCCATTACACAGGCTCTTAAAATTTAATTAGCAAGGTTCTACTTAATCACTTATCTTTTGCATTAGTGCTGATAAACGCTCTGGGACACAGCAATGGGCAAATCTCATCTGAGGAATCTCACAGAAGGCTGCAGGATACCCACTCTTGGAGGTTTTCCAGGTCTGACTGGACAAAGCCCCACACAATGAGTGTGGGCCCTACTTTGAGCAGGACGAGAGACCTGCAGCACTCTGCCAACCTAAGTGAGTCTGGGTTCCATAGGAAAGTTATTTTTCATGAAACAACTACACAAAACACATTTTCCATGTTAGGGGGATAATTACACGTTTGTCTCACCACTTGTGTGTCATTAAAGGTATGCAAAATGGTGTAAATACACGATAAAAAATGACAATTGGACAATTTCCATGACTTTTTAAAACACCTGATGTGTCTCACTTTGAGTTCTGTTGCAAGTACTTTAAAACACTGCTCTGCACAGCATCTGTAATAATCAGATTACTACATGATCCATTAATTATTTAAATACACTTGTCTGTGTTTTAAATCACTTTTTGAAGAAAACATGTATATTCTCTTTGAATAAGCTGAAGCAAAATGTAAGTTAATATTAAATCAATAAAGTAATGGGAACCACAGTATTTCATTGCACTCAACGACCAGTATCTGAGTAGTCTAAATATTTCTAAGTCTAAATAAACAAGCCTAGGATATCTATCTCCTCTCTACTAACTTTTCAAAAAACATAGTAATTTCATAACATATAAAATGTAGAAAATAGAAATGACAGGTTAGATGATTTTCCCCAAATTAGGAAAGCAGCCATCATCAGAGTCAAGATCCATACCTAGAAATAATAATGTACTTTTTTAAAACTGTTTACATCACTGGATGATTTTTAAAAGGTAATAGTTATTTAAATCACATGTTTACTTAAAACAGTGGAGATGGTGAATTTGTTAGCAGAAAAAAAGCTAAATTCTTTCTGCTGTTAGTAGAATAATGCTGAGAATTAGGACTGTATTTAAAGCAGAAACACCGATGGGAAAATATTCAAGGTGTTCCATGGGGGTTTTAAACATGACATTTATATTAACTTTAATAATATCCCCACAGCAAAAATACTGAAAAAGCTTTTTAACACCATACATTAAATTCATAGTCTCACATAAAAGAAAACTGCAGAATTTAATTAGAAATATTTGCGGGGATGAGGGGGGTTAACTCAGTATTAAAGCTACCAAGTGTTGAGTCTTGAGCTCTGTAAATAACTTCACAATAAATACCTGGCTGAGGAAAGCTGGCTTGTAAATCTCAAGCATTCCAGACACTGAAATTCCATAACTGCTTACATTCCAGACCTAAAATGGGAGATTTCCTTCAATTCTGTTTGGAAGGCAGATCCTAGCTTAGCAAGCTTCGTTTTTTCATTAAGGAAACTCTTTTATTTAGAGGCCTGGCACTTCAAAAGGATGTCTCTTGACACAGAGGGGGAAAAAAAATACTTCAGATGAAATGACTTCCTCATGAGAATAACTATTTACCTCCAGTGCTAAGCAGAAAAGCAGAGTTAGAATGAAGATGCATAAGCTTGTCACATAAAGGTTACAGTGTATTCAAGCTGATGTCCAATATCAAATAAGAATCCTCACTTTTACAATCATTTCTCAAACAGTGTTTCAGTGAAGATGGGTAATGACCTGAACACTGAGCTTTATTCAGGGTAGTCCAGATCTTGGGGGACAGCAGGTACCCAAGGGTTGGCTGGCTGTTGGTACCTGGTGAGAACTTGAAGGGTCAGGTTAAGTAGGCAGCTGAAATTCAATGTATTTCAATAGAAAGTACATATCTAATGTACTCAGCTACAGGAGCAGCGTAGGTGTCTGCCTTACCTAGTACCCAGACAGCTTTGTGAAACTCCTTACAAGTTCACTTTACATATAGCAACAGCTTCCTCATTTTTGAGGAGTTAGGCTGGTCAGTTTTAAGGGCTCAGTCCTCTGAAGACTAAGCTTTCTGGAGCTAACAAAGTGTGGAAAATCAGGAACTCTTTGTGTCCCTTGGGTGTTCGGAATAGTGTAAGACTAAAACACAAAAATATCTTTTCCTACCTTTGCAAAGTAAACACTGAAAACAGCTCATTCTACAGACCAGTCTCCAGTGGTTTGCATCTCTGTTTGTGACCATGTGCCATCAATGGACTGACACAGGCATGGTGTGATGTTCACTGAACAACTCCTGCAAGCCCTTATGTAATTTCTTGTTTCCACATCGTTGTTTTTATACAGAAGCAAAGGCATTACTTCCAGCCTATATCCCTCTTCCTAAGGGAAGAACCCCAACCACAGTTGTTTCATTCTCCCCCCTTTATTTGAAGGAATTTCTGTCTCACTTTATTCACAGATTCACAGACTGGTTGAGGTTGGAAGGGACCTCTGGAGGTCACCTGGTTCAACCGCTCTGCTCAAGCAGAGCAACCTGGAGCCAAGGCCACATCCAGACATTTTCTGAATATCTCCAAAGAGAGAGACCCTACAAGCTCTTTGCACAACCTGTGCCAGTGCTCGGTCACCCGCACAGGAAAAAGATGTTCTTTTAGCTGGTGCCCATTGCCCAGTCCTGTCACCGGGAAACACTGGAAAGAGCCTGGCTCAGTTCTCTTTTGCACCCTCCCTTCAGGTATTTATTACATTGGTAAGTTTTCCCCTGAGCCTTCTCTTCTCCAGGCTAAACAGTCCCACCACTCCCAGACTTCACTCATGGGGGAGATGCATCAGTCCCTTAATCATCTTTGTGGCCCTTCATTGGACTCTCTCCAGCATGTCCACATCTCTCCCGTAACTAAGGAGTCCAAAACTGAGCGCTCTCGGTGTGGTGTCACCAGTCCTGAGTAGAGCAGAAGAATGACTTCCCTATTCTTCCAACTAATGCAGTAATATCTTTAATACCACCAGAAATGTTTTTTATAATGTTACATTGTATAATTTTAATCAGAATTCAGGACAGAATTCTCTTTACAATTACAGCTGGCTGTCTAAGCATAGACACAACTCACTATTACCTTGGACAGCACCAGTTTGGATGGACAAGAATCTAGTCACTGCTGAGTTTTCAGGGCTCATCTACCGGCCTTTGAAACCTGGCTCTGCTACAGATTTCTTCTATCACTTTAAGCAAGTCATTTTCAAGCAAGATAAACAAGTTCGAGCCTGGTACACGCTGCCAAAACATCAAACACACACCCACAGTGGCTTTAAATTACCTGACTAATCACGCCAGGGCAGCAGAGGAGCTGGAGCTGTTTCTACCCACACTCACAGTGACTTCTGTTGCTACAAAGGACACCACACTGTCCCAGTTAGGTTGTTATCTCTCTTCAAGGTGGCAAACTGGGTTGGCAGCTTGTTTATGTCCACTGTGACATTACAGCACAGCACAGGAAAACTGGATGAGACCTGTAGAAGAAAAGGAATGTTTGAAAACCATGGAAACTCAATTCTTGTGTAAGACACGTTAATATGACAGCCAACCTGCCAATACACCCTATTCCTATGGGTTTCCCCAAAAAACTAGACACCAAAGTGGATCTGGACAAGTAACTGACTTCTCAGTGGTCATACAAGAGAGTAAGTGATTATTGAACAAAACTGTGAACACTGTGAAAGCCTAAAGCAATAAGCTAAATCACTGAACAGGGTATTAACAGGGTGGGCTAAAATAGTGAGGCTTCTCCCTTTTATTTTATTGTCACAGGAAAAAACAAGTCATTATATCTTGGCAAGAAACATGAAGAAACAACAGCTTCAGTGACTTCAAAATTACTGTCATTAAAAAGACTCCCTAAGGTTTGAAGTGTTATTATAATCAACAGCTGAGGTGATTTATTGAAGCTGCTTCAAGAATAATCACTTTCTACTTGGTTTCATATTCTTGTTTTCATATACTAGTAAAGTAATACAATGACCAAGATCTAAAAGTAAATATGATTATATCAGAACAAAAACACTGGACTGGATAAAAATCACACAAATGTTTCCACTGGGTTTAGGCTTTGGGGTTTAAAAAAATACCCAAATGTTCCACTGTTCAAAAACATGTATACATTTCTGTTTCTAAAAACTGTACTGCAAAGTGAGCAACACACAACAAATGGATTCTGTAGACAAGAATTTCCTTTCAAGACCATAACTCAAGAGCAACGCTGACTTTCAATTTTAAAGAAACCACATTAATTGTACTTAGAAAGCTTTGTGGGAATCATGGCACGTGACAGAACACTTCCCTTCCTCTGACATGTTTGCAGTACTTAGTGCATTCAGGGTTTCCTGATACAGCATGTTCCAAAACTTCTCTCCTTAGCATTAACAGGCACAAGAGACAACCCCTCTATCTTTTCCTAAGCACTGAACATCACTATAGAGAAAATCAGAGTGATACCACTGAAAATGGCAGGGGCTGGCGAGTGGGAATGCACATTTATGAGTTTTCACTCAGATGTTTTCCTTTAAGTTGTTTTGCAACAAAAAAAAGTTTTCCTGCCTTGACAAGTGGGGAATTATCTAAACCCAGAAAAAGCATAGGAGCACGTGAAAAAAAATGGGGGGTGGGAGGAAGGCAAGGATGGGAAAAATTATAGTTATGGTTGGTGCAGGAGGACAAAAAGGAGTAAGAGAAGACTGGTAGCATGAAATTATGGCTGTAGATGATTGAAAGAAAACAGTCATTTCAGGGAGGGGGAAGAGAGAAGAAACTGGCTACCCTGAAGAAACAAAATGCTGGATAACATTCAGAAAGGGAGCAAGTTAGAAGCAACATAAGCACAAGAAGCTTGAAAAAAGAAGTTCAAATAGTGGCCATGAGAAAGAACAGCAGGTGAGTATGAAACAATAAAAGGCAAGGTCTGATCCATCAGGGCAGTGAAGACAAAGGGGTAAATGTTAGAGGCTGGAATGCAAGACGTACTGAATATGGGAGCCAGACACCAGAGAAAGGAGTAGGAAAAAGAGTAGTTGTCATTAATATTAGAAAACTGACAAATCAAAGCAGTCAGATTTTACTAGATGGAACATGAGCAGCTCCTTTAAATACTTTGTAATATTGTTTGCAGCTTAATCAAATGGAGGTATCAGTACATTGGCAGGATATATGTTTAGAGTTGACCAAAATTCACAGTTGACTTTTAATTGCTTTAACATTTTGATTTTGTGCAAAACAAACTGAAAATATTAACTAATAATTTCTGTTGACAATTAAGGTTTTGTAAGTTCTACTCCAAAAATGTACAGTCACGTGCATTATGTGTTCAAAAATATTTACAAGACTTACTGGTTGCTGCAGAACTGGCAGATGCAGCAGCTTGTGTGTTAGCAGTAGCATCCCCACTGTATGATTTACTGTGGCAGCCTTAAAGCTTCTGAGATTCCATTTCTTCCACACCCACTTCCTCGGTTTTAGATGGGAAAAGAAAAAACTTAATTTAGAAAAATGTTTATATACATTTTGAAAATCGCCCTACGAATATTCTCAAATGAAATTAAAATTGCTTTATTTCCTGTCTCCAACGGGCAAATTTTTATGCCCAGGGTCAACTTTCAGGCATGGAATCCAAGCCTGTTAACTGAAATAATTATATTCATATAGTTAAAGTTAACCAGAACAGATTTTGCTATCTCCCTTCTGCTTGGTTTTGCACAAGGCTGAATATCCTTACTTTGTGGTTGTTCCAATTCTGGTAATTCAATACATTTGCATAGGTTTTGTTGAGGTTGTCAATTATTCTCACAGCAATACTTAATTGACTTTATTCCGTGGTTTTCAGTATTCATTCCACTAGAATTTTACACAGCTCCCACACCATAAGTCTCATGCAGATACAGAATCTCTGCCATAGCAGTGGTCTCCCAGAGTCTTGGGATTTTTCTGGGCTGACTAAATTTCAGTTAAATCTATCCATTATCTATTTATAGTGGTTACACATTACAGAGAATACTGTGGGCTTAGCCAGCTCTTCCAAGTTAAAGACCCATTAGGAGTTTGGAGCGTATACAACTTTGATGTATGGAAACCTTCTCTAAATTAAATTTTCAGGGTGATCTTTTTCTACGTACAATTTTCTCTGTCTGTCACTAAAAAGAAAATTCTGCCCAAGAAAAAGTGACTGACAGAGAGAAAGCTTTTCAGAAGAATATTTCTGCATTTTATATCTACTTCAAAAACATATTTCTATTGCATTTGTCAATCAGCTTCAACATACAAGATAATGAAATCCACATTGTCATGAAATCTAAATAAATGAGCAGTAAAGATAGAAATCTGCTCTAAATCTAAGTTTTGGAATGGATATCAAATGACATATGCAATCTAAAAATCATAAACTTTTACTGTCAAAACATGCAGATATTTAATGGTAATATAATACTACTTCCTTTAATGGTAATATAATACTACTTCCAATAGAAATTTCGAGGACAGGTACAGTCTGAATCCTGTAAGAATTCTTATAAAAAGTGGCCATTTTTTATAGAGAGACACCCTCAGGGCCATTAAGAAATCATAATCATCATTATTACTGAGCAGAGAAAGCCAGCTTTGACAGTAGTATTGCTAGTACTGACTTTTCTCTGTATGTATACACCTACACAATTACTAGGGGAAGAAGCAATAGATTCTCACTGAAATGCAGACCTGGTGGAAGGAAGAAAAACTACCAGTACCTGATATCCACTGAAAAACTAGGTCTGCCAATGCCTCCTTAAAATCATCATCAAAACATTCAACAGATTCAGGAAATACTGCACAGTAAGCAACATAAATGACTTGCAACCAGCAGTCAGGATATACCTGACAAAATAACCCTCTATCTAAGAAGTCTACAAAAGAGATTTGATATTACAATTTTTTTCACTCAATGTAAAAATATTCAAGTGAACTGTAGCAGTTGCAAAGTCCTTCAGCCAAATAAAAAAAGGTATAACCTTCTGTTATTTGTGTGAGACATTAGGCAACTGTACAAACAACAGGGAAATTCACGTCTCAAAAACTTACTTTATCAATGTAAAAGTCAAAGTTCCCAGTTATGCCTGAACTGGAGGATGCTGGTTTCAACAAATTACATAGTTGCAACAAGTCCTTAGGGTTAAAATTAGGATGCAGAAAAAGTAATATTTGTTAATATTTAACTAGTTGTTATATTTAATGAAAATCAAGTAATTTCTTCAAAGAACCTAATTTAATATTATAATTTAATTTTACTATTCACACATTATATGAGCCAAAAAAAAAAAATCCCTTTACTGACTGCCCATGACTGCTCTCTCTGGTTCTTACATGCCTGTGCTTCCAGCTCTCTTCTGCAGCCAAAAACTGCCAGTCTGGATGTATGTAAATTGGCTCATGTGTCATGTTAATACTTTTATGAGCTGAAATGTAGCATCTACTCATATACCACTGAAAATGTGACTTGTACTCTTACCTGAGAAAAAGCATCTTTAGCATCCCCAGGAGCAAGCAGAAAATGTGCCACAAAATCTTGCAACTCTGTCAAACAAGGGGTCTTGGTCAGGCTTCAAAGGGGGGGAAAATTTAGGAGAAAGGTCTCAGATGTAGCTGTGTGCTGTATGGTGATTATTTAATAACCCACAGAATTATTAAAGCTGATGTTTATGTACCCTGTGAGGCGAGGCTTTGACAACACAAAGGAATAGCACTGAAACACATATTTGTAAATTAGCTCCATCTCTTACTCCAATATGTTGTTCCTCTAAACGTTTAATCTTTTTTGAGTATATTGCAGTAGTTCCTGATTCAGAATAGCACTTAAAAACACGCATTATTTGAAGCATATGTAAGTTTATCAGCCAACAATTAAGACAGAATCTAAGTGATGTGCTGAATCAAAGCCAGTGGATATAATCCCAGTGTCCTGCCACAGGAATATTTTCCTTCTCTTCTTAATAAAGAACATAGTGATCACCTGAGGTAACAGAACCCATACACTTTTGATTTATTCTCTTAACCTAAATATCCCAAACTCATACCTTTTATAAATTGTAGCACCACCACACAAAGTAAGCAAAGTAAAATAAACAGTCAATTTCATCTAAAAATTTGTTTTAAACTTCACCATATAAACCTAAACTAAACTACTTCTTCATATGTTCCACTACAGCTCTTTAAAGTTACAGGAAAAGTTAATCTTGGGTCTACAGCTGATGCAGTTGAGCTTCATCAGTAAAACACTTGCATTTCTGTACTTGGAAAATATGCAGCTTATTTGATAATAACAGATCTAAGAATACTTGAATTTAATTTATATATTAAACTTTGGGAGAAACCACGATCAAGAAGAACCCTGAAACACTGCAATAGATTACTAAGAGAAAAAGAAATGTCTCCAAACTTCGAGAAAAATTTTCTGTCAAAACAACAAAAAAATATCCGAGACGCTGAAGGAAGGGATTTAAAAAACCCTAAACCCACAAAGCAAATCAAAACTAGACAGAGGTAAAACATATAAAGATTTTAATTTGAAATACGATCCACAAGCACAGAGGAACTTCTTTCAGTTTGCAGAAATACTGGAGGGAGAAAAATCTGCAGGGGAAATGCTTGGCTTTTACTGAGAAGAGCAAAAGAGCTTCTTTGGGTATTTCAACATTAGGTTGTCAAACTACAGGGACTGATGCCCATATGCCAGGTACCTGCAACTCTCTCGATCTTTTATTGGTTTTTGGTTTTTTACTTTTGTTTTTTTTAATTTTCCATAAACCTAGGACTGAAAGTCGAAACGTCTAAAGTTTAAAACACAAAAATGAAGGTACACAAGATTAGTAAGGCATCAAGTCACACTTGTGGCATTAAATTTACTGCATAATTAAAAAATATGTAAGAACAAAAATATTGTAAATAACCATAAGGACAAAGCAGAGGAAGACACTGGAGTAACATTTCCTTCTACTTAAGGAGGCAAGCACTGAGTCTCAGCTGTGCCAGAACTGTATGAAGAAGTGCTAACAGGATTTCAATATTTTCTGCATCTTGCTTATCTGGGTATATTTGCACCTATTCAACCACAAATAAACAAAAATTTTTAATCAGTCCTCCAAAGGTGTGTGACATTTCAGAAAGCAGCATCAGCTACTGGCAGTGTATCATAAATACCTTTAACAGGAAGAGCTGTAGATTATAAACTCATATAAAATTTTTATCCAGTGCAAGTAGTAAGATCTCCAGCCATTCTTTGGGTGCCAAGGCATTAGGCTTTCTGTAAAAAAAAAAACAACAGACATTTTATATTTTGTAGGACTAGTAATTACTTTTGTACATTGTCAACTTCAACCAACACGCTTCTCCTTGTGTGCTTTTAACACTTTATCTCAAAAATCTTGCATTTGTGCACACATTTTGTGGCAAGTGCTATCAACAGGTCACTCTTTAGACACAGAGTTTATCAAGGCTGCTCAAGAATCTGAATTTTAAATCTCTCCTTCACTCTGCACAACTTGTTTTTATCAGCTTGACAGTATTTGGACTTGGACAAATGACAGGAATTAGGTTTCCTTCATTTATAAATGTGAAGCAGTCAAAATTCACTCAAAATATTTACAACATTCTTCAGTCTTATCAGTTAGTAACTATTTTAAAATAGATTGTGAAATTCAATCAGTACAATACTATTTAAAGATAGGTTAATGTGAAAAAAATTATTTTTATTAATAATAACAACTTATTACGCAAAATGGGTCAAAAGTCAGCATTTCAGACTATGATTTCTCACTTGTCTGCTACGGAAGTAACTAAAATATTTAAAGCCATACCAAATTCCCATTGAAGTGAGTAAAAGATAAAACCAAAGAGGTTAGGGTTGCAATAATACTCTAAACTGTTATTTACAAATTCTGTGGTGAAGTCAGTCATCATATTTACACAGTATTTAGAATTTCCATTACCCAATATATCTGAATTCATGTAGCCTTAGAAAAAATGACTAACTTAGTTTGGCGTCAGAGATATTTCTTTGACTTCCAAGTCAAACCTTATTTATAAGACAGAATGCTGTGTACCTTTTTACATGTAAGGTAAAAAAAATCACCTACATATTTCTAACATTTGACTTCTCAGCAATATATTTGGTGACCTGAAAAATGTTTAAATGCTCAATTCATAATTAATGTTATTTCACACAACAATATAAACAATATTTTCAGCTAAGACAATTCATACTAAGAACTATGAATATACTTCAGATAACAAGCAATGGTCTAAAGATACTTCAGGTGACTACAGATACCTTTGGAGATATAAAGAAATA
>VXAY01002056.1:2278932-2413450 GCA_013399855.1 Oxyruncus cristatus
CCCCCCAACAAACATACAGAGAGAGGTGTAATCCTATTTCTGGATCCAATGAAAAAAAAAGGGAAAATTTAATCCTTCTTGTCTTATCCATAAAAAGAATTAAAAATATCTAACACTCCCGTGCTTTCCCCATCTCACTTGGGAGTCTGAGTCAGAATTTCCTCTGCAGCGTTTTGCTCTGTCACAACGTCTTGATGATTTTATTGATTAAAAGCTCTAATCAGGCAAAGATTTTACATATATCTGGATCTACATCTAAATGTGTCTGCACACAAATCTTATCACAGTCCTGCTGCATAACTGGAATGATTGAAAGGCTTAAAAGTAGTCATCATTTTGCTCTTTCTATATGTCTCATCTTTCCCTCATAACACCAAGAGCTATGAAGAACAACATGTTTGCACGGACTTTTGCCTGCACTTTGTTTAAGCTTGAAGCAAAATGCTTCTAAAACCCAGGCAGAACTGGGACTTTGGCTTACTAGACTTTTTTAAATTATGAACTTGACACTTACAACCTGAGGGAAAGCTGTAAATACTTATCTGGGCCAATGTCTTTTGGGTACTCTTTTCAAGGATGTGCCTCTAGATAAGCTGGGCCACTGTAAGGAAAATACTTATTCAGCACAGTTCTCTAGTTCAGTCACATGTGTTTATTCTCTGCTTCAAATCTGAGAGGGGACTGATGTTCAGTGGAACGTGTTCATACACACATCTACACATGACACGGAAGGAATAATCTTTTTGTAGCTTACCCACCAAAGAGTAAGGCTCATCAAGAGAGATTCAACTCCCCTGTTCCTTCTGCAGTCAGTCCATTGTAAAACCAGTTATTTCTGAAAATTACACAAATGCAAAGATTAAGTGATCTGTGAACTCTATTTTGCATAAAGAATTGTAATAGGAGTGTAAATGCATTTTACATCTAAGAATCTCTAATTTTGGCACCACTGTAAGGAGATTGTGATTTCCTCCTGTCCCGTGTACTGCATTCAGAGGTGATTACATCATCTCCAAGAGACAGAACAACTGAAAAAGGCCAGGGAGGCCCATTAGAGCAGACACAGAGTAATTAAAAAGACTATAACGTTTTAGTTAGACAAGGAGATAACTCAAGAAAAAAGGGTCATTATGTTTCTAAAGAGACAAATAAAATCATGTTCAATTTAAGTTCTCAGAAAGGCCAGTAATGCCTTCCATCTGCTGAGCATAGCTTTGGAAGCACAGGACTAAAGTCTGCTCCTTGATCTAGCACAGAATTCAAACAAGCAGCTTAAATATTTGAGCAAATTGTTGAAACCAAAGATAGTTGTTTGAAGCTAATCATCAAATTGATCGCTTTCCTGAAATAACTTAGTAAGTGTTAATACAGAGTAATCCATGTGTTTTTAAGCCCTCTGGTAGAGCTGAAAGACATCAACATGTTTTATCTTAATAGCAGGGCAGCAAGACAAATTATTCCTCAAAAAAAAAAAAATCAGTGCAATGCTATTGAATGTAAGGAGACTATTAATACACATACGTTCAGTCTGTGATTCTGTAACTTCAGGGTAAAAAAGGGAAAAGGTAGCAATACCAATTAGAAATTGAAACAAATTAATATTTTGTTTTTACATTAACCCTAATTAAAATGTTTCCATTTTTATGTCAGATTGTTCTTCTTAGAAATATACC
This sequence comes from Oxyruncus cristatus, assembly GCA_013399855.1. Classification (NCBI taxonomy): domain Eukaryota; kingdom Metazoa; phylum Chordata; class Aves; order Passeriformes; family Cotingidae; genus Oxyruncus; species Oxyruncus cristatus. The sequence continues at coordinate 2,280,606 of VXAY01002056.1, forward strand.
TTTTAAAGGAAAAATTAGATTTTATACTGAAATGTTTTGGCATAATTAACTACTGCACATCACCAGGTATTGTCACAGCGTGAGGTGATAAAAAATACGGATGGTGAAATGTAGTTCTTTTTCCCTACTACTGCAATATATGACATGCTGCCAGTATGAAGAACTGATCAAGTCAAAACAAAACAAGCAACAACAGAATGCTGGTAGGCATTCTCTGCCACTGAATGTAATACCACTGAAGTCAGTGAGGTTTTTGGGGCGTAATTGAGATCAAAGTTTGGCATAAAATCTGCCTATAATGTCAACTTTTCCCCCTAAAGCTATTGCAACTAATCCATCACAGACTTCATTTCACTGAGAGAAATATTCTCTATACCAAAATTACTGTTTTAGTTTAGTCACTTCAACCTAAAAATGCAGTTACTAAAGACTGAATATTGGGTAAATGCTACTGTGGGGCAGCATCCTCAACGGGGCCACAGAGGAGATCCCATGTCCTCTTTGGAGAAAAAGATGCAGAACGAGCAAGAAGCAATGCAGTAGCACAATTCTTCGGTGTGCTCTAAGTATACTACTAGGTGTGGGGGGAAAAGAAAAATCCAACTGATCAAGCTTTCCAGGAGTTCCCAAGAGAGTGACACAAACCCGCAGCCTCCCATCCCAGCGGTTTCCAGGCTCTCCCAGGCGGTGCCGCCTCACGGCGGGGGCAGCGCTGGGCACATGTCACGGGGCGGGAAACACCTGGCACGGACCCAGCTGGGAAGGGCGGCTTTGTCCCCGCTAACTGTGTGTGTGGTTTCTGGTCAGGTTTTTGCGACACAACACGTCGGAAAAATCCCGCTCCGGGCGAGAGGCTCCGAACAAACACAAACCCCCAGCGCAGAACCGGCAGCCGCGCTCAGCCCGCGGCTGCTTCCGCTCCCCGCCTCCCGCCCAGGCAGAGCTCGGCACTTTCGTTCCGGGGCCTGCGAGGGCCGCGGAGGAGCAGAGCCGGGAGGCGGGTGAGGAAGGGCTGGAACCGGGCAGGGATTGAGGAGAGGAGCGGGCGGCGCGGTGGGGAGGGAGGAGGCAGCGCTGAGGGGCCGCGGTGCGCGGGCGGGCTGGGGCGGCCCGCGGGGGGAAGCGGCTCTGCGGCCAGGTGGCCTGCGGGACAGGGGCCGCTCAGACGAGCCCGAACGGCGGGAGCGCTTTGTTGTTCCCATGAGATATCCCGGCCTCGAGGTCTGTGCCCTCCAGTGCCGTGACTGCTGCCCTCACCTCAGGGGGCAGCGGCAGCAGGGCACGGCAGTGGGGAGCTCGTGGCACCCACCCCGCAGAGCTTCACACAACCGCCGGCACGTCCGGACCGAGATCCGGAGTTGCCCCGGAGTTGCTGTTGGAACGCGGAGAGAACCCTCCAGCAGCAGCGATTTATCCGGGGTTTGGAGATCACGTGTAGATGGAGTTATTTAGGGTCTTAAAAGTATCTCTGAAGTGAGATTTAGGTCTTACAAGTTGTGTGACCTCTGTTGCTGTCATTTTCTGCAAAAAGTACTGTATGAACACAGCTGTAACTTGGGCACAGCTCTTTTGGTGAGGCCACAACAGATCCCGTGTCAGTATCAGTAACAAAAGAGCTTCGGGGTGTCACCGTTGAGCACCACAGAGCGTTAAGACATTATGTACTGAAAAGAATCGGTTTGCAGGCTGGGAATGCATGTCCAATTCCAGGGCCTCTCACCCTCTCTGCTGCTTAAGGAAACTTGATAATAATGTGCCTTGGTCTGAGATGTAATGTATATTTGCTTTATCTCAGAGATATTTGAAAGCAAATTGCACTATAAATTTTGCGTGCATGTTGGATTCTGTGCTTATTTGAATGGACGTCCCTGACCTTTCAGAAGTTAGACTTTGTCAGAAGAGGAGGGGAAGGTATCAGAGCATACATGAGTATTTAATTTTACCAGACAATAACAATTCATTTTTTCTGGCATTAATTTTAAATTTTTTTTGAACGTTAGCTGATTTTTTTTGTTTTCTTATTTTTCAATTAAATTACACTTGATTTTATTTAAACACTTAATTTTGGATCACATCTCAGGAATTATTGTTTGTTTGGTTTTGTTAAATATGACTGTTTTGTGACATCGTTTCAAAAGTGTGATCCCTGACATGAAAAAGTAAACCTAAATTAGCTGAAAGTAAATACTGAGAATTACTTTTTTTCATTTCCAGTGATGCAGCACAAAGTGCAAAAGGCAGTTTGTAACTACTGCAGGCTGTGCAGGCTGCTGACTGGGGGCTGCTTTGAAGATCAGAGAGGACCCTGAGTGATCTGTCAGAAGGGCTTTACTAAAGACTGGAGGGACTCTGAGCCTGAGCTCACAGAGCACTAATTCTGTCTGCACTGGCTGTGGGCACATGGTCCTGGTTCTGATGCATCGCTCAGAGTACACACTGAAACTTCTGCACCAGCTGCAGAGGGTGAGACGACACCTGTGTGGAAGAAAGCCTGGGACAAATCCATCAATGGTACTAAATAAACAGAAACTTGCAGAACAAATGTAGACTGGGTCAGCACTTCCCATCTGGTACATGGAGCACCAAAGCCCTGTTCTAGCTCTTCTAATTTTTCAGCCTCAAGCTTTGCTCTTGGAAGATTTCTTCTATCTCACAAAGTTCTGCTCAGGAGGGATTTCATTCAAGGTGTTTGGTTGGCCCACACACAATAAGTTTCAGGATAGAGATCTAAATTTGTACAGTTAACTTTTCTCTTACGGATTTCTATCCTGTAGGCATGTAAATTCATTGTTGGTAGTCATGCTGAAGACTAAAGGGTTTGCTCATTCAAGTAAACACTGTTTAGCAGTGTTTTCGTAAACTTTTAGTCCCTGATCCTAACAACAGAAAAAAATACATCTCTGCAGGAATTAAGTGAGTGGGATAACGTAGTAAAATTATGAACATGCATATGTGTTCTTTAAGGAGGCAGATCTCAGGTTCTTTCCAGCTGTTTGTATCATGCCCTCCTGAAATCTCTTTGGAGTTCCTGATGCTATAATAACTGAATCAGATGATTTTATTACTCTTTCTGACAGAAACACCTCTGATGAGTATTTTTTAGTTAAATAGCATAATATAGAATAATTTTGAATAAATTAGTTCACAGTAACTGGATTTTTGTTTAACAACATACCGTGTGTTTCAGGTAACCATGTCTCTGAGTTCGTCTACACAAGGACCAAAAAGAAGTACTGAGTGTCTGGAAAGCCAAGAACTGCAGACTCCATCATCATTTCAAGATAACCCTCTTCAAAAATTACAGTTAGCATCCCAGGAAGTGCTGGAAAAGGCAAAAAAGAGTGGGAGATCAAAATGCCCCCGATGCAGTAGTTCAAGGATGTTTTATTGTTATACATGCTTTGTTCCTGTTGAAACTGTCCCTACCAAAGAAATTCCAACTGTGAAGGTTAATATTTCTTACGGATTTTTTATATATTCTTGTGCCTTTTAGTTAACTGTGGACAAAGAACAATCTGTCTGCAACCATTTCTCTTCTGACTTACTCTTTACAGACATTCATCTTTAACACAGCTGAAGTGTGAATAAACTACAGTTAGATAAAATTATTGTTCTTATTTGAGGAATTGCATGTAGAAACACTGAAAATGGTCCAGCCCTCACATAAACACCCATGTATCTACTAGATGAGAATACAAGCTGAAGTCACTCAGCTTCTCATTCAGCTTTGTTTTCCCTTTGGTTTTGGAAGTTTCTTTACAGTGCTCTTGCTCATTCTTCAATTTCTAATAACTCTGACCAGAACAGAATATAATGTGAACAAAAAATGTGATTTGTCCATAACCAAGAATAAATTTTACATAAAATGTGAGCTAAAGGGCATTGCTAAATGTCATAGTTGTATAATTCAGATAACTACTCTCAAAATATAAATAAATAGGGTAGTGCCCTTCAGCTAAAATGCTTGCAGAAACCACAAAGAGGACTGAGACACTTTATCAGCTTGGAACTAAGAAGCATTTTGAAGGTACAAGATTGAAAGCATCGTGAAAGTACTTTGGAAATTTGACCTAGTGGATTTAGGTGTATTGTCATTGAAATGGTCATTTTAGCAAATGGATGAATACCTAATAGAGATAAGTATTCATATTTAGAACCATTATATTGCTCAAATTAAAACTGCATCTTACTTACCTTACTGATTCTGGTTCTAGAGATTGTACCATGCCACTTCTTAGGTATTTCCATAAACTGAAAGATTGTGAAAGATGCCTCTTGTCACTTGTCTCTAGTTTAGTTCCAAGCCTGTTAAAACAAAAACATTATCCAGAATTGTCAGATGCGTTTTAATTACACACCCATAGGGATTTCTCCTGAATTTTGCATAAGATTTGTACACATGTTTATACCTCTATATATGATCATAAATATTGTCCTTTTTTATTTTTTTAACTGCAGTTACCTTTGAAGATTGACATTATCAAGCACCCACACGAGACAGATGGCAAGAGCACTGCTGTGCATGCGAAGCTCCTGGCACCTGATGATGTTACAATTTATAAATACCCTTGTATTCCAGAATATGAAGAAAAGAGACATGAAGTAAGAAAACTGTAGCACTGTCTAATCACCCTGAATTTCCTTTGTTCACCACCTCACATGAGTGGATTCACTGTGTACCATAAGAAATATTTTGCCCATGTATGAAAGTATTCAGCTCGCAGTAAGTTAAACAGCAATTAGTTAAACAGCACAGCAGTGTTGTGCTCATCGTATTCAGCAGCTGCAGCATTTAAATTTCGAATTAACATGTTTTTTAACGTGAATTTAACATCATATTAGAAAATAGAATATTTTTAAAGAGATACTTTTGAACCTTGTCCTGACCTAAATGTTTTTAGGCAGGGATATAAAATTTCTGTTCTTTAATGGAAGAATTCCTGGTGTTTTATTAGATTTTGTTGACACTCAGATCTCTCTTTTTTTCGTGCAGATAGCACTGATATTTCCTGGCCCCAATTCGGTTTCAGTGAAAGATATTGCTTTCCATCTCCAAAAGTACACTAAAAAAGGTGTGTGCAAGAGTGATGATTGTTCCAAAGAACCAGTTCTTAAGCAAGCAAAAATAGAACCTAAAGAAGAAAAAAGTCCAAATGAATGCATCTCAGGCAGCGGGAATGAAGGCACTAGACTGAAGAAAATAATATTTATTGACAGTACCTGGAATCAAACCAACAAGATAATAACTGATGAACGACTTCAAGGTAAAAAATACAAGTCGATATTGAGATGTTATTGCTGCAAAAATGTTTAAGGGACGTATGTGTATAACAGACCTGAGCAGGATACAAGTGTATATCTACCCCTATATGAGTGTACATGAAAGACTTGACAGCCTGTTTCAGGGCTGTAAATGCTTCCTGAGCCAAAGACTCCATCACTTTCCATGTCATATAATTTGTTTTGCAAAATGATAATACTGAAGTAAGCATTTACATTTATTTCTCTCACTTCTCTAGTGGAACAACTCTTGTCTCATAGAGTGGAAGCTCTCATGTTAGACAGTAGAACAGTAGTTTGAGTTATCTCTGAAGAAAGTCAAAAAGGATTCCTTTGCAGGTGATTCTCTGCTTTTTCAGGAGACCCAGGGAAGCATTTTTGTACATAGTGGTGGCAGACAGAGCACTGAAAGGTGAACGAGGGATTCAGGAGACTCAGCACAAGCATGTCATGCCTTGGGTTCTCTTTCTAGTGAAGTTGTTACAGTTTGATGATCTCACTACTTTCCAGACAAAAAGGGAATTCCTGCTGGCCCTGTGTACCCTCCCAACTCTGAAAGCAGAAACTGGTAACTCTGCAAAACTTTTTGGTCTTAGGTTCATTTCAAGAAATTTCCGTTAAAGAATTCTAATTAAATGCACGAAAGGCAAAACAATGTAGCAATAGCATTCCATTTCCTTGGAGATGGATAGGAGTTTGAAAACACTCTCATTAGTGGAAAAGGTGCACTTAGCTGGGAGGCAGCCTGTCAAGTTTATATGCAATATAATAGTGCCTGCTTTGCACTGGATCCTATAAGGAATTTCACAGACTGTCTTCCATGAAAGATGAATGTTGTCTTGCTGTCTAGTCAGTTTATTAAAGAATCCCACATGTTAGGATAATGTATTGGCTAATTAAAATCCTGTTACAAGTATTTAGTTTAACACAAAACATGCTCTATCAACTACATTGAAGTATTACTGTAACAATTAGGGTAATTCATGTTGCACGTTTCCATAAAGCGTTTGGAACTTATTTTAAGAGGATGAATTCAAGAAAAGTAACAGGCAGCCAGGGAAACTGAAGGTTTCCATGGAAGCTTATGCAGTATTTCAGTAAAAAAGTCATAACTGGTGTTACTTTGGAGCTCTCAAAAGATGGTTTCCAGTTCCCCCATGACAGTGCTGATCTGGTGGACTCTTCCCTCCTTTTTAGAACATCTCAGTTCCAGCTGTTTTCCAGTCCTCTGTTTCCCTGAGCACCTTTCAGGATTGCTATAAGGTTTGATAGTGTCATGGAAGTCAGTTTTTTCTTATTGGGAGAATTTTACCCCCCCACACATCAGATGTAACAGTTGCACACGTTACTTTCTTCATACAGAACATAAATTGCATTATCACTCCTTTTAGAGATTACAGGTTTGACTTCCAAGATGAACAGGGCAGAGTTTCCTTAGGCAAAACTGATGAAATTTTTATGCTGTACACACATGGAAAACAGAGAACTGTTGTCATTTTTCAGTTCAATTGCAAATTAAGTCATCATCCAACAAAATATTCCTGCTATAATAAAGTTCAAAAAGAAGTGATCCTAATTCCAAATAAGTAATTGCCATACTTACTCAGAAAGATTAAGTTACAAGAAATACTGAATGGAAACATTAATGAAGCCAAGAAAATTTAAAGAAAAACCTTGTGTTTTGTAACCTTGTATTTATATAGAGAATAAATCTAGCAAATTGTGCTGCAGGAGAAAGCAAATGAGTACATCAATCTTGAAAAAAAAAAAAGAGCCTTGAGAACTTGGACAAAAACGTACTTCTATATCTACTCGTAAAAGTGGTGTAATATATCTTTAGAAAGCAAAACTAAATCAGTTGTGTTAAAGACAGGAAATATTTGAAAGTTGGTAATGTCTAGGATTGATTACTTCATTAAAAGTGGTCTCTAGATCAGAAAGGAAACAGTTGAATCTAATGTAATAATTACTTTCTCACATGAGTGATGGAGCTTATTGGCAACATCAACATGGTTGTTAAAGAAACAGATGACTTTGATATTTTTTCCTGTAAATTTGATCCACTTTGTATTAGCCAAATATTTTATTAGCTTATACATTAGTATTGTAAGCTTTCATATGAAGGATCCATATTTGAAATAAAACATTGCCTTTGGCTGTATATACAGTACCGATGAGACATGCTCAGTAAACTCTTAACTCTTAACCCCCTCTCGTTTTATTTTTTATAAAAAACTACTAAAAGGTTTTGTTTAAAATTTACTGATCCTGCATTTGTGGTAAGCTCTGTAGTGTCCATGGGCTTGCCTTCAATGAACTTTTGGTTGTATTCAAACCACAACTATGTGGGAGTTTGTGTTGGAGGAATTGTCCCCTGAATTTACTTCACTGCTGTTCAGGCGGAACTGTCTCTGAATCTGATGGAACTTTTCGCTTTGGTTATGGCTGAGAATTCAGGTATTGAAAACTGGTGAGGGAAACAAGCTTAATGCAGTTTCCTACTACTATTTTAACTTTCACATGTATAGAATTATTAAAGGTTAATAATTAGACTAGGTTATTTTTGAGTTTTTGCTTCCAAAATGCCAACAAGAACGTTTAAATACAGGGACAGAATCTTCTGGTGTTCAAGTTCTTTTAAAACACCGTAGTAGAGACTTGTTTTGCTGTGCAGGATATCATACACATTGCTAACTGCAAAGCAAACAACTGAATCCTTCCTGCAGTTATATTGGAAAGAATTAACCATAGTTGGAAGGTAGAAAGTACAGGATTACAAGTGCTGGGCTCTAGCCCAGTTTGTGCTCCTGAATTTGGACCTTACTGAAACTTCTCTGTCCATAACTTCCAAGCAATTCTTAGACCACGTTGTTATTTGTACTATTACTTGTGCTAAACCATGTCATGTGACACAATACCAGGTTTTGACATTTAGGAAAATGTAACTTTACAACCTGCTCCTGATATTATTGGCAGGTGTATCCACTGTTCTTTATAATCCAGCTGTCCATCCTGTTTACAAAGCGATTACACATTAAGGTGGCTTTAGTTTTGAATAGTTTGTGCATCTTAAGAAACATGAAAACCGAGATACACATTTAAAATTCATCTGAATAATAGGACAGTTACAGAGACTGTGGTAGATAGAAGATTTTCATGTGCCATACAGACCCCAAGTTCCTTCTTTCATCTCAAGTGGGAATGCTTTTAGTTTCTAATAAAGTTAATTACCAGATTCTGTCATACTTACTCCTGAGTAATCTCAGTGAGATTTCAGTTACTTAACAAGCACAAATGAAAAGTTTCTGGCTCTTGCACATAGTCCTCAGTCAGCAACACTAACAGTCTGAAGGATTCTGTTTTACACTTGAAAGTTATTAACTTTGCAAAAGATGAAGTAATAATTTTAAGAACCTTGATGAGTCTTGGTAGGTGTGCGTTTCACTCTTGCCATCTGAAGAGACCCTTTAGTTTACTGAGAGCTGTGAGGCTGTTGGAATGAAAGGATGACTTGTAATTAATTGTAAATATCAGGATTGTAACCCTGTACTTACAGCACTTTTTCATCAAATTTCAAAGTGGCCCACAAAGAAAGATAGAATTATTGCCTGAGGTTTATGGATGAAAAATGGAGGTGCAGGAAGAGAAAGGATTTGCATGCACGCATCCAGCAGGGCAGCAGCAAAGTCAGAAAACAAAACTAAAGTCTTGACTGGCATCCTGGCCACCAATCCACATTGTCTAATCTGTGTCATCTTTTTCCTTGACAGGATTGCTACAAATTGAGTTGAAGACAAGGAAAACTTGTTTTTGGCGTCATCAGAAGGGAAAGCCAGACACGTACCTCTCCACAATAGAAGCCATTTATTATTTCCTTGTGGACTATCATCAGGAGGTTTTGAAAGAGAACTACAAAGGACAATACGATAATCTGCTTTTTTTCTTTTCATTTATGTACACATTGATTAAAAATGCCAAGTGTTGTGCAGGAAAAGAATAAGATGTCTGTCTGTAGGTGCATGACAACTTTTTTTGGTGATAAGCTGCACAAACATAACTATTTTTGTCTGACTGAAATCTGGAAATAGACTGTACAGTGGCTACAGTGTTTGTCCAGAAATAACCTGCACACTTGAGGTTGTAGAACTACTCAGATGAGCACTGTGATCAGAGTTACTTTTTTTGAAAACAGTTACACTTTGCTAAATCTTGCTGGATTTCATCCTACAGGTCTGATGTGCTCACTGTGATGAGCACAGTTCCTGAGGCGGGGATAGGAGGAGGACTTGACCCCTCTTGCCATAAGGAGCAATCTCTCTAACTGTAAAAACGAATTCACGTACTAGAATTTTATTGTTACTAATAGTTCCTGTCTGGTGTTTTCTTTGTGTTTTACACTGTAATAAAGATTTCACTTTCATGACATCAAAAGCTTAAGGAAATGAATAGGATGGTATTTAATTGGGGAAAGTTGCACCAATACAAAATGAAAGAGCATATTAATTGAATACAAATTATGTGCTTTCAAAATTAAGTCTGGAAAATGGTTCTAGTAATAAAAAAGTGGTCTCTTTAAACATACAGTGTATGATTTCTGTAGTACCTTTCACATACTGTTATATTAAGATTATTCTCAACTTCTTGGGTAATTTTAGACTTCCTCAAACAAATTTAGTTAAGTGTTTATTACTATTACATAATATTATTTTGGGGAACACTAAATGAATGTCACTATGGCATATTTTGTAGGAACATTTTGTAGGTGCCACATGCTTGTATTTGAAGCAGCAGAACATTGCACTGCAGGAGCTGTCTGAAAATGTAGATCCTTTTGGAGGACTCAACACAAAGTAATTTGCAGTGACGAGAAACAGAGAAGATGCTGATTCTGACCACAACATTTCTGACAAGAATTGACTTCCTTAAATTAGGCAGACTGTGAATCTGCTGTGTTTTTTCTTTTGCAGTAATCACGTAACTGAGAATTTCTCTGTGCTGATGGAAGTTTGCTGGTGGGTGTAGCACTGCTGTCAGTCATCACGTGGGAATGTAATTTTGCCATGTTTTACTGTACAGCCAATGCTGGCAGAGGTGATAGACCTGAGCTAGTACCTTGCCAGCAGAGTTACATAAATATATTTTTATCACACTATGATAAAAAAATGTTGATAAAAATTCTTGCAGTAGGAAAAAATGTTTCATTCGAGGTACAAGATAAGATGGATAATTATTTCTGAATATTCTCAGAAGAAAAAAATAAATCTTGTCAAATGACAGACTGAAAAAGTATAATAGATTATTGCTCAAACAAAAAAAATAAAGATTTTGTTATCACCTCTAGCATACTCTCTAGGAGGGCACTCTCATGTCTTGGTGAACACAGATATAGTCTTGAAAAATACTTGAAAATATTTTTACGCTTACACAGCAATCTATACAGGCTCAGATAACTGATTTGTGCCGTGTTTTAATGCTTCAGCATATTGAAATCACTTAATATTACTGACAACAATGCTTAATAATGCTTAAATAAACCAAGATACAAATACACTTTCCCATGTCGTATTTAAGATTTGTGTGCTTATCTGCACAAGAGAAATGCATTTCAGTGGGTGATGGAAACAAACCTCCTCCATTTGCAAACAGAAGTGCTGATTATGTTACAGGAGTGCACACAAAATGGGCATGAACTAAAACAGCACCAGGGAAACACAGACCTGAAGTCAGAATGAGAAAGATAATTTTTATATCTACCTATATATTGAGTTCACGTGCCAGGCAATGAGAAAAACCAGCAGTCATGTCTCAGTGCTATTGAAACAACACCACTTATTCATTTGGTTCTTACTGCTATTGAGAGGTTATTTTGGCTTTTTAAAATGATTAATGCTATTTCCTTTGGTATGAATTTTGATAGTCTTTTGACATTTCCATCTGTTCTTGTGTTTCTTAAACTAAGATTGTTACAATATTTTTTTAAAAAATCACACAAGTATAATAGCATGAGTAGGAAACTTTCACCCACTTTAAACAAACAAAAATAAAATGAACCCACTGACCTAATGTTTTACAAGAACCAGAGAGAAAAATCTGGGGGGAGAGGGGGAATTACTTCCAAGACACATTTCCCTGAAAACATGTTTTTTATTTAAGAAGCAGAGGTCAGATAAAAGCTTGTATAAGCGCTGTTCTTTGTTACTTTTGGAAAATAGTTTTATAAGGTTAAAAATTGTTTCCAAATTTAAGTTTTGTGTACCTCACTTCATTTGAACAATGGGAATTAAGAAACTATTCCAAAAGAAAATTAATTTTAATTCTCAGGTGAAATTAATGTACAGAATATATTTTAAATCTGGAACACTGTGTCCAGGAATTGGGTTCAGATTCTTTTTCTTCCAGTGCAACCTCACTGTAAAGCAAAAGTCATTTGTCATACCAAGGGACAGATACACACCTAATATCTGTAATTTGTTAAGGTCTGTTGGTATTCCTGTGATAACCTTTTATGGGGGCAGGAAGGAGTTTATTGTCACTTCTGCTGCAAATCTGCCCTGTCTGAGCAGCAGATGTAGTTCCCCCTTCTCTCCCATGTATAAAAATATTGAAGTGCTCTATTTAATTCCAACATTGGTATAAGAAGCCAAGTCATCCCTCTCACACTGTAAGCATCTCAATGCCACTGCTACATTTTTCCAGCTTTGAGACTAAAGAAAAATTTTGTTCTGCTAAACGAAAGCGATCAAGTGGTTAATCCTTTCAAGTGCAATTAGCAGCACTGACCTCCCTGTTCTTTAAAATGAGGGTCATGGGGAGGTAAAGGCCAGTTCTGGGCCTTTCCTTTCATATCAGGATACCCCTTCACTAACTATCTCTTCTGTTTCCAAAAACATCAGAGACCAAGAGAGAAAAACAGGCTTCTGCTTCCATTAGCAGTAACTTAAACAGCCATAAGTTAAAGGGGGAGGAAAAGGAAGAGCATCTCTATCTCCTTTCACAACAGAAGACATCTGGCCTCCTGCGGGGAGGCCCCAGATAACAAAGAACCTGTCACTGCAACCCTCCTCGATGTGTCCAGAGAACCATTTTACCTGCAGTCTGGCTCATTCATTTCCTGCCACTGGAGCCATCTGCTTTTGCTTATTGTGGGTATTTTTGTTCTTTCGTTGGCCAGGAGCATGAAGTGGCTTCACTTTAGCATGCCTGGATGCTTGGTCAGAGGGAGTATTTAATCCTTCTCTCAAAATGAATAAGAGAGGGAGCTGCAAAAAACAATTCCTTTCCTGGAAGGTAGCACAAATGTCATCCAAGCTGAGGTTGAATAAAGGGTCATGTCAGTGCATGGGGTAAAGATACATGGAGATTGAAAAGAGATGCCAACTTGGAATCTACAGCACAACCTTCCAAAGCATTTGTAATCTTACCTTATTTGAATCCTTTGCTGCTGCTTCTTGCAATTATTTTTCAGTTGGAGTCCATCTGCTTTTTCACAGTGCTCTTCAGGCCCAGTTGCAGAGTAATACAGTGATCTGTTCTTGCTTTTCACTTGCACTGAGCTTCAGTATTTTGCTTGACTGCTTTAAAAATCAGTCACAGAAATGATGGTTATAGCTCACTTGTATAAAATGTAGGGTGACAGGAAAATCCATTCTAACTATCCCTGCCTTTCAAAGGACCAAAAGAAGGATGGGGGTAGATTTCCATTAGTTTCCCATCATTTACTATAATTAATACACTCCCAGGTACCATTAACTTTTGTCTCAGAGTATTTTGGGACACAAAAGTTAACAGTGATTGCAGCACAGTTAAAACAGGAAAGCTTTTCCACTAAGATTAAAATATCATGTGGCAGCTAAACCCCCGATCTACTGATACCAGAATATGAGGTCACCTATTAAGGTACTGAAGAACTCAGCATAATTCCTGAACTGTTACCCCTTGTCTTCAGGGACACCATTTTAGCAAAATTCCAATGCTGTCATTAATAAGAATGTGAATTGTGACTGGTGACACTTAGTAATACTGACATTCAAAGGAAGTGTTTATATGAAAAATGTACCACATTCTTCCTGTTCACTTGTTGGGAAAGATAACACATTGCTGCCATTTTCTGGATCCTGAGGAGAAATGAGATGCTGCAGAATTTTGAAAGTAGGGTATCACATTACACTAAAAACACTCACAGTGGTGTGATTTCTTTACCACTATCTGTCAGAAATAAATTCACATAGTTCTTGAGTTCCACGGCAAGAGGTGGGAACTACTTCTCTAATGCAAAGCAGACAGCAGACTTTGTATTTTCACCTCATGGAAAGTGGAAATTTTTGTCTAACTTTAGCAATCCTGGTGCGGTTACCACATGATTTTACTGTTGATTTTTCAGACCACTGGTGTTGCAATAGGATGTTTAGAAACATACCACAGAAGAGAATGCTCCGCACCAGTACACCCCAGACTGAGTCCTACTCCACCCACCATCCTGTGCACTGTGCTTCCCTTACCTAGGAAGTTCATTTCTGCCTCTGAATAACAATTCTCTACATATGAAGCTTGGCCCATCAGCCAGTTGAACTCAGCACAAAGCCTAAAGGCTGAGAATTATTACTCCAAAGGTTCTGATGGTAAAATTTTTCAACGACAGGGATAGATGTACACATGTGGCAGTAAGTACATATATGTACACCTAGAGAAGTAGGTGTATATGTGTTAGCATCAATAAATATATACCTCTCTCCTAGCAATAAATGCATTAGGACACAACCAAGTATTTTCTCTCCTGCTGTTTCTTAGGGAACATAAAGAAAATCCAAGTGTGGTATCAGAGTTTACAGTTTTAAAGATAAAACTGTTACATGCATAAAGCAAATGTATACTTGAATTAGAGAGACATATAGCTGAGCCTGCTAATGTACATAGATGAGTAGTTTGACTAGGAATTCATATAAGTTTGGATGTACTATCCAGCACAAGTGCTGTATTATCCCTCCAAACAATACACTGGGAAAACAAATAATGTTTTATATTTTCTCACCATTCCGAATATTGCTGGTGCTGAGCCAGAGAAGCTCCCTACGCCTCTCTCGTAACCTATCACATTTTCTTTGCAGCCCCAAGCAGCGCTGAAGTATTAGATGTGGAAAAAAAAAAAAATTAAGGACACCCAATTAAGCTGAACAGGACACACCAAAGTACTTCAAAGAGTAAAATTGCAAACTAAACTCTAGAGACTACTGAACTACACCTGTACAGGGGGAATGCCATGGATCATGCTCCACCATTTCTTTAGGAGAGAAGGAGAAAGGAGCAAGAGGGCACCCACCATGGTACTAAGGAAAAAGAGTTGCCTCAGGTAATAGTGGCATGAGCACCTATATACATGCACTTACATGATCCTTGATGGAAAATTGGTATTATGCGTAATGCAATGTGAAGTTTTCTTTGCTGGCATTTGATTGGAGAATAAAATAATCAAGCTGGACTTAGTGTTTCTCTGAGGTTTTTTAATTAATATTATGCAAGTAGTTTATAAATTCCTCAGTTTATATTAGTATTTACTCTATTTTGAAGTAATTTTATTACAAGCAACAGCGTGTAAATCTATTAATGTAACTGTAAATTTCATAATATATCTTCTCTCCTTCTAAAATGGGATAAGATTTGGCCTTTACTCTGGAGAATGTGTTTGTACAAATGATCTGGTATAACCCATAACTTCAATAAAACAAGTTCTCTGTGAGGTAATTACATGGACTCGTCATTTTATTTTGCAAAATGAAACGTTCCAGTATGATCTTCAACAGATAGGATATCAAGAAGGATTGAATATATTCTCTAATTAAGTTAATGTCTGTATCTGTTAATGTCCACAAGGCCTGGGTTTAAGCATACTTGAGGATCCTTCAGGTTTTCCTCCTAATGAGTTTCCATATGAAAAACCTTTCTTCTACTCAATTAAAAATTGAATTATAAAAAACATTCCTAGGAAGCACTTAATTTTGAAGGGTTTCATATAATCGGTGTGGTGGGGTTTTTTAACCATACTTGAATGCCACACTCACAGCCTGAAGGTCTGTTTTAGCACACTTTCTGAAGTTATTTGCTTTGGAGATGGATGCTAGTGAATTGAAGAGAATCAAACTCTTTATAGCTCTAAAAAAGTATCCTTAGCATCTTTTCTGCAGAAGAACAATACTTTGGGTTCCAATAAAAGAAGTTTGCTCGAGTTGAAACTCAGCCTCCACTTCAAATGTTGCTCCCTAATGCCAAATACTAAAAAAAAAAAAAAAATTATTTCAAGAACATAATAACATTTTATTTCTTTCAAAAATTGTTTTTTAGGTTTCAGTTTTATGACTAAATTGTTTGCCAAGTGCAGCGTGAATTCCAACTGACCTAAACCTGCATTTTCCAGCGATTAGTCCATGAAGCTGAAACATTCTATACAGCTTTCTCTGTTCACGGGCTTCCTTTGGGCCCAATCAATCCTACAGTCTCCTTTTTTTTTTTTTTTTTCATATTTACAGCAGACAAGCAAGCAACTTGATACAGCTTCAGTTGTCAGAAACATCATGTAAAGCAACCTCAGTCTACTTGAAGCACTTGGACCACGTTACTTCCTCTTTTAACCTCGCCCGTGCCTGAGTGTGTTGAGAATATTGGCTTTGATCTGCATACCTACGTCGGGTAAGAGCACAAAAATGCTTGCATTCTATTCTATCATGACTGTTTGGCAAAAAAATATAACACAGAAACCTTCACATTGCCAAAAGCTTTCTCTTTGCCTTGAATATTGCTCTCTTTATCTGGGGAGCTGGTTTAAAATTGATGCCTGAAGCAGCCAGGGATTTTGCCAACAAAGCCATATTGCCCAGCTCTTGAATGCAGAAGGCTCTCTAAGGTAGGCATAGCCTGGCTGATTTTTCTCATTTTAAAAGGAGAATCCATTGAAAAATTAATAGAGTAAGAAACAAAAAAATCTTTAATTTTTTGAAGCCCATGAAAACTAACACAGTAGATTCAAGCAGCCAATACTTTAGCTGTTCCAACATATGGATGGCCGGGTGGAAATGGCCAGGATTTGTTTTTCAAGGCCTCTGCAAAGTTCTGCCTTTTCTGTATAGACAGTGGACATTTTCAGTTAAAGGTGTGCCTATGTACATTCATCTTGTGAGGCATCAAGTTAGAAAAGACATTTCTTGTTTATATCTCTGCATGTTGGCACTCTTCTTGTGAGAAATTAATACATCATACCTAACACTGTACTAAACTCTGTCACTGGTTTTTAGTACCTTATTTTGCTTTCCAGAGTTCCAGTATTGGCATGCAAGAATTGGGATCTTCCTGTGCTGCTGAGTTTACTGTGTCATTTGCACCACTGACCAGAGCCAAGTCTGTATCGGAGACAAAAAGGAAATATATTACAAAATGTGTTATTATGAAAGGAAAAGCCACTGCTTCAAGTTATCAAGACAACACCAAAGCACATTAATCAAGTATACAATAAATGATGACAGTTTGTTGTTTCATCTGAATGAAAAAATTAAGTCCATCTGTTGGTGCTCAAACCTAGAATCCAATCTTGGCAGTTCTAAGTGCTAATGAAAACTATTAAAAAAATTTCATGCGTTCTCTATGCAAGATATCATAAAAGTAAATACTGCTCAGATTTAAGAGGCAGCCTTACGCAAGGCCACGGCAAGGTTGCTAAATAGAGCACATATGTGGGATCTGAGGATGACGTCCATCCCATTATACCACATGGTGTGTTTCAACACTGCTCACTGACAGTCCAGATCTACAATCTCTGCTCTGTTGGGCTCCTCAGCTCCACGGCTCTGCGTGCAGGAAGCACTGTATGGACACGCAATCCACTGTAGGTCCAGGAACTGACATTTTAGTCGCTCAAGAGATTCCACAGCTTTGGTAAAGATGGTAGAACACAGCCCTAAAAGTTGGTAGTAATTCCTAAAACCTCTAGCCACAGTGGTCATAAATGGTATATTTCTACAGTAACTTTACTGATAAAAACATGGTGTTTAATGCAGAGCTTTGGCACCATCAGTCAACCCCCCTTATCCTCAGTCTCATTCAATCCTTCAAGGAACTCTTACTGGGTTTGTGAAATGTGACAAGCAGCACAAGCAGCAGTAATCCCTCTGCTAAACACACTTACCCACATGCCTACCAATTCTGTTGTTGTTGGTTTTCAGTTGTTCACAGTTTGCCCAGTAAAGTCAAGCTTATTAGTCTGTGTATCTGTTCAGTCTCCTGGATCCATATTAAAATCAGCACCACATTACAGCTTCCATTTCTCCCAACCTTTCTAACCACAGGGCTGGCTATGCCTGGCAACCAGAGAAGGATGTTCTGGCTGTACCATTTTATTACCTTCTGCAAGAGCCCTCTAAGTGACTGAGGTGCACGAGCCAAAGGAATTTAGTGTCCTGTTACATGGAGAACAGCCTCCAGGTCTAAGACAACCACAGATCTACTTTGAGCATAGAAGGGAATAAAAGCAATGTAACACAGAAATGTCTGATTTCCCTGCTGCTTCTAAGTTCCTAAAATGCACACAAATGTAATGTCAACAAACTTACAACATCACATACATCAATGAAAGCAGATTATCCTCATTGACAGCAACAAAGCTACACCTACTTTAGATGTTTATGAAACATAACTGCATAATCTTGTCCTTCCAATCTGTGTTTATAGAATGAACAGTGAGTCAGAAGCATTTTAAGATTGTCTGCTGAAAACTTTTGATATTGAGTCTTCTAGAGGCAGTAAATTCAAGATCCTATGGTACTAAACTTAGCTTGTAAACCTTCCTTTATGAGCTGTCACCTGCATAGTTGCTTGGAATAAAATCATCTAGCTTTACTCTCATCCATTAAAGCCGGGCCCAGTGATGCAAAGCAGCCCTAAACCAGATAAAGCAGTGAAGAATTCTTATGTGAAGGAAATACGGGCAGTGCAAGGTGATATAAAGATCTGAAAAGGTGCTGTTGAAATTACCAGTTCCCTACCTGTCAGTGACCTCTCTAGTTTAATAGTTGGCAGCCTCAGAAGGAATGAAAGGCCTAGAGGCAGTATAGAGCCATCTTCACCTTTATTCCTAATGTTACAGCTCATATGCATCTCCAGAGAAATTATCACAGCTGTTATAGGCTTCCTTGCTCATGCAGTGTGGAATATATTAGGAAAGGTTTGCCATCTTCACAAATTTAGGACTTATACAGAAAAAAAAAATCAAAAGAGACAATTAAGTCAGTGAATATTAAAACCACGAATCATTAACACACTAAACATCGATTTTTGTGTTGTTTGTATTTTTAACAATGCAGCATTCTCCTTGGAATTCACTATTTTATTACAAATAAAGCCTCTGACCTTTTAAAGGTAATTTCTTTAATCTTCAGGGGAAGAGTATATCAACATATTGACTCATAAGAAATTTCTAGGACTTGGAGTGTTTTCTGTTGGGTTTTTTTAATGTGACTATACAAAAGGAACTGCTCTTAACGTTACTCTCTACAGCAGCCTGCTTTGCTGGGGGAGGCACTCTGGCTGTTCTCTTCCTGTTTTTCCATATCCCTCTCCTTTCAGAGGCCCCTCATCATGATGACCCATCCATTTGGCTGAGGGCTGCACGCAGCTGCCTCTGAAAGAAGCCAACTGTATTCTTGGGTCAGCTGGAGAAGTCGGCTTGATTACAACCGTAGGGATATCCAGCACTTCTAATGCCCGTAACTGAGGGGAGAGAAGACCTAGGCCTCACCTCAGGTTTCAGCAAAGGTGCAAAATATATCAGCTGGCACACAGCAAGCGCTCAACAGCTTCAGGCAATCCAGTGCAGAAAGGCTATTTTATTTAAGGATTTTCTGCTACAAATTCGGAACCACAGCCTTTTGTTCACATCCTTTCATAGGCATTTGCAAGTTCTTATAATGAAAGAGGGATGATTAGCTGGCATGTTTCAGCTCAGTGGCTCTGTTGTCCTGTAGCTGGGATGTGAGAAAACTGAGTGTTTCCTAATTTCCATTAATATTTTCTGGATATCCCACAGAAATTAAACTGTCCTGAAATATCACGACACAACCATTTTTGTTATTGCTGCAAATTGAAAATGAATGTTGGCCAAAGCTTGCCATTCTCAGAGAAATCTCAGACTGAATAACTGATTACCCTGCACAAATCTTGGCAGTGCTGGGTTACCCATTTTTAGGAAAAGCAAGAATTTTCTATTTTTAATGAGAATTAACTTGATGAGGGAGGTCCAGTGAAGTAAAGTCAGTGACTTCATCTCATATTTCTTTGCTATAAACCAGTACTATTCAAAGGATAAAAGAAAAAAAAGACTTTTAAGGTCTGTGCCCAATTCTTTGCATTTCCACTATCCCCAGCTCCACACTAGAGACCTTCACTATTTTTTAAGATGAGGAAAATTCTCAGCAGAGTTCACAGAGATCAAGTGAGTCATTGCTCATTAAGGTCTAATCATAAAGAACCGGTCTGACGTACACTGGAGGTGGAATATGCACCAATAGTAAAACCTCAGAATTCCAGGATATGACAAATGCTGTAAACCTGATGAAATGAGGATTACTGCAGTCTTAGGGCCTTGTTGAACCCTTCTGCCCTGTGATATATCACTGCAAAAGAATGAACACTGTAGTACTGCCAAGACATATGCTGTGATACTTCTACTTAATCAACATTTTTCATTCGAACCATCACATTATTTAGGGTCGTAATTCACTACGTCAGGAGGTGTTCAGCCATCAGTAGTATCACATATATCCAGGACATGCTATTAAATGGGTTTACTGGTGACAAGTGGGCACCAAGTCCCAAAAATATTGTGCTTTTTTAATACATCTGAACAAAAAGTTTCACTGCAAGCGTAGAAAAGAAGTACAGCCTTGTATTTTGTTCACCAAACAGTACTATAACCCCCTTCTCAGCTTATGTGGTAGTGTTGTCTATAATGCAAATTTTCAAACCTCTTGCATATTTGCGCATCACTAAACTAACAGTTAATTCTTAGC
This sequence comes from Oxyruncus cristatus, assembly GCA_013399855.1. Taxonomy (NCBI): domain Eukaryota; kingdom Metazoa; phylum Chordata; class Aves; order Passeriformes; family Cotingidae; genus Oxyruncus; species Oxyruncus cristatus. The sequence continues at coordinate 2,300,933 of VXAY01002056.1, forward strand.
ACAAGTCTGACTCAGACAAAAAAAAAGCAAAATTTGTTCCCTGAAACACTTATAATTAGGGACAAAAGCATCAAAGACAGAAGAGTAGACCTGTCAAAGTAGAGCTGGGCAATGCTTTAACAGTGTGCACTCAGGCAGTCTACAAGTAAATGACCCAGCAGGTTTAGGCTTTCGGAACGGATTTCAAGATAAAGAAAAATGGTACCCTGTTGGAAAGTTCAGGACACTCCAGCTTCCAAGGAAGCAGGGATTTACATAGGAACAGACATGGTTAGGCATGGAATCGGCTAATGATTGTAGAGGTCTGTACTCATGGGCAAAACCTGCTAAAATCAGGTGAGGTACAAGTGGTATATAAAGAGAGAAGAGATATTGAACAGTTTTAGTATTCAGATTACAAGTGTGAACTGGACACATTCAAAGGAAGTGGAAACAAGATTTTGACATGATTAAAGTGACAGTGAACAGTGGAATATGCACAGTGTTACACAAGACCTAAGGTATCTTGGAAAGTCTAGTGTTGAGTAATTTGAACAGCAAATAGCTGAACTCTCACCCAGGATAATGATGGAATTAGACTCCTTTATCAATTCAATAGCTTGGTCTAATCCAGCTTCAGTGTAAGTTCCAACAATTTCCATAAGTTTTCTTCCTGCTGTAGATGCTGTGCCATATCCACCCAAAAGTGACATTTGGCAAAGATCTGATAGTGGCCTAAATGAGAATACATTAAATAAGCATATTGGTCAAAACACCAGTTCCAAGTCCATTAAAAGAATCCCAAAATAAATAGTTCATTTGCTGTAAGTTCCCATGTAGTTTGTTTGGGAAGTCAGACTGCGTTATTCTTCAGCTCATTAAAGTTTACTTTAACAAGCTGTGAAGCCAATACAGAAATGGTTCAACAGTTCAGTATTGCATTGCCTTTTTTTTTTATGAAAGCTTCAGGATCCCACTTGGCATAAAAATCACATTTCAAACAGATTTTCAGATACTCTTTGGAGAAAACCTTGTTTTTCAGCCATTTTTAAACAATTTCTCTTCTTCTCCCTAAACTACCTTAACATTTTCGTAGTGAAACAAAGATATTCTTTGTTTAAATAACATCTCCCGTCCTGCATGTTATGAAACAGCACATTTCTCATTTCCTCAGAGCCAGTTGCTGGGTGAGATCTTTCAGTGAAGGCCATTCAGTGTTTTATAAAATATTAACTTACATGGTTGGTTTCACGAGTAAATCACAGTGCTGTTGTTGCTTTTTCTGGTTGTTTTTTAAGTTCAGTTGCCAGATTTAGTGTACTAGGAACTGTTTACATGCAGAAGGGTTAGAACTCAGGCCAAACTAAGAAAGTTCTCTTATGGTATAAGATCACCAGTGATGGGAAGGAGTCAGCTGTCCCAAGGACAGTAGTTTGTTCTCCAGGAGAACTTTAAGTGCCTGTCAACATGCAGTCTGTGACCAACCAGGACTGAGCTGGTAGCACATTCACACTGTTAGGTGAAGTGCTTGAGCTACAGGCAATGAAGCTGCTAAAAAACAGGGGAGAAGTGAGGAAAGGCTTTCCTAGCACATATGTGTTGCTTGCAATCCTTGAGTTGGCTCTGCAGTGTTACACATCATGCAATCCAGACATATTTTGATTGCTTTACTCTCCTTGGCATTTTAGGAGTTTGTTTGCCAAATTCTAATCTAGAAAACCCACCAGACATCTATCCAGTTGTCATAACTTTTCATATTTACTGCCATTATGAGCGAAATTCTGTCAGGGAGCCAGTCCAGTCATCCAATATTCTGTAACATCTTATTTGTAAAAGTTTCCAGAGTAGATGCCTTAGTATTTTTTCACACAGAAAAGGGGGAAAACTAGTGGCATTTCCTTACCACACACAAAATGCATGACAGCACAGCTCCATCCAGAGGAACCAGTCAAGACACCCACAACTGTCAAGACTGTTGCCAAGAAGAAAACCTTCTGGACACAAGGCCAGAGTAACTGTCTGGCATTTGAGTAACAGGCATATCTGCTCCACCTACAGCTGTCAGTCCCTGCAATCTCGTATGAACCACACAAGGGAAGGAAAAATTAAATTCATATTTCAAGAGATGATACAATTCCAAAAATATTTACTAAGTGAAACAAAAGCAAATGAAAGTTCATTCAATCACTCGGTTAGCAGAAGATTGTTACCTATGATCATTACTGGGTTTGGTCATGTAAGCAAATGTGCCTTCAGAATTTTTGCTGAAAGATTATGCAGGCATAATAGGAGCTGAAATCATTTGTTATTTTGCAGGACAAAACCCTTACTCTTATTTCTTTCCAACACTAGTCCACAGTTATAGCAATGGCTAGGATTACATATACATCTGACTAGGTAAACATCCACAGCTTATTTTACAGCACTGTTGCTGGCTAAAAAGTTTTGGATCTCTGCAGTGTGGTTTGTGGGATGCTACAGGGTCTTGCAGACTTGTTAAGGAATTTCTGTAGAGCTAGATAAACATTCTGCAGAGTGCTTTGTTGATTCCTCATCATTTATGCCAGTTTTTTCAGTTAACATGCAAGGCTGCACTGTGGCTGCCATTCAGTGAGCACTGGACATGCGTGCAAAAAACTTACATTTATTTGCAATGAAACAGTTCAAGAATTGCTGTCTTGAGACTATTACCATAATTGAGGAGTGCATGCTAATCCAGTGGTGTAGCTTGGATCCAATGCAAAAATTTATCATACTAGCCACGGATGCTGTCAGCAAGACGAACAAGCCAACTAGTGGTGCCCAAGGAAGAAATGATGCCAAGTTCAGCAAACCTGGGAGCAAGAATGGCTGCTCCAGAGCTGTAGTGACTGTAGCACTAAAAGTATTTTTAATGCTAAAGCACCAGAAATTAAGACAGGATACAGATGCAGAATTAAATTACCAGAGATACCGGTCCTCTTGGTCATTAGTTTAGCTGAAAGAAAGATCCACCCATTTCAGATACAAGAAAAAAACGTAAGAACTTTTTTCGGAAGGAATTCTCAGAAATGGAAGTGCTCCAGCTCCTATCATACTCATATTTCAGCCTTGTTAATTATAAGAAAACAAAAGCAGTTTGATATGATTGCTTTATAATAGCAAATAGGACAGTAATTATTCAGAACACAAAGCTTCAATAGCTGTGTAACTTCACAGTAGGAAATAATTTCTACTTAGGGACCTAAAAGATCTCTTCCTCTAGCCAATTGCTGTTCACATGAGTCTCTTAGGAGTAAAGCTCTATGGAATCTAAGTCAGATTCTCAGATAAACAAACACTCTTTAACAAATCCAAAAAAAAAAAAAAATCCTTCAGATCAACATCAGCTTCTCTCCTAATCAACACAGAAGCCAAAGTCAGTAACCTCCTTCTACTTGTGTTCCAGTCCTACCAAATTTTTTAAGCTAAGTTGTATAAGACTACTTCCCCCCCTTGTAAAGGACCTAAGACTCCCACTCCTCCTAGGATTCAACTGGATTTTTAGGAAAACAGAAAAGGGCCTCTAGTGAACTGCATCCGAAATTTCACATGACAGACCACAGTAAATAGTATCCAGCAGTTTTTCATGAGTCACTAAAGCAGCACTGAAAGCTACAACCCAAAACAGCGCCCAGATGTGCCACCACTTTGAGAACCTTGGCAGGAGGGTGAACATCAAGGTGTGGATATTCCATCATATACTCGGCAATTTGTGTAAGAGCTGCTGCTGCCAAACCAACTGGACTGTGAAAGGCAGCTACAAGCTGAGGAAGGTCAGAGATTTCAATTCATTTTGCAATACTAAGACCTGCAAAATTAAGTTATTTAAATCCAAAATAAAATATTACATTGTGTTTCATACTCACAGCATAAACAGACCATTGAGCAAGAAAGGACTGTTTACTTTTGCTGTTTTCCTTTTCATACAATGAATTAGAAATGTAATAGTTATTGGAAATTTTAACCTAATTTAAGTCTTTTCCAAAAATACATTGCTAGAACATTTTGGGATGACAATTTGTAAGAAACAGAGCCAGAACAGCTCCTTTGAAGCCACTGTTTCTCATGTATGGGAGAGAATTGTGCGGATGTAGTTGCCAGAGTTTCTGAATACATTTTGCCTACAGAGAATCAAGGCAGGCAAAACAGCTCTGGATGCATTAGAAACTGCCACAATCTAAGTGACAAACTGGCAAAGAGGAAGTGCCTTCCCCTCTTCTCTCTTACCAAGTTTCAGCCTTAACCTTTAAGACTTTCTATTGGCCTCCATAGTATTAGATACAAAGTCCTTCTTAACAAACCAGCATGAAAACGAAATTTTCTAACATTTCTTTTCCCACAAGTTTATTGTGATTCAGATCAACTGAGGCAGTTGGTGGATTCATAACAAGAACATTTTCTCAGTTGAGAAAACAAGTGGGAGGTTCCAAAAACATCAAACTAGTTCAGTGCTTTTTGAAACACCAATTTTTCATTTCAGAACAACATTTGATTTCAGCAAAACTTAAGTTTTTTATCAGCAGTTAAGATTTTTTCACCCTCACTTATACTCCCCCCTTAGTTAAGAGTGCCACCTTTAGGAATTCATGTTTTCATGATATACTTTCCTATCCTCTGACAGAACAGGAAACTAATCAATAACAAGGATGCTGTGGATTGAGCACATACACTGTGGAAGAAGTGCACATGGCCACTGTGCCACCCAGAGCACTTCTAGAGAGGATTTCTCTGCTCCTACACCTTTGACACCCTAATCATACCAGGGCCATTCCCAAATCCAGAAGTGTTCTCAGCCAGCACTTCCACACAGCACACAAAAGAGCTGAAGTACATTAGTGGAAAACCCAAAAAAACCCCAAAAAGTAAAGAAAAAAATCAAACACAGTATTTTTGTACTTCAAACTGATTTAAAATATCCAGGAGGACTGAGAGTAAATAGTTTATCTTTAAAGATGAGAAAGATGTCTCCTTTGTTTATTAATGCAAGTGAATATCCGTTTCTGATTATAAGACTTCTGCACATTCCTCTCCTCACATTTTCTGGTTTCTGCATTTCTTTAAACACCAATCCACTGAGCAGCTATGAAACTAATTAGCAACCCAGCCACTCAGTTCCAGGATCCACTGACATATATTTGAGGACATGTTTTCAATTAGCATCAACACTGATGTATTGTTTTCTAATATTAGTCTACAATGCCTCAATTACTGCCTTAGTCTTTATTGTTTTCAGGCTTATTTCTTATTACTCTATCCCAATAGAAAAATACTTAGCACATTATTTTAAGCTGAAAGACAAAAAAAGAAAAACTACCTTTGGTAGATTTGCCCTGCACTGTGCACATTTACAAATGTTTTGGTCGTTATACGATACTTTTACCCTTAAAGAATATTTTATCAAGGTAAATATGAAGTTCTGATTCTCTCACATTTCGATTTTAGGTATTTTTATGTAAAAAAATGCTCTGAAATTCCTACATGACCTCACTTAGTAAACATGCAGTCATCCTTCTGATATTTAAAGAGCAAGACATAGTGACTTAATTTTAAATAATAAATTGTCCTTTAACCTACATCACTGAATGGGTTGAAAGTATGATCCAAAACCATGTAGTCAGAAAAATCAATGATGCTCAAATCATAACAGACAGATATTGCTGTTCAACAACATTCTTGGAACACTTGGAAAGGCCAAAGACCATCTGTCAGCTGGTAGCTGCAAGAAATATTTATGGGCTTTTTGGGAGTTTAAGTCCAAAGGCTTCAGTCTGACAAAAGGGAAACTGTCATATAAGGATATTAATAATCCTGAGATGGAGCAAGTTTATGGATATTGTATCCCGAGGAGATCTGGGGTTAAACAGAAGAGCTGTATGACTGTATCAATGGAGATTTTACCATGGTCTGTGGAAAAGATGCAACATAACAAAAAGCAACATAAATTTCCCAGAACACCTCTCACGTATTCATTTGTGAGACAACTGAAAAAACTTTGCCTCAATGACTTTACACCTTATCCTTAAGGAGCAACAGTGCAGCATATTTTGATCCAGTGTTTATCTAGTTATTAACCTGACCTTCAATGAATGAAGTCAAAATATAAGTGTAAGAATTAGTCTCCTTTATTTACAGGCAGAATATAAGCTGAAAATATCTGCTACTGTTTCCAGTTCAGTCTGAGCTCTCTCAGTCTTTGAAACATTTATTATGGATTTTATTGATCCATTCCTTTCATGTATTGTAGCACAGATGGAATTTTTTTCCTTTCTTCTTTTAATGCACAAGCTACCCTATTATTATGGTAATACAATCTAATTTCAAAGAATGGGATTCCATTACAAAACTAACTGTGAAACAACAAAAAATGAAGTTCTGTTACTATGTATTTTGACTGCCATATAACCTTCTGATAAGTTCCAGGACATCAATCAGATTTCTCCCCAGTGCTGGTACCATTTGAAAAACTTTAAAGAATTAATGAAATCCAACACCTCATTTCTTCCAGGGTAAGTGCTGAACAACTTCTTAGGATGCTGGAAGCTTCAAGGGCAGGTAAGAACCAGTTCAGGTCTGATTACTATCAGATTGTTTTCTTCACAAAATACTTCCTTTCTCTGTCTATAGGAAAGATGAATGCCAGTTAAGTTCTACCTCTAATAAGAAAGAGCTCAGTTTTAATAAGTTTTGACCAACACCTGCATCTGGATGTAGATTAAAAAATAGCAAATAAATTCATCTTAAGGTGGATTTAAAAAATAGCAAATAAAAGTAAATATGTTCTCTGTCCTGATGTACTTAAACTCTAAACTAGGTATACAGATTGGTACCTCTGCAGATGAATTAAGTTCTCAGATGAATGGATTTGTGCTTTTGTAGCTGACTGAACATTATGGAGCAGGAAATGCAGAGCTGTTTTCTCTTGAATGAAACACAGCACAGTCAAGGGAAATGCTCAAATAAGGACAGAAGAAAACAAAAAGGCTATAAAATAGTTTCCCTGGCCCTAGGGACAACAGATTCCATTATATAATGAAGAGGGATGACAAATAGTTGCCCATATAAGTGAGTGGCTTTCCTAGAGGACCGTTTTCCAGGAGGGCCTGATTCTGCACATATCCCTTGTTCCTCACTGCTTGCAGCATTAATACTCCAGGCAGGATCAGGCCCTTTGCTTGCTCATATGCCTGGCTCTGCTAGTCAAGGCCACCCTTGGAGTTTTGGGTTACTTGGCCACTGAACAAATTCTACCTTTGTTTTTCCGTGAGAGTTACAGAACTTCATTCTACATTAGGTGGAAATCTAATCTATCTGCTCTTCTGTCTTCTGTTTTGAAAACTAGACCATAATCTTTTAAATAAGCTCCAAAGCCTTTCATCTTCCATTAAATAGAACCCTTCCTTCTGTTGTAAACTACCTATTCCACAGGTTTCCCAGTTTCTGTAAGAAACAAACAAACAAACCTTTCTTTTCTATTGATGTAGACTTCTTCTCTACAGGCGTTTTTGGGGAGTGTTTTAGAGGAATCCTAGCATGAAGATTCTTATCTTCAATCACTGAAAAAATTAAATCACGATTCAGGGTCCCTTTTCCACCTTTTCCACATCACTGGGTGTCCACAGATTGACTCAGAAACCAGCTACATCATTTATAAGATCTGCTACATCCACTCAAATAACGGACAAATAACTGTGAGATCCTGATCAGCATGACAAACCCACACCCAAATGTACCACTTAACCTACAGTTTCATCAACTAAAGAAACATTCTCCTTTTTTTGAGATATCTTCCCTTTTGAGCTGACCATGCAAAAAGAAGCTGGTCCTGTGCAGGGGAAAAAGCAAAGGATATAGACACACATACCTGTGCTGGACTCCATTTCTCATCTCCTCTTCTCACTGTTCCCATTAATTCTGTTAAACATTTTCTGCTTTGGTCCTCTTACCACTCACAAAAACATGTATATTTACAGTAGAGACAGTGGGTATAAATACGAAGTTGATGCTCCTGTTGGCATTCCTCTATGATCATTATACAATCCTTTAGTTGCCAGTAAAATTTCGGTGCATGAATATGCATCATGAATTTGAAGTATATTTAGTATGTTTAGTGCCTGGAGTAAAAGTTTTAAGGCAGGAACTCTTAAATTCTAATCTCATTTGTAATTCACTTTGGCTAAGTCATTAACATTGTTTTGGTTTCCTGTAGGTCCCTCCTAACAAAATTGAACTCAATTCTGTCATAAAAAGCATAAGAGAGGAGAAGGCAGCAGACAGAACACTTGGCAATAATAAATCCACTTTCTGATATGAGAGGCAAATGGAGGCCAGGTGTGACTCTGTGGGTACTGTGATAACCACTCTTCCAAACAAGAACAAATGTGGTCACTATTCGACTAAAAAAAAGGAGCAGAAGAAACAAGCACCAGTCCCAAAATACTTGCCAAACCTATAAAGAAAAAAACTGTGCTCTCAGAAGAGTAAAAAAGCACTTTTCTTTATTAGTCATAAAATAAAAACAGGCCTAGAACCCAAACCCTACTTGCACTGAAGTTGTGTCACTGACACCCGTGGCAGCAGGAGGCATTTCCTGCACATGCTTTTGCATTCATAACTTGTATACATTGTTTTTGCCAGAAAACTAATTTGGGAATAATAGACTCTTGGTCAACCTGAGAATGAAGCGGGTACCCCAGGATCCGGCAGATGCACATGGGACTGCCAAACTAAATTTCTGAAATAAAAAATATTCCACTTGGGCAAATATGGAGAAATGGTTCATCAAAAAAAGCCAAAATTAAATCTGTCTTAAATTCCCCAGCGACTTCTCACAACCTTTACTGCATTAGTAGAAATACAGACCACAGTGTAGCATCTGAACATTGTTACAAGATGCAGACCACACAAAGAGTTCAACAATACTTCCTCGGGAGAAAATATTATTGCTTCCAGTGCTAGTCTCTTTGACCATATGTGTTAGTGGTTTAAGAAAATGTTTTTCCCTCTTTAGGAAAAGACTTGATCATGTCATTAATCCAAGATAATAAGATATTCTACTCGGAGACATGCTTTGTCATCACTTTTACAACATTTTGTTAAATATACCCAAGTAAGTTCTGAGCAAATCAAGGTACGGAATTAATTTCTCTGATCAAGACAAAGCCCAACAGAGCAAGATATTACAATCTCACTCTTAGAAATCACAAGAGTTTACCTTTCACTGGTACTGTCATTTTAGGAAGTCTTTAACAAAAACTTTAAAACTTGTATGCAAATTGCCCACTGTTAATCAAGGACAATAGATCCTCAAACAAGGTTGATACTTTGGACAAAACACTAAGTCCATGAGCCTGGGAGGAAACATTAAGGGAGATCTTTCAGATGCTGTACAAAGTTTGGTTAAAGAATGAGTGAAACAGATTTCCTTCTCTGATTTCTTCCTTTAAAATTGACTTCCCCTACTGTCAAAATTTGCTTTCCTTGAACTAATAGATATTTCTTCTGCTACTCATTCACCTTGAACTGGAGCCTTGAAGGTAGTAAACCCCTGAAAAGCTGTGCTATACATATCACTTTCTGTTGTCATTTGCATTATTATTTCTATCATTTTTAATGCAAGGAGCATAACAATCTTGTTTATGAGAAAAAAATTATTTAGCACAATCAAAACCTTGCTATATGATTCATTTTCCCACTCTGTACATTTATTTCAACACAGATAATGACATCTGGAGTTATGCAGTATCCACAGGCCCTGATCCAAAAGCTTTTAAGACCATCCTATGTTAATTTGAATTGGCCCTGGATGAGGTCCCTAACCTATGCTATATTGGCTCTTTATTTCACATATAATTAACATCAGAAGAAATTTCTTGGTAACAAAAGGCATACAATGATTCACCAAGGATCCTGAAAAGTTGCATTTTTAGCTTTTCATTTGATTGAAAAGCAACATGATATGTCAGAAACCCTGACTTACAACCGCCTGCTGCTTTTCGATGTTAATACACACCGCTTTTCGGGACCTCTCTTTACTTTTACATAATTATTCCCAGCATGGCTTATCATTTAAATGCCAAACTGGCAATGAGAAGTATAAATTAATTATCTTGTACCTTTTATATAAATTCCATTTATGGTCATAATTTTCTTAGATTATGAGGATAGGACTCTTCCTGTTCTTGTGTTTTGGTTTTTTAATAGAAAAGGAGCTGTTCCTGGAAAAGGTTTTTGAAATAATACTTTACACCTTCCTGTTGCAGAACAAAAAAATCATTATGATGGATCACTATCTTATCTTGCCTTTATATCATGGGCTGACTGTTTCAGCAAAATTCTGTCATGGTCATTCATTTATCCTTCTGAAATTCATAGGACAACTCACATGAGTAGATAGGATGGGATTTGGCCTTTATCTTCTGCTGATTACAATAACACTTGATCTGTAAAATAGCACTAACCACTGAATGCAGTCAGTTGTAAGAAACAACCAAATTTAGCCTCATATACTTTAGTTGTAATACACTGAATACTGAAAGGGGACAACAATCAAACAAAATTTAAGAAAAACCCAAAACAAACACCAAAAAAAAGCACAATAAATTAACATTAAACAAGAACGTATCCACATCCTAGACTACTCTCCTCAAAAGTTGAACACAAATATGCTTCTCTTTACAAACACTTCCTTAGCCAAAAAGTAATTCCAGTCTGCCAATATTTAAAGTTTAGCATGACTGTACTTTGGTTTAATGCTACCTGCAGGCAAATATGGATTCCTGTCAATCTTCAATTCACCATGACTGCAGAAATTAATTTTTCTTCTTAACTACGTCCAAAATAAACTTGACTGAAAAAGAATCAGTCTATCTCAAGAAACATCTTGCATACAGAAAATTGCAGCCAGCACACAAGTAATATCAGTTTTCACAGATCTTAAGGCTGCCTCCTGATTTAACTGCATATCTAGTTCCTTTTCTCCTCCCAAATAAGGGGCCAAAGGATGTAGGAAGACATGAGGGCTGCTGCTGTTACAACAGACTACGCAGGACAAAGCCTAAGAATCTCAGGGCTGAAATACTTTTGATATTCTGAGGCTGAGCCCCTGTTTGTCTCAACAGAAAGCCACTATCTTTATAAGCAGCAACACTCCACTTCTCCTCACCTGGGCACAAAGCTGGAGTCAGTGTCATCAGTTGGCCTTTGAAGTCCTTGTGTCATTGAAGTCCTCTTGTGTGTCACACACAGCCCACCTATCCCTACTTGTCAAGCACCTTTGTTCAATACATTTGAGCCCATAAACTATCTAGCACATGAAATCCTGTTGTTTAAGGCACAGCTCAGTAGGTCAGGAGATGGGCTGATTCTCAAAACACATTCTTCAAAAACCTGAAGCTTAAAGTACGGCAGTAATTTTACAGTATTGAAATTTTTATAATTCTTTTTGCCTCATATTTTACTGCTTGAAACAAGCAAGAAATTCCCTTCCCCACATTATCAGATCAACATTGAATGATAAAGTTTCCTCAGAATGACTAAACTCACTAAGAAAGTCACAGCTTTCACAACACATTTTATATGTTTTTATCAAAAATGTTTAAGTAGTGTTGAAACTCACCTTTATTACCAAAATTCCTCCACTGACATGATCAATAGTCCCATAATCTAAATCACCTTTTTGTTCAAAGTGAAAATATTCTTTCTCAGGAGAAACAGCTTTAATAATTTCAAGATGTTGTTGGAAAAAAGGCTACTGGCTTGAGCAGCCATTCTACTTGGCAAGTCCTTGTAACCAGTGTTCACCACACCCTGATGAGAAAGCAAAATAAATAGTTGTCAAAGCTTTCATGTAGTGGAAACTTTTCACATGTTCTCCACAGATCTGATGCCTGCTTTATACATGCTAGTAAATCAAATTTGCATATTACTGCAGACATGAGTTACTAAAGCTTTCTTTTACAAGTTAAGGATTCTGTGTAAAACTAATAGTTTACTCTGATGCACGACCAAAGAAACTCAGCAATTTTGTCAGGAAGCCAGAGATTAAATGAGCTGGGAGGCCAGTCAGGGAACTGGTTACAAAACCATATGGTGCTTATTTTTGAGAATAAGAAATCATGTACTTTTTCAAATTCGAAAACACCTCATGATTGTCTGATAAGAATCATATTGCACAATGTGTTTCACAGATTAATTGCACTCCAGTCAATCCCAAGGAAGAAGACAGAGATACCTTCGAAACCTGAATTCTTTGCAAGCACATCTGGATTAATATTACGTTTCTAACGCCCCTTCATATTATTATGAAAGCAGAACATCAAAAAAACCCCAGAAGAATTCTAATGCCATGCTCTGAAAACAACTTACATTGAATTCTGATCTTAAACACTGTACCCTATATTGCTGTTCCTTGCTTTCATTGCACGATTCCAGGGCAGCCATCTGGACATTACACTTGCCAGTTCAAATCCCATGTTGGCTTCCCTGCACACCATGGGGTCAGTCACTGCATAACAGGCAGGTGTGGCAGCCCCAGAGGAGCCAGTTCAAGGTAGAACTGAAATGCTTGTGGCTGGGCTGCTCTTTTGCCCTGGCTTTCCAGAACAGGCCATTGCATCTATTCACTACCTGGAGGACAGGGAAAGCTGCACGTGTTCTGCTTCATAGCCCACTTCCCAAGTTGGTTCCTGATGAGATTTATCTTTCTCGGGTAAATTCCCAAGTACTCAAATGATAGCATTTTTAATTGTTTTAATTAATGGGTCTTTACAAAGGAAAACAAATGACACAGTACTGGAAAGAAGAGAAAAAAGGAGTTATAACTGCTAGAATGAGATCATTACCTAATTATAATCCTCCATTCAAAAAGACAAATATGCTCAGAACTAAAGAAATAAGTTGGAAATATGACCCCAGAAGAGATAATGAAAGAAAATCAAGGTTGACTATGTCTTCATGCATTTTGGAAATGGTCTCACTGTCTTAGCTTAATCACCACTTAGGACAGCACTGTTCTGGGGAAAAAAAAAAAGAAAAAAGCCCAGAAAATAAAACCAAAAAGTTACTGGTAAAATTTAAAATGTTTAGACAATACTCTTAAGATATGTCTTGGTGACAGAATATAATCGTACCCTCGTATCATCTTACCATAATACACTGCATGAATTTTCTGTCACTCTGGAACTTAGTCTTCATCTAAAAATTATAATAATTTTAATGGTAATCCATTGAGATCTACCATTCATATTATAAAGTGTTCTTTGCAGTTGTTTTAGAATAGTGAAATTAAGCTCATCTCTGAATTTTCTTTTCCTATATTTGGAATTAGACACTCAAAATTCTTGTTAATAAAGCTCTAGGGATTAATTTAAATGCATTGATGGATGTAATTGTTAAAAATTATGTTACTATGCTTATGAAAGTCACAAAGCATGAAACATTCAAAGATGGAATGGTGTCTGAATAATACTCCAATTTGTGGTTTTGTTACTTATGAAAGACTTTGCTTTCTTATCCCACAAAGCTTTGGTAAGAATTCCATGACAGAGCTGTAGTGGCTTCAAGGAAAGCCAGTCTTTATTACTATAACATTGGCTACTTTTGCATTTGTTAGAGAGCGAGTTATTTGCATTTTCCCAGTACATCAGTTTTTCCTAAATGCTGTTGTATAATACACACCCAGCAAATGTCAGATTCTGCAGGAGGAGGCATTTCTACTTGACCCCCAGCCTCGGCTCTTTATAATTACTTGTCATTCTTTCATTTGATTCCATCCTACTCCCAGTGATTAGAATTGGAACTTTCTTCCCCACTTTCATGTTTAAGAAAGCAAAGCAAAGAAGTTTAATGACTCTAACTAGAAGCAAAGATGGTAAATATGAAGTTATGTAATACACATGGGTGCTTTCAGAAGTAAATGCAACATATTAATTGCTTTGAGTCTGAATTCAAAATTACGAGGAAATCATTAGCAAAGGGAAGCAAATACTCTAAATCGCTGGAAAAAAAAAAATCAAACCTAATCATAAAGCCTTAACTCATTCATAGTTTTTAGTAATGCATTATCTAATCATTTTATGCTAATAGAGACATATGTCTGTGCTTTTCAGTAGTTATAAGCAGAACCTTCCCTGGAATAAGACCTGCACTAATATCAATACCACTTCTTCACACTGTTTGGCAAATAATACCAGGTACAAGAGTGCTTGATCAGCTCATATGTGAGCATGCACACAACCCACACTCAAAGGAATTGGGATGGAGTGGGTACAACATGCAGGGAACAAAAGGAAAGTTAAAACTAGGAAGGAAGGAAGATGATGATGTTTGGTTTAAATTGGGCCTGGGAGGTAAAGAGGCAGCATAGTTAAGTTCTTTTTTTAAAATTATGCTCTTTTTTTCTGAATACTAAGTGTTACTTTGTGTGGGGTTTTTTTGTTTTGGGAGTTTGTGTTAATTAGTAATGAATTGAGTAAAAACTCTGCTAGTCCCATGACAGAGAAACCTGGTAGATTGTTTATGAATGACAGATTGGTTTGCTTCAATGCAAAGCAAAGCAGAACTTTAACCAAAATATTTTCTAAAACATTAAGCCATATTCGAGATTCCAAGCCAATTTTCTTACTCTACCTGGTATCAAATCCCCTGACAGTAACTGCCATTGCTTTGGCAGCTACTGCTGCAGTCAGCCCAGCAATGCCAGCACCAATTATCAGCATCTAGAGAGATCAAACAGATAGTAAAGTACATGCTATGTTCACTTATTCCATCACATGCTGTGTGTGCAATATGCCTTATCTTCAAAAGCACTTGAACTTTAAAGAGCATCAGAGGATAAAAATTGTAAGTACTTCAGAGAAGTTAAAAAAATAAAATAAAATCTTATCTCAACAATACAACATAGTTAAACAGCTGGTTTGCACTATAAGAACAGGTGGTCATCTGTACAAAAGGTGCCAGATGCAGGAAATAAGGCAGAAAAAAAGTTTGAAAAAAGTAAGTTAAACAACACATGACTAGAGGACAGGTATTCTGTTCCGCAGGACACAGACCTTAACTCAGGCAAAGGATGCTGACATCATTTGCCTGGTTATGCAAATGTTTTCCTTTACTACAGCTGCTCTCAGGTGTGAATTCTGACAGACGTGCTGAAATGGGTATCGGAAGTCAGGGTCAGCCTCAGAATAGAGAAAGAGACTTTTAAGGTCCTTTAAAAACCAATGAGCATCCTTCTGAGCTGAGCCCTGATTTAATGTATTTTTTACACTTCAAAGAATTGATCAAGCATTTGCCAAAAATAAATGAAATATCCAAGGACGAACTTAGATGTACATAATACACTCACCTACAAATTTCAATCATCCTTGGCTGCACTGTATTAAGGCAGGTGAGAACAAAGAGAAGTCCTTGATGCTGGGGTCCTGCCATGCAGAAGCTGAACTAGCACTAAATATTTTTTGGAACCATCCTGGGAAGAATCTAATCCTGATCCCTTGGGAAGTCTTGAAACAACATTTGATGAAGTAAATTCTGCATTCAGAAACAGTCAAATTCAGCTAAAGCAACTTCTACAGAATGGTTCAAACATTTAAAGAGAGTACAAGCCAGCAAACCCAAATAAAATCACAAGAAATCAAATGCTATTAAGTTGTCTCTTAGAAAGGTCACATAGGAGAGCTGAACTGCCTCGTTACACTAGTAGTCCATCTTTCCAGTACAAAGTTTTACTCTTTAAATGCAACTGTACTTTCACAGGAGAAACTTGTCCTGCTGCTGATAGCTGACCAGTAAAATCCCTGCCAAACTGATTAGATGCCAGCACTACTGATTTGTACCTGTAACAATTAAACAAATCACATTGTACATAGGAAGTTACACCCTCAGATGAATCAACATTCGTGGATGCCACTCCCTAGGGTTCAGATGTCAGGACACAACTTCCAGAAGCAGAGTCAAATCCTCTTGAGGCAAATACATAAACCAAATCAATTAGATAATTAACAGAAGCTTTGTAACAATAGCAAAATGGACATCTTGAAGTAATAAATTTTTAAAATAATACATTTGAAAGTCATTCCAATTTATAGCAGTGGCTTGAGAATGAAATATTTGAGACAGTAGAAATGTTGGGAAAAGAATGCATACCAAAGAGGGTGACTCACAGCATAAGGTGCTTCTTGCAACTGCAATACTTGAATTATTTATTTTTAATTCTGTGGTCAGCTAACATGCCTATACTTGACCGTCAGCCCACTTGCACAGAACATGAACAGTGCAGAGGGCTGCTCATAGCTATTCCAGGAATTTACAGCACAGATCCCCCTGGTAAAGCAATGAGTTGATGATCATGTACACTTTACATGAACTGGAAAATAGGGCCAACCTTTCAGCTCCCTTGAAAAGGAGATATGTTTGCAATATAGAGGCTGCCTTCATAGTTACATGCTACTTAAGCATTCCTGTACAGTTTATCTCTCCTAACAAGCTACTGCTCAAAAACCTTTTCAATTTATCATTCTTCATTCAAAGAACTGGAGATAGACCTAAAAATATTCACTAAAATGCTGGTTTGTGTCAACATCGTGTGGCTATGTGGACGCCACTAGAATATATCTTTGTTACAGTTAACATCTAATACTTGCGGGATGTTTTGTTTGTGGTTTTTGTTGGGGTTTTTTTTCCTCACTGGGGAACTAAGAAAAGAAGTACTGATTTCTTCAAAAGAGTTATGTAGGTTTGTAGTAATTTGAACAAGAGCTGCAGTTGTTTTGTGCTGGTTCTGCTAAAGAAAGATTTTTCAGGCCAGTTAACTACAGGTTTCTCAGTCCTTTCATAGTATTTGGCCTGAAGGCCATACAACTTCAAGATTTTGCTTAACAAAATGGAACAATTTGAAAATTCAGTTTCTGTCTTTCTGCTATTCTTACTTTAAAACTTTGTCTCCTTCTTTCAAAGCTTAAAAATCAAACTCATAAAAGAGTAACAGATACAAAACCAATTTAATATCGATGATTAAATGCTGAAGCAAGGAACATCCAGTGCAACTCTCCTGATTCCTTGGATACAGATAGGGAACTTAGTCCACTGTCAGTACTGCAGGATAAGATAGGCAAACATTTCAAGAATTCCTATACAACTCCAGAAAATTAATATTTTGTAGGAACGGTGAGTAATAATTTTTCCATACTGAAGGAACATTCCTACTGGCTTCACCGAAATGAAATTTCATGCAGTGGAAGGGAATAAAAGGCTGGCAAAAACAAGAGATGCTAATACCCAAGTTGAGCCAGCACAAGACAGCCATTGTATACACATGCTTTCTGTATTACACAAAAAACTGTTTTTCTTCTGTGGGTACCCTCTGATGCAGTGTCATTGCCATATAACTGAGGTAATAATTTTGGTATACAGGCAAATAAAAGGATAACTCCTAAACCCAAATATTTTAAGAGAAGTTGGTATTAAAAAAAAAAAAAAAATCAACATTGTTTAGGGCCCTGTGTTAGAACATTGGAGGGAAATAAGAGAGTTTGACACTAGGTTAATTAGATTTAAATAGTTTCAGAGAGAGAGAGAGAATGTGCAAATACCATTCATCTTTGTAGCAGATTGCTTAAATTTACCAGAGCTGTCATCGAGACCTTTTAGAGACTAGTTGCATGATTTTGTTTATGGTTCTGTAAAGACAAACAATATTGACTGCTGACATTATCATGGTTTGTAATTTTTCCCTCTTTAACTTCACTGTGGCTGACTACATGAAAAGTGACTTGTTTTGCTTCATCTTCTGCCACAAGAAAGGATACCCCTTTCAATAAGATAAGAAGATGCAACTGCAGGGTCCAGTCTAGGTCATGAGGCTCCTTCAATTGCAAACACTACACAACCTCATTCCAAGAGGGAAAAAATAATGATTGATGGGTGGTAGATGGTTTCCTGTGATTTACTGAAAGTGTGGAGGGACAAAGCAGGGAGAACACATAATAAAGAGATCTCCTTCCAATCCACCTGCGAGCAGACAGTGGTCACAGAAAACTGCTTTGCACCATTGCACTGAGCTTGCCAGAGTCAGAGCTGGTACTTGCATAGAGGTGTCACTGCCACCATTTGCCCAGAGCTGGCTCCAGCTGAACCTGAGTGAGGTTTCTCATTGGGATGATGTGAGAAATCTTGACACGAGAAAACCTAAAACATCAGGCTAGATGTACCTTATTCTTAAAGTTCATCAAGATTTAAAGGAAGTTTTGCATAAAAATATAGATGCTGTATGTTTTAGCACTAAAAATTAAGTTTATTGTTTACTGATTCTCAAGATGTTTAAGATATCCAAGTCCTGGACAGTTTTGCAGAAATAAAAATCCCATAAAAGTTGTTATTCTTTTACATATAGGATGTTTACTGCTAAGCAGGAGTGCTTCAGGGATGGACCCAAACATCCTCTTTGCTATGAAAGGGCACTTAAACTTCTTAGTTATTCAGAGAGCAGAAGAGAAAAGCATAAAATTACTTTGCTACAGCCTGTTATGCATGATGTGGAACACAGAGGACTACATTCACTGATATGTCCTCAGTGGAATGCTGTATCATAAGCAGTGATATGCAAAACTCTTTTCAGATGATTTATGAATAAAACAGTGGCAAGGCAGCAAGTGGCAGGGAAAATGCCTCATTCAATGAAGCACTTATGTGTTTGATACCTTTACCAAATTGATTCTGCTTGAGATGAACTGGTTCAAATTTAAAACCCTTTCAATATGCAGCCTATGTACATAAATAATTGGTTCAGCGTTTAAACTAGTTGTTTGTGTTTGGCAGTTTTTTAGTGAATTCCTTATAGAAATATAAATGGCTTTGAAATCAGTTCCAAATCTGAATTGTTTCAAAATGTGTCTCATACTGAATGACAACCGGTCTTGACTGTTGTTTGGCCCCTAATGCAATGTGATACTACATGGGGAGCCAGAATTCAGAACTAGCAGGGAAAGTTTTGCACCTTTAGTTGTCTCAGAAGGTGCAGTTTTGTGAGGGATAACAGATTCTTTTACCCAGTTCATACTGTCCCCAGGGCCAGGCCTCGAAATAAACACAGCAACTTCAAAGACAGTATTACAGGTTACACTCCAGGCCACAGACAATCCTGTTTGCATGTTGTGATCAGTTCACACTTTGCATTGCAAACCATCTTAGATTACAGTCCTACTTATGCGAAAGATTGTTATGGAAAAATAATAAAAAGTGGTACGTTAAAGCTATGCCAAATATAAGACACATTTATCATGCTGTCAATGGAATTTTTAACCATATGTCTCAATGGATTTACTAAAATTAGTTTTGTTTTATACCTATAATTGCTATAGTTCTTAGGCCATGTTTAATGTATTTCACAAAGAGTGATGCTTAAGCAGCAGGGAAAAAAAATCAAACACGAAACATGAGCCTAAAAGAAAGAAACAAACAAAAAAAGCTCAACTTGTTGATAAAGTAGTAAAAACTTTTTCTCTGGGACTGCTTGTGTAAAGGTGAAGACAGAAAATGGGGGAGTATCCCTAACGCTCAAATTGCTCTAGTTTTTAAACTGATCACCACATTTAGTTGACACAAATTAGTCTTCAGAATAAACATGATTACATTATCCACAAATTACAAACTTACCTTTAAAACGACATCTGAATTACATGCTGTTTTCAAACATTAATTACTACCTGGCTTGTGTGTATTGCTCAGCAGAGAACCCTGCTTCTTGTTCCACTTTTAGTCAATGTTTTACCAAGGACTGGACAGCAGCAGGACATGCAACGCACTTCTCACCTTGATTTTTCTTTGGTAAATCCCACCCTACAGCTGCTCGCTATAATGTCCTTATAGTGAACACTTCTAAACTAGAGATATAACCACGTACAAAGACTTTTTTTCCCCTACAGATCACACATCAAGTTAGTTTTTACTTAATTCCAAAGGCACAGATTTCAACATCCAATGGATGCCAGCAGACACAGTTTCTCTGAAGTCTGAAAATTCCACCCATATATCAAACCCAGTAAAGTTTTATGCACAGAAATCACCCTTAAAGATGTATAATGACTGGTTGACCTTAGCGGGACGGTTAGCGTGAGAGAAGGTGGCAGGATTGGGCCCCACGTTTTCATAAATAACACAGAACATCTCCAGATGAACATTCCACTGTTAGTTTTTATAGTGCCTTCCACAGCCAGCCCACATGGTCTCACACACATTCATAGATGCCAGAACAATAACAAATTAAAGTTTGGTTTATAAAAGGGTCTTGGCTCAGAGGCTGCTTATACAAGTTTGCATGCTGTTTACCCTGAAAAAGGTGTGGAACTGACCACAATGAGGTGACAACCTCAATTCCACTCACACATGAGGTGAGAAAACCAATAACAAAACTGCAGGATTAGGAGAGGACACTTTTTTTCTCCTGGCTTGTGAATAGACTGTGTTTGTTTAATAAAGAAATTAAGTCGTCTTGTGAGACTAAGGAACATCTCTCTTCCCCCTTAGCATATATGCAGGTAAACATTTTACATATATTTATATAAGGAATGTATAGAAATATATATGTCTGACTACCCACATACCCACGCTAAACATGTTGATCCCAAGAAGGGTGTAGTCCTAGATTATTATGGTCCTATCTCGCTATCCATTGCGGGCAATGGAAGATTTTCCTTGACTTCAGGGAAACTGGATTTCCGAGCATTACACTCCCCCTGTGCTGAGCACGGGTTCAAGGATGACATTATTATACCAAAGCCTTGCCTGTGCTTTCAAAACAGGGTTTAAGTGATTGACGGGCTACATACTGCTTCCCTGAACTGTTTAGATTTACCTTCATGGCTTGATCCTCCAGAATACTCTGAAAATCCAATGCTGTCTGTTAAAGTAGTACACACTTAGAACCAGGGAAATGCCTTGGAAGATGAATCAGTTTCAGCCAAGTGCTATTCCTGCCCAATTCAACTGGAATGTTCTCACAAACATCAAGCGGACCTGACATTTATCCCCAAAATAGAACAATTAAAAAAGGAAAACAAATGTTTCACAATACCCACACAATTTCACAGAAGTTTTTCTGCAAATTTTTTTAAAATATCATACACGGCCAAATGCCTGATTGCAGACACCTCATTAAAACCTGGTTGTCCCCATAACTAACTGAGGATACCCCAAGCTATACGTTAATTACTAGCAGAGATGCAAAAACTAAAGTATGTTTGCTTAAACATACACTGTCAGTTCAATGCCAGAAAACATTCTACAAGAGATTACGCAGACCAAGCAGATACATGTGGCAGGGACATTTCTATTAGAAACACTCTAAACAAAGCCATTTAGTACAGAGCACATTTTGCTTAAAAGATATACACATGGCATTAGAGCAAAGCTGGGAACAACTATAAGAACTTTAATTGACACTAAAGAAATAACTGCCAGTATTTATAATTCTACAAAGAAAAGTGTCATAACGAGTTCACTGGAAAAAATCTGTTCTATCCTGCACATGTGCACATGATATTTTCAGGCCATTAAGACAGCAAAAACTAGAAGAAAATGCCTTTTTTTTTTTTTTAACTAAAAAGGAAAACCTTTATTTGTCAAGTGCTACAGAAAATAGAAGTTTATTGTTACAATTCTAAGAAGATAAACAGCTCTGCTCGAGAAGGAAAAAATGCTTTAGATACACTCCCCAAATGGATTGCTCTGCCCTGTCCTTCAGGACAAAGACAGTAATTCATCACTATTAGCAATTACTATACACAGTGTCCTCGCAGTATCTCAGCTGCTTGGTTAATGTGTAGCAGGTAAGCAAAGCAAAATCTCCCTCTAATCCCTGCCCATTTACTCTGGGAAGTAAAGAAATAAGCACAGAATAACTCTGATGCAAGATCTAAGTAACTCAAAGGAGAAGCAAAAATAGGTCCTGGAAATGCTTAATCTATATTCTGTTCTACCCCTCATGGCTAAATGAAATTATGCAAGTACACAGAGCAAAAGATTTAACCCACAGTTATTTTTGTATTCTAGTTTTTTCTAAGGTTAAACAAAAAACCACTGTTCTCATTTTATTTATTAATCCGTAAGAACATACTAATACTTATATAGGAGCAAATGGTTTTCAGCACTAGCCTTCAATCTGTAGTTAATTCTATAATTCATCTATATCAACTTCTATTCTTTGATGTTATGACAGCACTACAGACCACGATCTGGTCTTTGAGATTTAGATTCAAGATTCATATTGGAAATGGTATTTTCTTTTATATACCAAATTTGGAAAGGTTGTATCCTTGGATCTCTTCTGTAACCTATCACTGCTTCAGTGGCATGCGAGCAACAGTACAAAAAAAAAAAAAAAAAAAAAAAAAAAAAAAAGAGGTGAAATATCATTCTTGAAGTTTGTGCAGAATAAGCCACACTGTTAAAAAACATTCTAAACCTACTATTTCTGTAAATATAATTCTTCCCATAGCCACTTTTGGAGGAAATAAAAGGTCATTTTTTTATTATTGCTATATATGAAAAAGCAGTAAAAGTTCTGGCAGGCCCAGAATCAACAGGATCCAAATCTCCATAAGACTTCTCCGAAAATTGGCAGAGTTCAGCTTGAGAGTGAGCCCATGAAGCAGACATGTTCAGACTCAGACTTCTCCCCTCTAGTAAACTGGTCACTGGAACACCTTTTTCCTCAGCCCAAACCTGTGCACATTTCAAAGCTCACTACTGTAACTGTTCCCCAAAAGGGAAAAAACCTGTTCTTTGGCACCACGAAATCAACAACATAAACCCCAAACAAATAGTTCTAAGCCTAAAGACAGGCTGGAATCAAGTTGGAAGGGGATCTGAAGCTGAAAGTTCCTGCTTTCTCTTACACACCTCTTCATCTCATTTGCCAAGCTGGTGTTCAGTTTCACATTTGTGCTATTGAAATACAGCACTGTCAAATTTGGAGCTGCAGAAGATTCTGTGAATGTCTTCACTTGCAAACCCTGCCCATTTCAGGCCTGACCCATCCTTTGAGCACATTTTACCAAATGGCCCAAGGTACAGGTACTATTAGGTACAGTACAATGGACTACAGACAGTACCTCAAATGAGCTGATAGAAAACACAAACTCTCCATTACTCTAAGTAACATTAGCACAGAGTAAACTCAAGTCCTCCATTTGTACAGCAGAAGGAATAATTACAAGAAGCTTAGTTACATATATTTTCTGAACATCCAAATATTGTGTCCTTCCATTAGGAAAGAAAAGACAGATAACTCTAAATTACTGAAAACTGTTTTACTACTCTTTTGGTTTAAAGTCATCTTTAGCTGTCTCATATGTAGTAAGCCTCCTATGTAATGGAACATCCTGCTGAACTTCAGTAATTGGGTTTAGTAGATTTTGCTTTCCATACCGAAATTCTTTCTCCTAGTAATAAGATCACTAGTTTTATTGTTTCATTCCATACAGATCATGGATCATGCATTCATTCTAATCATTGATAGGTCTTCCTTTCTAATATAATGTGTCTGTCAGATACTTAAACATTTAAAATCCCTTTGCAACATGTATTTGGTGCATCCAAGTCTAATCTCTTCCAGAAAAATTAGATTTTCCACAGCTCTTCTCAGTCTCAATATAGTTGGAAGCAACTTCAACCACATCCTTATGTCTTTTTACATTCTAAAGGAACTCCAACAGCTTAGTTTAGGACAAAAAAAATTTATAAAATATACACAAATCCCACTTCAGGCCCAAGTTTGGTGGATTTTGCAATGAACATACATTTTGCAATCTTTGAAAAAGTAGTGGCTATTCAGTGCTAGCCACTTATTGTGTTATTTTCCATAGCTGTTCACAGAATATACTAACATTTTTCCTGGAATTCAGGAAAAGATATCAACTTCATTGAGAAGTTAATAGCAAAAAAATTAAAAATATTTGTCCGGGGGAGAGAAAAAAAGGGCATTTTTAAGGGATATTTTCATTCTGGCTTAACAGTAACATCCTCCAATTTACCAAGCCAGTCTTCAGGGGTTTACCATTGCTCTCAGGGGAAAGGCAAATCTATTTGAGATATGTAGTGAGGCACAGAACACTTACAACCATTTGCATACGGGTAGAGTACCCAGCAAGAGAAAGCACTGTCTTTTCAAACACAATTTAATCTATGAAGTCTATTCTAAACATAGAAGCATTAATAGTATGAAATGCTTCGGCACTCTGCTTTAGAGAAGGGTTAGCTGTTTTGGGTTGTATTTTAATTTGGTTGCAGGGGTGTCACTATGTGCATACTGAATGATTTAAAGGCCTTATTTAGGAACAGAAATTAATGTGATAAACATTATGAAAAATGTTTAGGCTTAAACTACTCACACAATTAGCTTTCAAGTTAACTACCTCAAAATCAGCCAGTAGAGTGTATCTGTCAGGGCAGTGAGCCCTGCTGTGGGCCTGTTGTTTGTGAATTTAGTCTGCCTTTCAGAAGTCTACCATGGGCTACAGCAAAGACTGCTGCTATTCCACTGTTTGCAGTGCCTTTGTTGGGCTAATCTGGTTTAATTATGTCTATAGTAGACTGAAAAAAGAAAGTGGCACACACACGTGTGTACACAAAAGCAAACACGCTTAATATCACAATTCTGTAGAGGTCCAGCTCATTCAATTCTAAGAACAGGAACTGCACTTGAGCAATATTCCTCACATGATTCATTACACTTTTGCCTTAAAGGCTTCCTGCCATAGGAAATCTTTCAGTTTTTACATTTTATTTATTTCTTTGACATTCTCTAAGCATTTTGAACGAAGTAAAGTGTTCAAATACTCCTATATGGCAACACTACTCCCATAGTCTATTTATTTCTCTTTATGTTTTCTCTTTTTTTTTCCATTGAAATGTTCAAAGAACGTCCCTAAAGAAGCAATAGCATATTAATTATTGTTTGGTTTATTCTTACAAGAACAGTAATTTAGATTATTTTATTATGTTCCAGACAATGATTGCCTAACCAGATAATGTAAGCAAAGTAAAGTAAACTGGCAACTGAGTTTAATTACAAAAATCATTGCTTGGAACTTTGTAGCAATGTATTCGTGGTTGAGAAATACCAATTAATTCAGTTCACAGTGCAGGGACGATTACTGCAATATCACAGTGATAAACGTGACACAGAAAAAAGGTTTCACCAAGGAGTAAATAATGCAATTGAAAAAAAGAATATAAGTGGGTGCTGTAATGTCACTGTAAAGTACTATTAATGTTGGTCTTATTAGTCACACATTGTGGCCCAGATAAAACCATTACAGTGGCCAAATGTGTGTTTTAACTTATACCAGATACACTCCTTCCTGAGGAATAATGTAACACTTGCCAAAGACAGACATACGTACTCTTATCCTCTTCTTAATGTCAGAGATAAAACTGAATCATTATTTCAGCCCAACACACCTCAAGATGATCCTCTGCAACCACAGGCAAAAGTCTTAAAGGCAGCCTGCATCACTCTTGGGAAGCACTTTAGAACTTAGACCCCTGTGTTCATAGAACTAGACACAGATAAAGCAGTTTCATACGACTGGGAAAAATACATTCCAGTAGCTATAAATTGTTCAGTATCACAAAGTAGATTTGGCAGATTACAGGTAGATTTAGAAAGAGATTGTGAGGGGTTTGTTTACTTTCAAATTTCCATTACAGTACATTTATTAGCATGCCTGAAATATGCTGAAAGACTCAGCATGAAACCAAAAGGAAGGCCAGAAGATGGGACTGATGAAGACAGGCTGAGAAATATCCTCTAGAATTTTTGTCCTATTTACAACTGCATGAATGGCCATGCATCTCAATTTCACTGACAGCTCAATTGCACAAACAAGTCTATTGGACTTGAGGAGATGCATACCAGGGTCCTGAAAGAATTGGCTGGTGACGCTGTGAAGAATTTCTCCACCCTATTTGAAAAGTCACAGCAGTCAGACAAAGTCCCCGGTAACTGGGAGAAGGGGAATATCTCACACATTTTTAAAGATGATAATAAGGAGGACCATGGGAGTTACCAGCCAGTGAACCTCATCTCAGTGCCCAGTACCAGCACGGAACAATCCTCCTGCAAGTTATGTTGATGCTCATGTCTGCAGGGACAGGAAAAAGGGCAAGTTTTAAAGTGAATGGGGTAGATTTAGACTGGCTCTAAGGAAGAAATTCTTTACTGTGAGACACCAGAAGAACTCTGGTTGCCCAGAGAAGCTGTGGGTGCCGCATCCCGGGAAGTGTTCCAAGTCAGGTTGAGTAACCTAATCTGGTGAAAGAGGTCCCTGCCCATGGCAGGGGGTTGGACTACATGATCTTTGAAGACTTATTCCAATTCAAAGCATTCTATGACTCATCAGGGAAAAAAAAAAAAAAAAGAAAAAAAAAAACCACCAAGCTCTCTGGGTCAGCAACGTTGGTCAAAGCATATGTATATACTCATGTGCATATGTATATACTCATGTTTATCAGGGAGATTCATGACCCCATTTTGTCCCTGTTAGGAGTTCAAAATACATTAATCCAACTGGGCTTTGTGCAAACAAACAATTCCTTATAAATACATACAAATAGCACACTTAGTGTTTTCATCTTATATTTGTCACAAAACAGTGACTCTACAGCGACATCAAGTTCCTACAACTGTGCCTGTTGTCTACATTACCCTGGAGTTTAGCAGGATGTATTTACTCTGAAATTTCATCTTTCTGTTCCCTCAGGTAGTTTCCTTAATCACCACCAGTATATTAACTGATAGCAGAAAAAATTGAGCACAGACTTCTTATACTGTTTATAGTTTTTCCTTCTATGTCAGTTTTGTAATTTATTTCATGTGTTCCATTGCACACCATGCCATCTGAATGAGCTTCAGGGCTGACAGCCCACAGTAATCACAAGAGTAGTCTCTGTCAAAAACACAGCTAGTAGTTTTCTTTTTCTTTGGATTGAGGTCCCTTAATTCTGAAAGCCTTGAACTCATTCTCTGAACGCACAGTTCTATTGTATTTTTAAATAAGCTTATATAACCCCTTTTTTCTCTGAAAAAATGATGTGTTATCAGCCAAGTTCTCTCCTAACTGGTCTAGTGAATCAAGCAGCAGCTTTCTTCTAAACCCTACCCACATTTTTCTTCTGAAGACATGCACAAATAACATGAGTTCTTTCTGCACACTTGTGAATTTGCTTTGTAACACAGTCAAACACTACCACATTGTTCTAAAGGCAGCATCCTGCAAATAAAGTTCAAATGCAAATGCCTTTGCAGGCTGATTGCAAGACCTGTAAGACTGATTTCTTCCTTCAGTGTTAAGCATTCAAATTTTAGACAACAGGCAAGATAATCTAGGCAAAAAAGCTTCAGCCAGTATGATGAACAACTTACCCCAAAACTTGATTGGGTCCTTATCCTGGAAGATGCATTTGTACACTATTATTTTAAGTTACGTGAATGTTATAGTCAAGCAAAGAAAATTAACTTTTCTGCATTGCTGGTACTATTTGCTTTTAACATCAGTGCTACCCTTGCCCTTTCACACACAGCTCCAAGTGTCCTATTGCAAGTGTCCTATCAAATTGTCTTACCATCTTGTTGGTACCACTGCTGAGGTTTATGGACCTGTCTTAAGTCTCATCAGGAGCAAGGAGGCAAATTAATCTCCACATTTTGTTAATATTAAATCATGTACTTCCATTAAAGGTTGAAAATAATTACCTTCTCATAGTGTACACATTTCTCATTTTCTAGGTGCCTAGGCTGAATCCCCCGTGGGTGAGATTCATTTTAACTAGTTCTAGACATCTTTTAGATCCAGACCTTGAACTGTTTTCAACAACTTCCTTCAGAATGAGAAGGAAAGAAACATTTTCACAAGGTGTTTCAGCTGCCCCATCTCAGGCTTTTTTTAGGAGGAGAAAAATTAACTTCCGGACGGACACAGTCAAGGACACTTTTCTGCAAAAAAGGCAACTGCAGAGTGAACAATTATGGGATAAAACCCAGTATTCTATGAGCATTGTTCATTTGAAAGAACAGACAATATGCAAATACAAGACTGTTACAATACAAGTGTTCTGACACTAAGTACGTCATACAGCTTTCTGAGATGTTAATAATTGCTTCCCCTACCCCCCAAAAAAGAAGATATAATCTCTGAGCACATCAAGACTATTGTGCAAGCAACATCTTTAGAGAATAATCTCTTCATAAGGATGATCAAGAACACGGGAACAGAATGATTCTGGGAGGAAATTCTTAAACATTCACCTTTACAGAAGATTACTCAGGCACTTCAAAATGAAATCTGGCCAAATCATTCTGTTGCACAGCAAAAATTGGAACTCTTAGCCTATGAAGTAAATGTCAGAGATATGCTTGGGGTTGGGGTTTTTTGGGGTTTTAAAAAATAATTCTTATATTGGGCAAGACTTGTTCCCAGATTTTCCCAAGACAAATGAATAATGCCTTCTTACAACATCACCACATCCTGTATATTATTGTAAAACCTAACTTCTGAGTTGTCATTGATTTTTTTAATGAAATAAGTATAGAAATTTTTTTGTTTATTCCACAAATTTTTGCTTTTTGAAATAGTCTAAATCTAGAGATTACCTGTACAAAGACTAGAGATTTCATAGCAAATGGTAAAGTTACTGTCACCTGTCCAGTACTGTAGTGAAACTAGGCTAAACCAGAAAATATTAACTTGCTTTCTTCTTTTTCATTACAAATTCAATGGAAAATGTTAATACAAATCAAAATTACAAAATAATGCATGGGATTAATTAATCTTCCAATGCATTATTTTATTCAGTGCGCAAATGACACAGATTACAAAGGTATTTTTAAAGTAATTTACCCTGTTGTAAAAACCTTTTGGTTAAAGGAGTTATTTTGACACCCAGAAGGAGTTTGAGATATAGTGAGATTACAGGATTATGAACAACAAAACACCAAGAAGCTCTGCTTCCTCTCCATACTGCTGTAAGTAACAATGTTTTTTCTTCAGCTTCAATTTATTTGCACTACTTCCATCTTTTAATGTAAATATTTTACTTTCTGGAAGTAGTGATCAACATGACAGTTCATCTTAATTTTATGTTAGCAGGGATCTCAGATCTTATCCAGGTGTACACCAATACATCATACAGCTATGTATGTACACCACTCCAATTTAAATGTACTTTTACTGACCTGCTGAGCTATGTTGCTTATAAATCATCATTACTACAGGTGTTTCTTGCCCCAAGATATGTAAGAATCAAACATTTCATATGAAACAGCTTTTCCGACAAAAATCACACTCAAGATTGAAACCAAATGTTCACCAATAAAATCGATAAGTAAATAAAACTGTTTTCATGAAATCTTAGGACTTGAAAGTCAAAACTTCATCTAGACCACTTTCCATCCCAAGATAGTATCAAGTCTATATAAGAAATTGCTGGAAATGTCAAGAATTATGGATATTCCAACATCTTAGGAAATGTATTGCATTTCCCTTGATCTTAATTTACCAAGTATCTAGTTTAATTTAGCTGCATTTATATGTCTTATTCACAAGAGACATAAATCTAGTTTGGTTTTGCAACAGCCTTTTTTATATCAAAGGACTGATATAAAGGTTTCAGTGAAGAAAACCCAATTCCACTTGTCTTTCCTTTTAAGTCATGTTCCCTAAACACTTCATAATTCTGATTCTTCACCTTGGGGAATAATTCTCTTCAGCTGGTCCACAACTTCCCTTAAATGTGACAACCAAGCCTGATCATACCAAGGCCATAACAGCCCTGAACAGACCAGACTGACTTCACAAGACACACAGGCCACCACCCTCACTACACACCCTGTAAGGTCGCCCCCCCTTCCTGTAACTTTGCAGCACTGTCAAGTCACGTTGAATCTTAGTGTAACACCAAGATATTTTTCTACAGAGCTGTTACTTACCCAGTTGTTGCCATCATGGGATTTAGGCAGCAGATC
Organism: Oxyruncus cristatus; assembly: GCA_013399855.1. Classification (NCBI taxonomy): domain Eukaryota; kingdom Metazoa; phylum Chordata; class Aves; order Passeriformes; family Cotingidae; genus Oxyruncus; species Oxyruncus cristatus. Next base: position 2,330,946 of record VXAY01002056.1, read on the forward strand.
TCTCCTCAATTCTATGTGTGGGATCTTGCTGTCATCCCTACTTGCCCCACCTCCCTCGCCTCAAAGCATCGCCCAACTTGCAAAGATCATTTTCAATTTAAATCTTGTCCTAAAATAAAACTCTGTGCCCTCCAGCTTCATCTCAAATGCAAATTCAATAACTAAGTTTTTATTCCAGCATCCAGATCATTAATGCAAATATTAAGTAGCACCTGACCCAGGACTGATTCCTGCCAATCCCTACCCAATATTGAACTTCTCATTTTGAGAGAAAAGCGTTGATACCTAACTCCAAATACTTTACAACACAGACCAGTATCCCCCTTGCAGCAGATGCATCAAGACTAAGTTTTACCAGCTTGTTTACCGGAGCTTCAAAGTTGAGATACGTGCCAAACTCTTCTCCTCTAATCACAGGGCCTGTAATGCCCTGGCAGACAGAAACTAAACTAGCTTGGTACAATTTGATCTGACTGTTAATCATCTTGATTTTCAGGAGTTTTTACAAGTACTTTTGTCATTTGTGGTAACATTTCTTTTTATGGGAACTGAACCTAAGCTGACTGATTTATAATACTGTAGCTTTCTCTCCCTTCTCTAACACAGGCACTGATTTTTCCTTCTGCCATTCTTTCACACCTTAACTAGTCTTCAAAAACAAAAATAATCCCAGTGGATACTGTGGCAGTCCTGAATACTTCAGGCAGTAACATCAAACCTCAGTACAGATACATTAGGGGTGTTATTTGCTATCAAATGAACTGCTTACATGTCTCTAGGTTGCATATGGCAACCTAGAGTAAGAAAACTGAGTCTCCATGAGACAGATGAAGGGTCAGAAAAAGGTGCTCAGAATATAACACAGGTAATGATCTATCCTTGCTATTGCAGTCAATTGCAAGTATTTCTTAATACGTTAATGCATCTTTTTCTTAAAAATAAGCCCCTGGCAAAGCAATATAGTTTTCAATTAATTGGTTTTCTTCTTCACCTGACCTGACAGAGCTGTTTTGATCACTTGCAAAAGTTTTCTGTTGTAAAAATAAAGAGCCCACTGACATTTGAGGTTTAGCTTTACTCATCCATCCTCTTCCTGCAGCCCGAGACGTTGACGTGACATTAATCCTGAGCAGCTGCTTTATACAACAAAAGGAATTTGTTATGGAAAGCTATTTTAAAAGTGCAAGTAGCCAATTAATAACCAATTGCATAATTTAAGAAAAACTTTACCAAATGCTTGAATTCTTTCCTTATACAATCACATTAATTTGTATGGAAATGTAATAGTCAGAAAGGGCCAAATTATTTAACTGACTTTATTTCTCAAATGTGAAGATACAGGAATAACTTCAGAAAATAAATAGTTGAAACTTCCTGTCAGACTCAACATTTCAGAACAACTCACTGGCTCTGTCATACCCTTAAGTAAATTATCAATCCACTGCTGGTGTTACGCATGGCCCTCAATAACCCTGAGGACAAATGGGAGTTACTGATGTACATATTCCTTCCAGATGTTATGTTTCCCATAGCACTCTTGATAAGAAAAAGCATAAGCAGATCTTATAGAGCTTGATATTATCAGCGTATGTCTTTAGGTAGGAGCAAAGAGAAAGAGTCCTTAACTCTCCTTTGTGGCTGATTGTGTTTAATACAAGCAGATGGGATAGTTTTCATCCTCTGTATCTCATACATATTATCTTGCCAAAAGTTTCTCTGGTACTATCTGCACTTATCTACTCATCACATCCTCAGATAGGATAGATAAGGGCAATAAAGCTGTATTTTCATCAAAAAACATTGAGAAAAATTGGCCACAACTGAATTAAGTGTCAAAGTGAGAAGATCCCACACAAGCAACAATTTCTTCTCTTGCCCAGACCTTCAAAGTAATGTGAAGCTACAATCATCTCCTACAAATACAGCTTACAAAATGCTCAGTGTGTTCAGTGACCCCATTTAACTGGTCATTCATGGGGCCCTCTCTCTAGTCCATGGGATATTGAGGAGTTGTGTCCACAACAATTACCTAAGAGTCTCCAAAATGAGCCCTAGCCCAGGCTATCTGTGTGATATGAAACAGTCTGAATCAAAGATATAGAACTGATCCCCCAAGTGCCCAAAGTTGATGTAGCAGCACATCTGCTGAAAAGTTCTGTGAACAATGCCACACTTTACAGGGTGCTTCTTTATAGAGGTTGTGGTCAAGATTGTTTTTCAAACAGAGTAGAGCACAGAATACTGCTCTGCACTCTTCCTAAATGCAACTCATACAATGAGGTTTTATATTTACAAGTTATTATTCTCACTATAATTATTAAGGATAAGTCATCCTGATTATAGAGGAGAATCTATACTATGCACTCCTGAAATAATTACCCTTGAAATTAGAACAGGCAAAGAAACCATAAGGATCATTCTATCAATGAATGCCAGGTAATTGACAGTGCTGCACTATTAGCCCCAGTTGCCCTTCTGTCAGTATTTCGCATCACACAGCCACTCAGAAGAGCTTTCAGGTGTGCACCATCATCAGTACATTACATTTCAGAAAGCTTTCAGCAAATGTCATGTGGTTTATGCAGCACACCTACCCAGGGATTTTGTTTGAGACAGAAAGGAGCACATAATGAGAGACCCACAGTAATCAAGTAGTGCAAGGTAGTAATTACCTGAGGAGGACCCAACAGCCCCCTGAACAGCCCCCTGAACACAAAAGCTTAAGTGCTATTTTTTTTTTTTTTTGTAACAAGACTGAAAGAAAAACCCTATGCTGGCAACTAATTTGTTTATATGCTAAACATTTCTTTAATTTTATGCTGCAGAATTCCATTTTTCTGAATGAGCACATAGAAAAACACCTGTAACACTTCTACAGTCTTTAGACCATAATCAAAGCCCTTTCATTTTCAACAGTCTTTTTTTGTATCACACTAAGCACAGCTCATGGATAAGAATATGAACAATGAATAAGGAAGGCAGGTGGTCAAAACAAGCCTGAAACATGTCTTAACCTTTGAATCAACCCAAAACTCTGGAAAAAGCTCTAGCAAAAAATAAAAAGTAAAAAAAAAAAAACCCAAACCAACACCACACTCAAATGTTGTATCTAAGAGGAAAAACAAAAAGCCCCAAACAAGAAAAATTTCTAGTTTGTACTACATTCGTAGTACATTGTACGACATTGTTTCCCTAGGTGAGTCCAAGTAGAAAAAATAATGTGAAGCATATTGGTTGTTCCTGTGCTCGCTAAAAGCTTTTCAATATTTTGTATATCTAGAAATTGTAATTGAATGTTTACTTGCTGCAGTTGTTGAAAAAAAGCCCCTCTACAGACACAGAAAGGCTATATCCCAAGGCTCAGAACACGAACATATTTTCACAGTTATTCATGCTTACACACAATCAGTGATTCTCTCTTTTCTGGAACCATGCCGGTAGCATTAGAAGTTAATTCTAAATTTACCTCTGGGCAACTTTTGGAACATGCATTGCAACTACAGTCCAGAATTGTTCCCCAATTTGTCTCTCTGGTTTCAGGCGTCACACATGGACAGAAAAAAACCCCACAAACTATGCTTCAAGGTATTCAATGAAGACTTACTCCTTTTTTCATTTTCTCACCCTGCTAGATCAGCCCACCTTGATAACTAAAGTTACCTAAGTCATTTCCTAATTGGTTTTGGTGTTTCACAAGAGGATGTTCGAATCACCATATAATTAATCAGACACTGAATACACAGAGATTTTTCAGCAGAAAAAGAGGTGAGCAAATATAGGGGGAAGTCATCTACCAAATCATGATGAATTCAGTGGCAAGGACTAAGGGGCATTAAATGATAGTGGAGAGCAGGTACAACTGTAGAACTTACTGCTTTATGTAGTGAAAGTTCAGAGACAAAACCTTTGACGATTACTAAACACAGCATTGCTTGTGGTTCAGTGAGTCCTTCAGATGCAGATTGCTGGAAGAAGAAAAGTGCCATGAGAAAACATAATTACATACTTGTCCCAGTTTTCTATTTTTTAGTCCTTTGCTTTTAGACAGTTGAAAGGAGGCTTCTGACAATACAAGAAGGTCATTGGACTAACTAGTATGGCCCCTAAGGTCTACTGAAAGCTCCTAAACAGGTGAAAGCTTTTGAACAGCCAAGTATTTATGAGGGACAGATAATAACCCATTTGTTTAGAGTCTAGGAAATCTTCCATACAAACCTAAAAACTAGTTTTTTTCTTGCTTAAATATTCATTTAAAACAATTTTTTTTTCTTTTGGATATATGTATCATCACCAAGGGAAGAAACTCAAAAATGGGGAGGTTAGGTTTTCATTCTCATAAGACACATTTTTAATGCTCAGGAGACAAAGTTTAGGACTCCCATTAAACATCTCCAAATATAGTCTCCCATAAAACTCTCCCAGTCCAACATACTAATAATTTTTAAAACGTGATGTTTAGCTTGCAAAGACTCTGCTCTTGGACTCCTTCAACATTTCTTAAATCACCAGCTTAATGTTTCCTGAAAAAAAGTACTCACATAGCAAGCATTAGGGGAGAAAAAAAAAAAAAAGACATAAGAAATCTAGATTGCATCTAAAAAAGCCTGAGATTTCAAGACAGCTCTTTACCTTAATATAGTTACTTAGTGGATGTCTTTTGTAGATCTAGTTTAGTTAGAGGCAGTCATTTCGTCATGGCTTATCTACGCACTCCTTACAACCACACAGACAATCCCCAGGATCTACCAGTAAAGCACAACATATGGTTCTCTTTTCCTTCTAAGTATAAGGCAGAATAGTATAACATATGAAAACAGTATGTCTTAACAAACTGGGAAAATGAAGGGGATCATTAAGTGTAGTAAATGCAGTCAGATACATTTATGTTTTCGAAACAGAAAAAGAAACAGTTATTTTCTTTAAGTTCCGAAACAATTGTACGCAAATATTTAGATTGCCTAACTCATTCTTCTGACTTCCAGTACTTGTAGGTATCTAAAGAGTACAAGCTGCTGTTTTGTTCGTTTATAAACTTAAAAGCCACAAACAAACGTGAGTAGAGAAGTCACAGAAGACAAAGCAGAAGCGCAGCAGTGTGAAAGCAAAATTTTTGTGGAAGAAAACATAAGGACTTGCACATTGTCAAACAGCAATGCCTGCCACGAACCTGCAAGAGCCTCTGAAGGTGTTTGAACTGGGCTGTCAGTCCCTGGCCAAGGCTGCTCCCATTCCTTCCTGGCCACTGATGCCAACTCCTATTGTGCACCTGCAAGCCAAGAGAGAGGGAACTCACTTCTATTGCACAGCTGAAAACCAGATGTCAGCATATTAAGCTACCACACAGACAGTGTCAGACAACAGATATAATTACTGCTAACGGAAAACGTTATCCCTAGATTACAAGACATTCGAAAAAAACTGCCAGAAGTGTTTAAATGGTCTCATATCAGCACTTGCTTTCACCCAGCTTATACAGGCCCTCTCATCCTGGGGTGGACGCTTAAGAAGCAACCTGTGCAAAACAATTTTACTGATAGGTTATTTTTTATCTAATCCACTTCCTCTTCTTTTTCCTTGCACATTCTGTTTAAATCCCCTTTCCCTTGTTTTGTCTAAAAGACCGTTTCCCAGTCCTTCCCACCAAAACAGATAAGAAAATTCAACCTAACTTTATACTAATTATAACCCTTTCCAGACCTAGATGGCCACAGCAAAATTTAAAATAAAACTGTTACAGAAAAATCCATTCCTTGAACATTTTCTGGGGGCTTATTTTGCTATTCCTCTTGTCAACAGCAAAAGATGCACCATTTGTGATCCCAAAAAACCTCCTTAAAGAAAGAGAAAGGGAAGCATTTCAGATGGCAGCTGAGAGGATTCAATGCAGTATTTAGTAAGTGCCCTGAATGAAAAGGATGTCCAAGACAGGAGGCAGAGAATAAGAACCCTACTCATACTCTCCCTTGCTCCATGGGTTGTATCCTACACTTAAACCCTGGGTTATGAAAAAATGGCAACAGGAGCAGCTGTCCCTTCCCCACATGAGAGATACAGCCAACGTGGTCAAGTCCTTCAGTCAGAGTCCATTGTTTATGTTTAATGCAGACTAACTATAATGTAACTAACAATAACCTTGCATTTTAGAAAAATAACCACCACATGGAGGATATTGTGGAAGCTATAATTTACCACGTATTTTAAACTGACCAAAGTTAGAGGACAAAAAAAGAAATCTAGAGCTAGTAAACACACCTTCCCAAGACATGGAGGGTGGAAGAAGATTCTCACGGGACTGCTGTCTTGTTTCTTTGTTCTTTCCTAAGCATCTGCTCTTGGTCACTCCTGAAAATAGGACCCTGGATGAGACCCTGGTTTGACTCAGTTTAAGTTCACCCCACATGAACTAATTCATTTCTTTATCACAGCTATTTTCAAATATCACACATAAAGGCTGATCTGAGTTGGTTTTATTTTTTCCGTAACAGGAAAAGTAATTCTTCAAATGAAAAAGGTTTAAGTAATGGGTCTGCTATAAATACAAATTCATTAATAAACCATAATTTGTATTGACATTATAAATTCTAAATTTGTCCTTCCTTATGATCATGTTGATGTCATCAGCTCTATCTCCTCCTGCCAGTGTAACTGCCTTCCTGTTTCCTCATCAGCTGGGAGACTCAGGTGTTTTTTAAAGAAGTGACTCAACAGCTAAAGTTTTATATACGCACTCAAGTCCCAAGAATTTTTTCCAAATCAGCCTCAACAGCAAGAGCCTTAAAACTTCTAAAAAGTCAGTTGATTTCATAACTATTATAAAATAATGTGATCTTGGCCATTCCTTGAATTTAATGCAGAGGGTATCTTCTTCTGTAAGAAAGTCAAAAAAAATTTCAAGCACCTGGATTATTTAGCAGAATACACCATTCCTGTGCAGCATCATAAATCATCCTCTTGTGTGTGTGTATAGACATTAGAGCACATATAATCTCTTCACACACAAAAGATTACAAAACATCTTATTGCAAACTGACTTCACTTTTACCTACTAAAAAGAAAGCAACTCCCTAAACTTGGCTACTCAAGAAAAACATTCAGTTTTCCAGCTGACACCGTGCAGATTAAAGAGTAAACAAAGACTTAGTAAATTGAACTATCAACTCAGTAGGCATTTAGTACAGGAATGTGTGTTTCTCTGATTCAGTTCTTGGAAGAACATCCCATTGTTAACTTCTGCAGTTATCATTACATAACCTTCAGCAATTCTCTTCGGGATTTATATCTAATACCACAGCTAATCACAGAGGGAATGTGGCTACACACATTTTGTAGCACCTGCGTGCGTGTGTGTATATATATATATATAAAATAGGATTTCATTTATTGTGAAAATTATTACATTAAAATAAAAAGAGCAAACCTTTCTGATATTCCTGTTTTTTCCTTTCAGAAGTTTTGGAATGCTGTAATTCACAGGATATGGCAGTGAAACATGAAGAAAAATGTACAGAAATGAGGAAAGCACTTGCAGAGTCAGAACAGGTGGAGGCTAGAACTGCTAACTTTTATCTTTTAATGCAGCCACATTCTCTTGAATGAAGCCACATTCTCTTGAATGTTACTGGTATATTATTTCAGTTACTTTTATTTTAGAAGTTACCTTACCTTCTTAAATCTTAATATAGACACAAAGGAAACTAGTCGCCACATATCCAGCTTCCAGAATGTTATGAAACAATAAAATGGATTTAGCAAAACTGATTTTCAGTCTAAACTATGCATCAATATAACAATGTTGTCAATACCACATTTATTATGAGCAGAAATGAAAAAGTAACTCTTGCATGTGCACACTTTCCATTTTTAGATTTATAGTGTATTAACTACAAAATTAGAACTGAAATGCATATAATCCTTAGTTCAGTTCAGAACCTTTGAAAGTTGTGTGCTGATAAGGGATTGGTTCTGCTCAGGGAGTTATAAGCTCTGCAGAGTCTGCTGCACGTACTGAGCCTTGGCCAAGTCACTTATGTTTGTACAGGGGTGACCTGAGCCTTACAACAGAGGACAGGCCGTTCAAAGGCACTCGAGTACCTGTCAGGAACCTGTTATCAACACAATATCTTCAGAAATACAGAGTTCCCTGTGCACACACTGCTGAGCTGTTGAAAGGCTGATGGACTGTCAGGCATGGCAGAGCTGAATATTAAGGTGTCTATCGTGGCTCTTGTCACTTTCCAGATGTCACCTGCATTGACAGGAATGCTCACACACCACCTCCAAAAAAAAAAAAATGAGCCTGCTGCCATTTTAAAATGCCTTAAAATTTTTTAAAATTCCCTCAGCAGTCAACTGCAAGTGCTCACTGTGCTTGACATTGAGACAGGATCTCGTGTACGTGCTGCATGACCAGGCTGTGCAATAAGTCTGCCCTCCTGCACATACAGTGGGACTGGCTGGTGCTACCCCAGCTCCACAACGTGGTGAGAGAGCAGCTACAGGAACCACCCAGGGTGACTTCTGTCACTGATCACTACAGCATCTCAGCACCGCTTATATTAAGGAAGTTATGTATTCACTAACACCCAACATGAGGTGTCATTGCCCCTTACATTTCTCCCCTGTTTTGCAATAAGCACAGTGCACTCCTGGCGATCCAAGCTGATCTGAGAAAGGCACAATTCACCTGTGAAAGTGTCCTCTCCTTCAAAATTAACACTACAAACATATTACAAACAAAACTTGTAGACAAGTAGTTAAGTACTGGATTCAGAAGGGACTAGAACTCAAACTTGGATTAAGCAATGACAATTCAAGAAGCGAACTTTGCATCATTTGGAAGGGACAAAATAATCTGAAATCAAAACATTTCCACGCTGCTGTTTCATGGCCAAGTCACTTATTTTTTGCTTGCCAAAAGCCCAAGATCATTTTGAGCTTTAGTTAACACCTAGAAAAATAAGGATATAATTAGGCAAGCATTGGCCAGTACACATAGATACAGATACTGGACTGCCAAATTGCAAGACTTCCAAGCACATTAGGAAACAGATATGATTATGATTTTCACCTTTTGTGTTGATATCCTGAAGAATTACAAGTGCACTGGGAGAAGTCCTAATAAGGACCACTGGACTCGAAACTTCAGATAACGTATTTCTTGAATATCAACATTACTATATCTGGGATTCAAAATTCCTACTTTTACTGTCCTCTACTATACATGAAACATTATTATTAAGCAACTACACTGCGTTATTTAGCACTTAAATTCCAAGTGGGTAAATGTCTTTGAAGCACAAAGATTCTGAGCAGTTTCATTGTTAAATGGCAGGACTATGTCCAGAAAGGTTTTTCATCTTAAACACACATCAACAAAACAGGCAGTTGAATGCTTTACCAGCAGCAACAATGTATCTTGATTATTCCTTACTTTCTGGTGTAAGATGCTACAACGGAAAGAGGAAAATTAAACATCAAAAATTGATGGACTACAAAGAAAGCTTTGTAACTGTATAAATGAAGTATTAAGGAAAACTGTACTTGTTTGGGAAAAGATTTGCAGGAGTGTGGGAGAGAGAGCAGAAGCAAGGGAGAGGGGAAGGAGAGAAAAAGGAAAAGACACAGGTGCAATCTGACAAAAGAGGTTAAAGGAACAAGTCTTGCCAGCCATCATCACCTCACCCAGTGTGTGCAGGCTGTACCAGGCACTGGTGTTTCAGCCACACCATGGGCTTGTTCCCTCACCCAGGTGGCAGCTGTATCCTGGCCACACACACAAACTTAACCTTGCCGAGTAAGTATGAAAAGCCAAGGTTTTAGCATCTCAAGTTAAAAGAAAGAATTAGATGCTTATGATTCCAGCTTTGCTCTCATATGAAACATGCTGGTCTTCTGGAAAAGATTAAAAGAAAGCCAAGAAAGCTCTGTTACAGGGAGGAAAACAATAGTTATGTTTGTAACCCATATTAAGTATATGTTATGATGGTTTTGTTATGTCGGACATTTTAAAAATCATGGAATGGTTTGTATTAGGCATGGCCACTTACAGAGAATATGAATTCTGAAAGAAAGGAAGGAAAATGGGATACAATTCTCATTTAAGTTCACATTAGGAGAGACCCTTGAAAACAAGCAGAGAGCATACTTTATTTAAATAACATGAAACTGGATTATTTGTATTCACATTCATAGACTTGAACCAATTTCCAACTACGAATTATAAGATATGGATTACTTGCACAATATAAATATTCTAAGTGTTTTAAATATTAGCATAAAACCTCAGAACCTGTATTATTTCAGTAGATTTGTCTCTCTAATCAGCACTTAGATTTGGCTGACTTAACAGCAAAGCGTTCTAGCCCTGATTCAGGAAGTCCTCCTGCCTTTATGTATATCTTTACATCAAGAGGAACGTTCAAACCATGTGATTTTTAAGTCTCTATTTTAAGTTGAATATGTTGACTGGTTAAGGGAGCTTCTGAATTAGTATCTCAAGTAGAATCTCTTACTCCCAGCCAGCTGGATGCCAAAGACATTAGTACTCCATTGCTTGGATGAAGCTGTTCAAGTACACTGCTATCTGTCCCTTCACAATAAAGCTCTATCTGATCATCGGGATTTCTAACTGAAAAAGACAAGAATTTAAACCAAGAAAAATTTAGTTATTGTTCTTGGGGTGTTTGCGTTGTTGGTTTGGTGGGTTTTTTTTAGAAGGTTGTTTGATCTCTCAAATTTAATTACAGTTTTATTGTACATACCGGTTAAAAAATAGCCATTACATAGAAATAGCCCAAATGTATTTTTGAAAGGAAAAGGAGATACCATTATGAAAACCAGTATTATTTCAGTATGAGAAAGAATGTGTAACATGGAGTGAAACTTCCAGTCCACTTTCACTTACAGATCCAGTTCTCAGTCCATCTTATTCTTCTCAGTCCATCTTATTTCTTTCAAAGTTTTTATCAAAAGTATATAGTCTCACAAGGTTATCAATATCTTGAGTTTATAAATTTTTCAACTCACAAATAATAGTTCATCCCTACATTACCCTGGGCCTTTTTAAATCTCAAGTCCAGGAACTTTAATTTAAACATACTTCACTTTCAAATCAAATAATGAGGCCCAGACCATCTCAGTTTCTCTACAAACCTTGCTTTCAATAGTCTTTTTTATTTCCTTTCTTGGCTATTTCCTCCCTAATTTGCTATATTCCTCTTTCTGTGCCCTTTCCTGCTAACAGAAATTAGACAGTTTTGCTTCACTCAGTCATTTGTTTCCTTGACATAATCTGATGCTCCAAAGCTCAACAATCAAAGGGAGAAAGGGACAAAGCAGAACTTTTAGAAAGACAGACTGAAGTAGCAAGTGAATAAAAATCTTTACATGTTAATGAATATTAAGCAAATCCTGTTCTTACACTTATTTCTCCATAATAGATTAATGACAGATTTTTGTTTTTACAACACACATCTGCTTATAGGAATGTTCAGTAAAGGGTCAGAACCTTTTCTATAGCAACTTCTCAAAATACTTTCCAAAATCAATAGTAGTGCAAGTTCAAATAGGAATTACTTAATCACTGGTGTAGTCTTTGCTTCATCCTAGTTAGGAGGAACAGCAGCAGCAATGAAACTGTTCCTTCAACAAATGTTGTTACCATTCAAATTATTTCTTTTTATTTTTAATTAAAACAAGCTGGGTGAATAAAGAAACTAGAGTGGCACACCCAAATATTGTCAGTATTATACAGCAGCTTATGAAAGACTACCTCCCATTGACTCAGATGATGCACAACCAAGACAGAATATCTGATCTTTTTGAAACAGAAACACAAAGCACTCTGAAGATCTCAAAAATCAGCATCAACATAGTACATGGCACTTCTGTAAGTTTTGTCCTACTAATGTTTTCCCTGTTTTCTTTAATAACAGAGTAAAACAATGAGTACTGAGTACATAAATTACCAGCAGCAGTAGTGTTCAGACTATGTGCTGTGAGATTAGCAAGTCACCTGCAAGAGCAAAAAAAATTAGAGCCGTAAGAGATGTAAAGATTCATATCCAGTTAGAGTTCACTGACATAGTTCCCCCAGGAAACATGTTCCCAGAAAAAAACTAATACTTTATTTACTATTCTAGAGTAATTTTATTATAAGTTAACCTGACAGCTCAGAAAATTTAGTTATTGAATTACCTATTAACCAATTTTTAATATTAAATGTTTCTTTAATGATGATTATCCTTTATTACAACTTTGTCATTTCTAAATGTCATTTAATACCTCATTCATTTCCATTTGCCAGCCAAGGCTGTCATGTATTTCAGCTACAAAACTAAAGTTACACAATTTAAATTTTTATATATTTGATAATACACGTTTCTTGGGTAATTTTTCAGACTGAAGCAAACAGGGAACAAGTACCTCAGCAAGGTTAAATGAATACAGCATGAGTAGAATTCAACACCACAATTATAAACACAATCTTATTTGGAGAGCAACTGGTAAAACAGCAACATGGATTAACTTCCCATGTGTTCACACATTAATGGAGCACTTCCTGTGGCATCAAATTTGGAGCTGGAGTTCTTGTTTTGTCTGTGAAAATACATCCAGTTGTGCCCCTGCAGCAGGTTTGCCTTACATGTGGCATTCCCAGCTTATGAAGCAGTTGTAACCACGACAATTGCCACACTGCTCTCCAAAAACTTAAATCCTTTAAAAAAACCCAACCAAACTTATGGCAACTGTATTTGTTCCAAGGGTTTAGAAGCAAATATGCATAACGAGACTGTCAATTGTAATCCATAGGAGGAGAACTCATTCTGAGCACAATGAATTTTCCATCCTTTTGAGGGCAATTCAGATTGTATAAACAGATATTAAAAAAAAATGCAGACTCTGAATCTAANTTGTTTATACAATTTCAGCTTTGTGGTAGAAGATGTAATACTACCTTGTGGAGTTTATTACCTCTTTAATTACTTATAGGATTCTAACCAGTGATTTAACTTGGTATAGAAGCCTCGTTTATCAGGTCTAGTGTCAAAAATTCCTTTTTTAGTGCACAAGACAAGGTACATCAAAATCTCAGATTGCCTGTCACAAAGGAAGGAAGCAATGATGAAGTATTCCCTTACTGTCACGTGGCAGTCACTTTGTCATTTCAGCTGCTGGGGGCTCAAACACATAAGCTATAGACAAAAAGTATTCATAACATTTCAATTTGTCAGGCAGGTTCTTCGAGCTCCAACTGTAGCCACTAAAGAGAAGTCAGCAGACACATAAGACTTGTCTGAATCACTTGTTAAAGGATCTTAAATTTAACTCCAATGACATCAGGGAAAACTGAGGAGACTTCCTATCTTAGTTTTAGCTGATTACACCAGGTGCCAAATGGGACTCTCGGGAATATCTCCCAGGCGCCTCGCACGGGTTGGCTCAGAGAAGCCAGACCTATGCACCACAAAAACAACTCTAGTTAAATGCACAGGTAAAGACTAATAAACAGAAAAATTAAATGAAGATTACACATAGCAAAGAACACATCTCTTTCTTTAGAGTTCAGGTTCCAGATTCACCCAACTGTTTTTTTTTCCCTAGAGAAACATGACTTAGTCTACCATAATAATCCAAACCTGCCCTTGGGATCACACGGACAGCATTAAGAGTGAAACTTAGTTACCTGTCCTCGAAAACATCCACCTATCAAGTATTTCCCTAAAACTTTTTCATGTGAAATATTCACATTTTTAAGAAAATAGAAGGGGAGCAATTAAGAAAAAAAAAAAAACAGCAACCACATTTCTAATACTTTACTTGTGATTGAGCTATATCTGTTGGGCTATAAAGCCAGGCTGCATTTTCAGAGGCATTGTAGTAGAACACTTCTTATTTCTCTAAATGTTTTGGCAAAAATAAATATGACCCCCACGGTTTTACTGATTTATAGCCCAAAAGACACTGCACATAAGCTGAGTCTTTTACCATAGGAAAGCAAAGAATTAACTATGAACTCTTACAGGTTCGGGAACATGACAGTAACATCAAGTGTAACTTATCCTGTGTCACCCATGTCACTTAGAAGAGCACAAAACACCACAGTGACAGATGATAACAGGGAGGGACGATGAGAGGGTCGTGGGATTTACAACTAAGACCTTGTTAAATCCACACTTGAGTTTGTCTCCCCTATGGCTCTATTTTTAAAAATAAGAATTTGAGTCTGAAGTCTTTTATTTCAGTTCTTCATTTTGTGAACTGTTTGAAATTAAGAAAAACAAATACACTTCCAGTCATGTATGTTACCGGGAGAATTAAGTACTAAATCATGCATATTTCATTAAACAGATTTTTTTTTTCCTTTTCTGTTTCATAAGTTGTCCAAATGACCACATAGTATTGGATAGTTCCTGGTAAAGGACTCCTAAACCTTTTGCTAGTATAGAATTTAGTATTAACAGTCAGGAAAATATGTAAACTTGCCATAAGTTACATAAACCAGATCACAACACCAGTCAAAAATCAGACTCTAGGCAGGACTGCATTAAATGCAAAATGGCATATACTGTATTTTCATCCAGAAAAAAGACCTAAGTATGTGCAGCTTCTGATATTTTTACATTACCCTGACTTGGAAAATTGTAATGCCTATAAAATTCTAATAAAAGATTAAAGGAATGAACCACAGTTCAGTACAAATATTTATTCCAGCGCTCAAGTATTTGCACAAGTTTAACAACTGTATAAATTCTTTCAGCAAAACTACACTTTTGTTTGTTTGTTTTCTAGATCAACAAATGAAATTTGAGATACCCATCTCATACTTTCGTTGTTATTAAAAGCTTGTAAATATACCATTACAAGACCCTTTGTACCGGTTGGCAGAGCCTTTGTGATTAGTAAGTCCTGAAAACAAAGCTTAAATTTTAATATTCTTCCCACAAAACTTGTGAAGTCACCCATGAGTTTATAAATAGGTGTCATTTAATGTCAAAACAGAACCTTAAGACACTCTTTTCTATATTCCAAGAAAGGACATAATATTCCCTGAAATTCATCCCGGTTAATATCAAATAACTTTGACTAAAACACTGGGGGGAAAAAGTGCTTCTTTCAAGCTAAAACTATTCCCAACACAACAAATGCAATTGAAAAATCCATATTTGCTACCTTGTATTCATAATGATGGAACAGCTTCTTTGACTCATCCAGATGAATCAAATTAAGCCCTTACATATATAATAAACACATAACAAAGTACCATAGTTCTTCAAATGAAATTCATAACTCACTTATGCCACATTGTTCTCCCACTACATCCTCCTTAACTGCTTATTAAATGGCTGTAGCAATCTCCCTGTTTATCGAAATACGCAAGTCAATGGAAATAAACACAGATTAAACAGCATGCCACAATTTTATCACATTGAAATGTTACTGGCTTCTCAAACATACACCGTAACTCCAAATGGACTGGTTTAAGCTAAACAGATTCCCTTCATTCATGTCAATGGACTTGACAGAAATTCTCCTTGTCTCCTGAAGGAGGAAGGGTACCAAACATTTCTGACGCACAAGTCTTGTCCCATTGGTTCAACCTCTGCTCGAGAAAGACTTAACTCTGTTTCTGTTCTAGAAAGATCACACACCTTTTTTACCTGCATCAGGCAGCAAGTTGCTTATACTGACAGCACAACTCTTCTGTCCATATGAAACAGGGGGGGGAAAAGCCCCCACAGAAATGCAAGTCCCAGTATGACAGTGTAAGGAAGATCTCCTGACTCCCGCTTCCACAACAGGTGATTACTGAATGTCTTGAAAGAAGAAAATCTCTACAAGCAACAGGGAGGAGGGAGAGTCTGATTAAAATGAGTAAGACTTCTAAAGAGAGCTGGGCAGAACTTTACAATACATAAGTAAAAGGTGCCAATAAGTTCCTGTTTCCAAGCTCTGTAGGAATCTCCTGCAAGGAAATCAACTCTTCATCATATTCCCTATGGGGTACCTTGATTTCCCCCACTGCTTCAGAGAGGTTTTCTAGCCACGACCTCCACATCAGCAAGTAAGGTTCTGATACTTTCTGACCCCCACACACCAACCACCTTAAATCAGTCCATCCAAATTCACAGTGACCTTTCTACCACAAGTGGGACCAACTGAGAGTCGATCCAAAAGTCAGGCACTTACTCCACTGGCATCCATATCCACCCAGTCAAAAAACACACTTGCCAGTTCCTGCCCCTTTCCTTAGGAACTTGCAGGATAACTTTTCATTTGCCAGCAGCTAATGAGAAGCAGTATTCAAGGGGGTGTGAGGTTTCTTAGTGAATTCTATAAAAACTGTACTATGATCCCAATCTTTGTCTGCTTAAAAAGTCTGTCATAAGATAAGGAATTTTCAGCGTAGCCAAAGTGTAAATCAGTATTAGAAAGGGACTAAAAGGAAACTACCAGCCAATAAAAACAACCCTGAAGTCTACCTTTTGCATTCACAGGTAAAAGCAGTCGTGTTCTTGAGTATGATTGCAGGAATAGCAAGTAATTTCCATGGTCAGAGTAGTGGTAAAAAAGCTATAAATAACTAGGAACATATTAAAGTTAAAACTGAATAACAGGCATCACATCATGTCCTTTCCTGGCCTCAGAGAACGAAACTTCAAACAATTAAAGTTTAGAAAGCATCGATATCCCACAGAGCAATGCATTGTAGAACTTTGTAAGTCTGAATATTAAACCAGCCACGTTCTCTTCAGGTGTTACAACCTTGCTTTTTATTACAACCAAACACACGAGGTAAAATGCTGTACCAGCATGGTTGGGTGGGTTTTAACATGCCACAGGTTAATTGAGGTGTATGTTCATATTTATATGTATAATATAGAAATTCATGGTAACATGAGTTCGTGTAACAAACCAGCAGGAGAGCCCAATGACTCTTTGAATCAAAATATATTATCCTACGACCAAGAATTTTGACCCTACAGAAAAGATATATCAAATATTTATTGTGGAAGACAAGTGATATAATTTGGCATTCATACTATGGAGGGCTGAGGTATAACTGTACTCCAGTATAACATATACAAACCTAGTGATAATTTAAAATTAGACCGCATTGTCTGGAAAATACTATGTCATTTCCATGGAAAAAAAAATGACAGTGTAAGTTGGCTCGGTCATAAAACTGATGGCTACCACTCAGACCTAAACAATTGGTTCTCTTTAGAGTTAAAAACATTCCAAATTTGAGTAATTGTATTAAATATTGTTATAACGAAAGGTCACCAAGCATTCCAGAAAGCAGTTTCAAGAAGACATATAACAAATCCAACCCTATAGCCGAGACTTTTGAGACATTCCAAAAGTTTAAACTCCACTACATATTAACTATTTCTTGTTTGTACTGTTTCTTTACAAAATATCAGGAGATAATATGAGTGAGAGAGGATAAGTGAGAGCAGAAGACAAAGGATTAACAAAAATACTGCTTTAATGTTTAAGATTACAATAACAAATCTTATGTGACAGAGCACATATTTTCAAATGCACTTGTACTGCATTTTGGGGGCTCTTCAGAACAGTGAAAGCTGAGCTGTTTGTTTCCTTTTTTTTGTCAGAGTCAGATAGTTAAAACTCGAGATAGCTTTGAGTCAAGGTTGCTTCAGATAATTAATGGAAAGCAAAAGGGGGGATTAAGGCTGAAGACAATGGGAAGGAATAAAAAGTGTGAAAAATCCTCACTTTTATTATCTTCCAGTCCTGATGTTGGAAAAAAACCACCTTAATTGGGTTAACGTAGTTGATGATACTGTCGTTTCTGAAAACTTACTGCATTTCAGAAAACATTATTTTGTAATATTTCATGTTAACCTGTCAAACTAAAATCAAATACAGCACCCTGGGACATAAGTTAAGAATTATTGCTTGCAAAGACTGGTTAAGCTTCACAATAAGAAAATAAAAGGGGCTTTTAATACGACAAATCTTCTGTCCCTCCACTCCGAGTTATAAAATGAAAACAAAGCAGAAGGAAAACCAAAAGGAAAGAAAAACAAGGCAAATATTCTGATAATAAACAAGCACTTGCCTAAAAACGTGACCAAAAACTGGCATCAGTGATACCAATTTACTAAGACCGCCCGATTTTGTGACAAATGTGACTGCTGTGTTTGTGAGCAGACCTGCGACCTTTCTAACCTGTTTAAGGTAGATCTGCACAGAATAGCAAGTTTTCCATACATCCATGGAACACCTGAACTCTAAGACCTTAAATTGGACCCAGATCACACCACTGTTTGAGCAATCTTATTTTGTCACAAGCACTACAGTATATATTTTTTTATGTTTAACGATGCCACTATTACTTTGCTCTGTTTTTCATTCTGTAATTCATGTTACAGAAAACATTCTCAGTTACTAATGTTTTATGTTACAGTTAATTATTTAAGGTTACAGTGGTATAAAAATCTATCACTAAAGTACAAAAAGGGTGCTTAAGATCATCTCCTGACATTGACAGTGTGCTCATTTATTAACAAGCCTTCTTTAAAAGAAGGTATGAGATGTCATGTGTTCTTTTATTGGTGACACAAGTGTTTAACTTCTTCCACAAGATACCTCAGTGGTTCATAGAGACTAAAACAGGCTTTGACAAACCACTGCATGCACGAGTACAGAGCAAAAATAGTGGTTGACAGAGAGAGGAAATGAAAACAAGCAAAGCAACGTGAAAGATGTAGATAAATGAAATGAAAGCAGAAATGAGACAACAGGCTCTTTTTCACTTCCTAGAAAAATATTTCCTGTTGCCAGCATTTGCAATCATCTTTTTATTGGCATTCATTATAATGGAGGAAAGACCTGTTCTTTGCCAAATATTACTTTAACTTTGGGAACTGAAATGAAGTAGAAGCCTATTGATTCTTTTACCTAAAGGCACAGTGAAGGTAACAATGCAGCTTTGAGGGTTCTTTAACATCAAATAGGGGAGAATGTCACCTCTCTTGTTTCCTGAAATCATTCTGAGTTAGTAGCCTGCTTCTAACAGTAATAGAACAGCACTGAGCTACTGGAGGTAATTCCAGAACAAAAATACTTCAGGCAGACAGGTTTCCTTTACTTTTAGCCTAAATTCTAGTTTACTTGTTTTACAGACTGAAAGAAGAAGTTTAGGTATCTGTATAACTGTGAAATATGCCCTGCACTATCAATGCTCTGGGTCATTTGGCTTAGACATGCACAACATTTCCCTTTAATACCGATCCAAGTACATGTTGTTCTGGAAAGAGTTCAATAGCAGCATTTTCATCTAGAGCCAGAATGCACTAGTTTTCCATTTCTATTGTCTCCTGCACTTTATCTTAAGTGGGGAAATGTATATTAGTGCAGCACATTTAACTTAATTTTATTTAGTTTTACAGGTGCACTAATGCATTTGGATAATCTTTAAAGAAAACAGCTGTAGGAAATGTAATTATCTTCAGTATTATTTCTCCAGATAATTTGTAGAACAAAGCTTAGGTCAAGATAGAAGTTGATCAAGATGGAAGTTTTAATCTTTATTAGCGATCTTAATGGGATCTTAGATCCACAGTCTTCAGTTTTATATCCCAAACAAAGGCTGTATCTCATAGCTCACTCATATCTAAATGACACTCCCAGACAATCTACTGTTCATCTACTAAGTATGAAACCAAAAATTAAACAGCACCAATCCCAGCAATGTTTGGCTACCAAGCTGTGCTCAATACAAAAGTGAAGCACAATCCTGTTCCAGTCAATTAGAATGGAGACACACTGAACTGAGGATTGCCTTCCTTGGAAGAAGTGAGTCACCATAAAACCCAACAGGCAACATTCAGTAAGAACCAATATAAGCACAATTAAAACCCCAGCTACTTGCTAACAGCAGGTATCTACGGGATCCTGTGAAACAGAGAACTCCAAGTCATGGGTCCATATTTGGTACTGGAGTTATTTACTTTCAGATGGAAAAGGAGAGACAGCTCTTAAGCAGAGAAACAGTGTCTGCCTTCAAAAACAATACGATTTGCAAACAGTGATTTACAAAGCCTTGCATTTCTCTTCCAAATAAGATTTTTTAAAAACAGTTAAGGTAATAGTAGACCAGCCTGACTCTTCTGCAAATAAACACAATGCTACAACGTTTACTGTGACTGTCTATCTATGAAAGATCTTTCTCCTTCAAGGCCTTTTAAACTAAAGCAGTGGAAGGAATCAACATAAAACCTTTCCACGCACAAGCTCAGTGTAACTGTAAGAGGCAAATGTTCACGCTCATGCAAAAAGCAAGTCAACTCCTCTCATGGTTTGGGAAATATGTCCTTTGAATCCCCAAGTTCCAAAATGTAAAACTCACTTCCATAAAACAAACATGTCTTTATACAAGCAACTATTTTGTGTGGCTCCAGCATAAAGTCCAAGTCTGAAGTTTACCGTGAAAACCATTTCATAACATCTTATTTACCCTTTCTAACATAAAATTCCACAGAATAATCTGCCTGGAAAGCACAGCATCCCTACAGCATCCACACTGACTGAGATCAGAGTTAGGCACAGCAGCTTAAGTAAGCAGAAAATCACTATCTCTACATGAGAAATACTGAATATTTTGGAGGTTTTCTACACAGGAAATTAATAGGTTCCTAAATAAGATATTCATAGCTCAACACAAACCATCCACTCCTTTTTGTGAGGGACAGAACAACACAGTGCCAAATAGAGATCTCTGAATTATCTGCTGATGTACTGATCCATATTTAGAAGCAGTAAAGTTGAGTTAGTGGAATGACCTGTACAGGCTGTTTAGCCCATTCTCAGTGCTGTGCACAGATACCCCTCATCAGAGCATCTGAAGTTGCAATGTCCCTCATCTGGTATGATTTTTAAAGCTTCAAAAGCTTCTTTATACCTCCCATCCCTGAAAAGTCTTTCTAAGTAAGTTGGTTTTCAGTAAGCATTGTTTTAGACCATGTTCCTTTAAATTATTAAGCATTTTATATATGCTGAACATCCACAGACAGATGAATTCTTAACAAACCTTTAGAAATCTACCTAAACACTGGGACCTCTGATTACTAAAGCCTTTTATTCATAGCAAAACTACTAGTTTTTCTTTGGTTGGTTTGGCAAACTTAATGACAACCTTTGGCACCACATAATGCTCCAACTGCTTTGTACGTATGATCCTGGGGCACTGTGTCCAACAGACTTTGTTATTCTGCTCCATTCCTAACTGGAAGGGACTCAACTGACTAAAAGCACTTCCCCACCCACAGGGTTTACAGAATATGTTCAAATAAATTTAGGTTCTACAACACCTGCTGCATTCCAAGAGTTTTACAGCGTTTAACTAACTGTATAGCTGCTAACTATGTGCAGCAGATCAGTTCTTTTATCTGCTTATAGCCCAAATGACATCACTATCTATTCCAGCCAACATTCTATTAAAACGTAGCAATAAGAAAAATACAGCTTCATGAATGCTTATAAAATTACAATGTTCCAGCATGTAAAAGAAAATTAAAAGTATGCAGAAACATCTTTTCTTCCTTTTCTGGTAAAAAGTACTAAAAGGCTATAAAAAGGCTTCATGCACTTTAAATCACTCTATTTTAATTTATATTATAAACACAAGTTCTTCCTATTGCTCTGAACAAACCTACTTTAATACAGCAAGAGAGCAGGGCTCTAATTTACAAGAGAAGGCATCACTTTCATACTGCAAAACAGCTTTCTCCTACGTTTCCGAGACAGGCTGTATTTTCTGTGTTTTATTATTAATTCCCCAAAGATATCTGGGGGCCATCAACCTCCTGCAAACCATTGAAATGGGTCCTCCATTCCAAAAGAAACAGGAAAAGCAGTAGGAGACAGTACTAGTGATATTCTGCCCATGATAAAGCTGTTATTTTCATTCCTCCTATAGAATAACCAGACAGTCTAAAGCTGTCAGGGAGTTGGAGTGAAAACATAACAGTTGATGCGAAAATGAAAAATAAGTGTTGATGTCTCATGAGCAAAGAATTTGGATCAAAGAGAACCCAAAAGTATCAGCAAAGTTGTCTGTATATCATCAAGATTCCTATGAGCAAATCCCCAGCTGGAGATCTGCCCCCTACACTTCATCCTGTGTACCACGCGGATTTGGACAACGATTCTGTCTCTCCCAAAACCACTGTCTTCGCTACAGTCAGAGAGGGGGAAAAAAAGGCAATAAAGTAACCTACGCAAACCCAACCAGACTTGTGTCAAATTAATGCCTTTCTATACAAGTGCCAGACAAAACAGCACTGGTGCTATCAGGCATCCCAGTCCTACTCCTATAAGAGCAAGGAATTTAATGGGGTTTTTTGCAGAATGGGAATACTTAAAGGCAGCTGAACAACTGGGACCTTTTAGTATGAAATAGGACAAGTCAGAAAAGTATCTTGGCATCTGGTATTACTACAAGAGAACCTATTCCGGGCACACAAAGTCCCAAAGAGTCCAGCACTCAGGAGGTCTGCAAACAGTCATTTTTGAGACATGAAAAAATTTAGAGGAATTACAAAATAGCAGTGGAATAAAATACTTCAGTTTTAAATGCAATTTAAAGTTTCTCCAGTTCAGTAACCAATTCCAGACCAAATCCTCTCACCTTTCCTCATTTCTCTTTGATGTCAGATGCCCTTTAACAGGCATTGTACAAAGTTTCTGGCTTTGAGGCATATCAAGAGGACAGTACTTCAGCTTTCCTTTTAGCATACTTTTATAGTCAGAAAATTGAGATACGTATTTGGAATATTTGTGTTTTAAGACAAAATAACTCAAAAATTTACTCACAGGGTATCAGAAGAGCTATGGGAGATGATTGCAGAAATATACTCAAAATTGTCAATATTACCTTTTGGAGAAAAGCTTTTAATCCATATACACAGTGATGAAGGTTGGTAATTTTCAGTAATGCTGTGGTTAGAAAAAGCCTAGCTTTAACAAGAGCAAAAAAAAAAGTTTAATGCTAAGAAATGCATTCAGAAATTGCAACATAATCAAATCCTTTTATATTTTAGGGTTCTTAAACAGTTGAAAGCCATGAACAACAACAAAAAATAAAAATATTTAAATACCTGTAAGTTTTTAATAGTTTAATTAAGTTTAATAGTTTTGGGTTTTTTTTGGAAAAAAATGCAAATGTTTGAGGAAACCAATATGAATAACCCTTCATTCAACATATGCCCTCAGTATGAAGACTGTTAGCAGATCCAAATGAAGCTCTGCTCAGTTGAGTGAATTCTTTCCCCATGTTGAGCATGTTAGGGTGAAGTGAACCGAGTATCACCTGAGGTCACTCTCCAAAGCAAGTTTTGGAAACAAAAAGATCTGAGGAAGATTCTGAAAGACTCTCAAAGAGACCGTGTACAAGATTTGTAGGATTCCTGTAACTAATAAGTTTAATTTTTATCTCTAAGTGGTTGTATGCATGGACTGCGTCAAGATTATTTTAGGTGGTGTCGAGTCCTCCAGGTGAATGAACTGCTGAACCACTTTTCCAGAACCAAAACCGTTTTGTGCATCTCTGACGTTACGATGCCTTATAAAAATTTGCATGACCTCCAGCAAGCTCTTCTTCAGATGCAAAGAACACACACCCATTTTCTTTGGTATTGTCGGTGTTGTAGCTTTATTTACTCCATCGCATTCTGATTACAGAGGATCTCAGTCTGATGACAGATTTTGACTCAATCATTGAGTCAAACAGTATTGTATGTGCACGGTCCTGCAGCAGAAGGACTATCTCACAGGAATTCCAAATGTTTCACATGAAATCAAACGACCAAATGAACTGAGCAAAGTATCTTACCTTGCCAAGGAAAGCACTTTGTTCTGGCAATGTTTGGAGGCTACTGTAAAACTAAAACTTCTAAGACACCTTGGTTTAAAACTAAAGATGACCTGAAAACAGCAATACTGAAGATCAGAAGTAAAATCCAGTCCCTTTCTATGACGGAAAAAAATCATCATTGTGAACTTTAATTGTGCAAATTGAACTATTTCTGTGATAGTTACCTTTTTGGTATTACATAAAAAGTCTTTTGAGAGGCTAGAGAACCAGCAATGTAAAATATCAGCAATTCTGCTCTGGTTCTACCTTTCTGAATCGCAGAGCCACCTTCACCAGGAAGGCACTGAAACACATTGCCACAGATAAACTGGTTCGAATCCTGTGAAAGTATAACAGAGGGCCAGGACAACAGAGAAAGGGTTCCTATAAGAAGCTCATTGTAACAGCATCAGTTCAGCTTTCAAACAGATAGATATGGTATCCTATCCCAGTTCATTCCTGAGGAGAAAGACTGACCAGAAAGAGAGCCACAGTCTCAGATTATCACACATCTGCCATAATCCTGAGATACCAAACTGATGAGAGGTGTTAAAATTAATAAAAGAGTACTATTATCTTTGTGCACTGAAAGAAAGAGAGTTAATAAGGAAAAATTCTGTCTTGACTGGGCAGATGCACTTACACCATAAGTGCATGTAGGCACATGTTCAAAAATACAACAGAACTGCTTTTGAAGATTGAGAACTTCCCACATCATTTACTATAAAAGGACAGTGGATCTAAGATCAGTATTATTCAATTTTCAAACTAATAAGAGAATCTGTTTCTAATGAAAAAGTGAATGTGTTGCCATTTCTGTCAAATCTGTTGGAAGAGATGCTTGAAGAACACTCAAAAAGAAAAGTACAAGAATAGAAACTGTCTATAATATTCTTCCCAGTAAGGATCCTATTTATTCAAGTTTCACTTGTATGATACAAAGGATATAATTGTAATTATGACAGCATACAAAATTCAAAAGTCATTTGACTGCTTTTCATTACTGCTCTGTGTGTGACTTGCATGTGTCAATAATAACAGCAGCATGATTTTAATATGGTGTGCTAGGCAATGGCATTTTAAGAAAAGATTTGAAAAAGAAATGCCAGCATCTGTTTATAAGCACAAATTTTGCAAATAAAGTAGAGTTGAAGTCAGGAATTTTCATCTCACTTATCTGGTTATGACTAACTGCATTGATGGATGCTTAGTCTACTGCATGTGGTGCAGAAGTGGTGAAAGATTAAGGGCAAGACTTCAGAGAAGACAGAAAAAAAAGTGCTGAGCATCAAGCAGTCCATCTGCTTTGGCCATACAACAGTTACTATCAAGTGACTAAGAGGTCAAATTTTAGTGTGCTTCAGAGACTGGGCCATCTTAAAAGCAGTTTCAAATTCTCCTCACTGAGACACCCTTCCGGCTTCTATGACTTCTCTGTGGATCCATTGTCTCACATCAATCACAGCCAGACAAAAGCAGGAATTTTGGTTCATGTTTAAACTCAGGCTTCTTAAATATCATTAGGATGGCGTGTGTTGTTTTATTTTTAAATCTGACTTACGGAATCAAAATAAATACTTCAAGGACTATGACTTTAATACTGCATAATTAGGACTGTAATCCTGTGAGTTTTAATCTCCTCTAATTGAAAATGTATATATATAACACAAATACGATTCCATATTATACATGTAAACCAGTAAGAATCAAGGACTGGCGACATGACCTCTTTTAAGAAGTTTGCTGTGCAGCTTTTACAAGCTTCCCCACTTTGAAGCACACTGAAATACCCAAGTTTAGCTAAAAATAAGTTTCCCAGAAACACATATAAAATGATAGATGACAACCATTACATAAGCAGCAAGATAAGAATTTACATCCACCAAAACACCGTCTCATTTCTTTTTTACCACTACATTACACTTGCTAAAGTGGGCATTGTATCCCAAGTGTGACACACATCTGTGTTTGTGACTTATTTTTGCAGGAATTCATTAACTGCTTTATAAATTTATACTAAAGGAGCATTAAATGTGGAAAGCCAAGCACTAAGAGCTACATTGTTTTATACATTGAACAAAATCTGGATGGTTTTAATCTTTTAGAAGAGAATAAGGTAGGGTAACACATAGAGCAAAATTCAGTGGCTCCACAGGACCAAATCAGTACACAATGGTTTTGAGAGATGCATTAACCACTCCATCCAAGAGCAGAGCTGTCATACAGAAACAACTGACTAAACTAAGAGATCTCAGACTTTAATTACATAAAGCTAGTTTTCAGCATGATTGGTTTTTTTAACTTTTTCAAAATTATAACTGAGAAAACAACGCTTGACTTTGCAAATGTCAAATAAAATTCATAAAATTCAAATAAATGTTATTGGACCATGGAAAAGTGAACTCATGGTTAAAAATCGGGTGATTAACTGCAGTATTGTCACCAACAAACACTTCAGATTGTCAGCTGTTCACTTGCTTATAATTTATGGCAAAACTGCAACACTGAACATGAAGTTAAGTGACCACCAGCATCAGAAAAAGTTTAAGGAGTATATGGCAGAAATTGCCTTTCCACAAAAACCCATGCTTTGAGACGAAAAGAGTTCATTCTGAATGTAAACCTAATGACACGAAATATTCTATAAAATCACTCAGCATTTTCCAGATCATCAAAAAGTATTTCATTTGCAGTAACATGCAACAACCGTAAGCTAATGGTCAAAGGATGTACATCTGCCACTGGTCTCAGAAGTGCTGCTGGAGCTTACACCAACTCAACTTACACCCAGTCAGGGTTCATAAATTACTTGCAGTCCTTCACCTAGTATCCAACTAAAAAATGTTAATTACCTGTATAAATCAGTTGTCTATATTTTGTTCAGTGTTTATAATAGTCTCAATCATTACCCCAATTTAGAAAGTGTTTGGAATACAAGTTTGCTAAGAAAAGCATACCAAATATCACATATTTTCCAAACTAGTCTACCACTATTATTTAAAAAACTGTTGGCATTTCTCAGAGGCAGTTTTCCACTCATCATTCAGCCCAGTTCCAGGTTAAAGGGCTAAATCCTGTCATTATTCAGGATATAAGTCTATTATCTGAATAAATATACTGTTCCATCTAAGTTTAAAAAACTTTGTCCGGCATTCTCGAGTTTGAACTCCTTGGCTACAATAAGCTTTTCCCATTTCTAAGACACATATTGTCAATACTTATTTTATTTAAAAATAATTCTCAGTCCCATGTCCAATAACCATTACATTACATTTTATTACTTTCTTTGAAGCATGTACGCATAAAATCACTTATTTTTGAGAAACCACTTGCTAAAACAAGTTTTTGCCTCAAACTCTGTCCACATTACTGTTGTACATTAACAAAGTGGAAAGCAACCCAGCTTTTCAAATCCGTTGTCTTGCTTTAAATAAATCATACCAAGAAAATGGCTTCCTCTCATTTATTGGGGGTTTTTTCCCCAATTAAATGTCTCCCTTCAAAATCAATGGCTCAAATTCCCCACAGACACAAAGGGGAAAACTTGATTTGGACATGACTCTTAGAACAGCGTTGGCTTACAGTTACCAGAATGGTAACCCTTCACTAGTGACTGGAAACTTGACAGCAGCAGTGAGGGGATCAGCAATGCTGCTGCAGGATTTCTTTCAGAGCCCAGCCTTGTGTCTGTCAGCTCAGAAGAGTGTGCTTTCTGTGATGTGATGTTTGCAACTTGCAGCTACTTTTCAGCACTGTCATGGCATCTCCACAGATATTGGAGACACAACCAACCCCAGCATATCAGTGTGTATGTTTTTCCTGCCTCCTGCATGAGAAACAATGCTGCTGCTTCCACCTACCCATGGACCCCATCATGTACATGGAAAGGTCCCAAGGAAAGCCTGTATAATAAATTTAATTCAATATTTCAGTCTTGCACTGAAATCATGCTACATACATTAAGCTCTATGATGGTGAGCTACACAAAGAGATAAACACACCAGTAACTCCGCAGCACTGACATCACAGCTGCAAGGAGCTTATGTGAGTTTCCTGTCAAGTAAGTTGAATTAGCAAATTCTAAGCCAATAAATTCCTATTTAGTAAGCACTGTTTGCATAGAGCTCTGTTTATGTAGCAATGGGAGCTGAACTATAATGAACAATAAGCTTTTAAAAAGAAGTTGTGGCTTTGGAGACTAGATGGTTTCTCATGCAATTCATGTGCATCTACACTGCCTGTATGTAGGAGCACAAAGAATGGTTTCTGAGTTTCATTTCATGCACTCTACTGGGCTCTCTCCTGCCACAGCAAACCTGCTACTGTTACGTATTTTGCCTAAGATTAAAATTAATTTGAGTTCAATCACACCATATCTTTGAGATCCCAACTGCTTGCATTGCTGCCAAGAGCAATTACTTTCTCTCACCATGGGCACAAGTAGATTTGCCGGCTCTGAAGAGAAATCACAAATGCTCCATAAAAAGGGAATAATGAAGAGAAGACTTTTTTCTTCCCCCTAATATCTTAAGTGTTTGATTTTTCTTACATCTTGCTGGGGTTTGTTATGCATTTTATTGGTTTTCAGAGGCATTCAAGGGAAAACTCAATCTCAGTTGTTACAAATATCTCAAGCATTTTTAAAAATTGGAGCAAGTTTGAGTTATCTGTTTATATAAAACCCAGAAAGTTCTAATATGATTATGTAATGCAGATATAGCCAATTTGTGGTTCTTGAGCCACATGCAACCTTCAAGCAGTTCAAGTGAAGCCAAATCACGCGACAAACACAAGGCTGCCCTGAGCTGCTGAACAATCCAAACCTACAGTCCCAAATATACTGCTCATCTCTCTCAGCAGATAGAAAAATATCTCCAAAGCTCCAATATCCTCAGATAAAAGTATGCACATTCAAATTATTTACATAATGTTACCTCATAACATTCATCACTATCATCCTCTGCAGTATTCTCTCCTTTAAAGTATTCTTTTTCAAAATTATTCATATCACTTCCATTTCGTCAGGTTTCTTGAGGACAGAGACCACTCTTAAATGCTTGTCCTGTCTCCATCTTGACACACTGCCTGACTACTAAACATGGCATTTTTCACCTCTGAAGTTCTCCTAAGAGAAAAATGCAGTTTCGCCTCTACATCACTTGGATTTTCCCCTGCTTCTCAGATCTTTTTTGCATTAATTAGGCACAAGTACCACCACATACCTGAAAGACTCAGTGTATATTCAGTCATCTGTAAACTACCTTTGAATGCCTGTCTATCCCTGAAAATGGAAAATTTCTTTGTTTAAAGCCACTCTGTTAACCTACACAGATAAGAAACACTTCAAAATTCGTTCGTCAAAAATTATCCAAATATATTTTAGAAAAAAAAATTGAGTCGTATCACCTGTAAAATTGAGAAAATAATAAATAAGCATTTCTTTGAAATATATATCGGTATGGCAGCTAAAATATTTTAAGTCACAAGATTAGCAATATGGGTATTTTACAATTATTCCTTAACATGTCAACAATACATACGGCTGCAGCAAAGAAACAAACAACTGCCTTTGTAATCAATTTTAGTTTTATTTAAAACATTCATATTTGAATGCTCCTTATTATCTACATCTTGTCATCACACCAGGTTTTAGCAGAGGGAAGCATAAACATGCTTGGAAAAACAGTACTTACACTCCCTACTTCAGATGAAGTCTTTCTTTCCAAACTGTTATAATTGCAAGAAAGGTTTCCTGCTTTTCCCAGCAGATGTCACTGCAAGGCAGGTGCAGAGAAGGCACAGCTGTTGAAAGAATTTCGAAGTGCAGCACAAGCTCCACAGGTTCCCTTGCCCAGATAAAAAAAGCACTTTATGCATCATTTAAACAGAAGTTATCACGTATCATGTTTAACTACTACAACAGCTATAAATTCTAATTTTAAAGAAAGCATGAGATAGCTGAAAATAAAACTTCTATTACCTTTTACAATGTACATTTGATTTATCTTATAATTCTACTAAGCATTATCCTCACTACTGTAATTTTATTGTATTTTTTAAAGTGTCCTTTCAGGTCTTCAAAGGGAATCTGAAGTTGGAAGACTAGATATCCACTCACTTCACCAAACCCGGGGTGTAGTGAAAACTCAGGCATGTGCTCAAGGTAGGTAGTCTCGCAATAGTTTTGTGCAATCACCTATTTAACCCCCCCCCTTTCTTATATTCAGTGCCATTCTAATAGGTGGGTATCACACGGTTAATTGATCAGGTCATCAGCTCCTCTTTAAAAAAAAAAGTACATGAAAATATCTTAATCACTTCAATCCCCCTGTTCTGACTTTTTTCAAGATTATTTTCTGCTTCTGTAAATGCAAAGCCAATATTTCCCATGAAAATTAAACCAAAGGAGGACAACACATTTATAGAAATCGAAAAGTAAAATTGTGATTACTAGTGACCTCAAAGCATTCTAGCTTTCAAATCTCAGACTAGAACAGAGCCTTTACCAAGAGAAATTTAAAATGCATTTTTAAAGTAAAACCCAATTTGATCAGCAGACACTAATTTAATAAATAAACGCATATAGTAATTTTTACACAGGTTCTCCCACAGTAGGACTCCACAAGCTTGACACAAATATGCTTTGAATAGTTACATTCTGTTCCATGCAGGTACACATCTTTCCCAAATTGGCTGTCAGGGTTCCATCCAAATCCCACAGAAGTTAGTAGGGTTTTTCAAATTAATTCTCTGGAACATAACTGATCCCCTACTGCAAGAAATAAACTGTCTATAGGCAATGGAGCAAACAGAATTCTATGAATTTGGACTTCAACTGTCAACCTCTTGCTGGCAGTGGTAAAAGTACTATAGCTGATGGTTCAGGTGTACAAGCTGTTACTCAGTCTCTTATTTTCATTAAACTTCTAGGAAACAACTATGGCTTATGCAGCTTTGAGGTTCAGGGAAGTGAATTTAGAACTTTGAAGGGCTATAGCCTGATCCCTAGATCCTAAGAATAGCATGACATCTAATAGCTTTGAAAAGTAAAGCAAAAAAACCCCCTAAGAATCAAAGCATTGTGGGCAAAAGACACACACTGCACGACTTAAGTGTTTCTACTGAGATATTTAATTTCATAATGGATTGGAAAAACAAAACCAGAACCTTTAGTTTTATGAAAGCATTTGTTGAAGAACCAGATCTACTTAGAGTGCCCAGAGTAAAAGAATTGATCTTTAGATATATTTAATCAGTAGTCGCATTGAGTCTTGTAGATCTGTGGGAGAGAACCATCACATATGTCTCGAGTAATTGCCTAGTCATGATTCACGTGACTTAACATGCCTTAAGGATTCTTTTTGGGCATTTCCACTAAAAACTACTAACACTTTACTCAGCCATATGTGATTATACCAGCTTGCTCCATCAGATTATTGCTCTGGACTCTAAACTGGGGTTCATGTGAAAGCTAAATTTAATTTCTAAGTTACTTATCTCAGAAGTTCTGAATTTGTAGAGTTCCCAAAGGGGAGAAAAGTTAAAGTATCCTTGGAGATTGATCTACATGGTGTACAGTTTCTTTCTCCAAAAAGGCAGAGACCACCAAAAGTTTCCTAACTGAAAAGTCTGTCTTGAAGAGAGCACAGATAGATAGGAAAGATGGTTTTATTCATCCATTGGCAACTTCAACAGTACTGCTTTTCATACTACACCTTTATGAAATAGAGAACTAAGTTTTAACCAATTACATTTTAGAAAGGAGAATATCTCTGCTAGCCATCAAATACAACAAGGACACTTGAAGTCATAATTGAATCTGCTGTGACTGGATGCAGCTCCACCAACATCCACAGGTTAATTATTTCACAGAGACCACAACAAACAGCTGTTTACCATTAGCAAGATTCAATTTGACAAGTGGCTCTATTACTTTTTAATTATTCACTTTAATCTTCCAAAATTTTAACCATCTTTTTCAATTACAATGAAATTACACTTGACAAGAACCTCCTTTGGGAAAGATTCTGGAAAAACAACATTTCCTTCAGGCTACTGATGCTGATGATGCTTTTCAAGCTGCCACATCGGTTGGGGTGATATAATTAAAGTCTGCCTAAGGTCCTGTTGTAGGCTTGATAGATTGATTTTTGTGTTTCAACCTTTCTCTGCTATTTCTGTTCTTATGAGTAGTACATCTTTCCACTACCAAAGACTGCTGTGGTGTGGATCCATGTCACATGAACTCAGAAGAGCATTCTTAAGCTTCTGACCTTCTGCTTCAATGGGACTACTCATTGCACAAGTTAGAGCAGCCTGAACCTTTGAAGAAAAGGGTATTTCTATTGCAAATACTTGTAGCCTCTCCCTTTTTCAGTTCTACTAAGTCCATTTCTACCTCAGCACATGGCCAGGTTGAAATTTTAAAACAACAATGTAGGTATCTAAATCGAACTACCTTCTGCACAGGTTTAGTCAGCCAGCTCCCTAAAGCACAAGGCAAGGTCCCAAAACAGACACTATCAGTACAATGTTGCTTAATTACTTGAAAAAAGCTCCTTAAGATCAAAGTCTAATTATGAGATCTGCATCATAGCACTAAGTTGATCTCATTATAAACAGGATGAATTTGTAACTCTTCTACCAGGAAAAGTTAAACGTTCCCTCATTGGGAAAAAGAGATCCTGGCAGCAATTTTTCAAACTACACTGCTTCAGTTCTTACAAAAAAAAAAAAGTTGGCCTTGGTAACACCTGAAAACTGATGTAAATTCAAGGTAATTGTATATTTCATCCCTTACTGTCATCAACACTTCGAAATTATTCATGCAGGTAGTAGCTCTTTTATTCTGGAAAACAAAAATTCTTGCTATGGTTTCCTTCCATTTTTGTTCATCACAGCCTTTGGGTGACATTACTTAACCAGCACCATTTGCAAATCAGTCTGTGTCAAAAGAGGATTTCATTCTCTGAAGTGTTTTTCACTGTAATTCTGAGGTATGGAACTCTGCTGACAACGTACCTACTCCCTCTAAGTCATAACAGTCTCACATCAGTAAGATCAGTAATCAAAGGCTGGAGGGGGAAGTAGGAAGGGTGACTCATTCCAGGAGCATTAAACATTTTAAAATCACAATAGAGAAGATAAAGCAGTTTGAAAATAGAAAGGCAAAAACACAGACACCAAAGTGAAAATTCATACAAGCTTAGAGTTGTTAATCTAATTAAGGGATGATGACAAGGGAAAAAGTGTCAATATTTGGGCATGACTATGTTCTAAGACCTTTGTTTTAGGAAAGAGGAATGCTGAAGGAATTGGATCCCCCCCAAAGGCAGAGGCTAAAACCAATACACTACTCAAAGACAGTTGCTCCTTCTAGCAATTGGATTGGCTGAGTCTCCAAAGTCTCAAAAATAACTCTTGAACTAAAGCATAAGAGATGTGCATAAAATGGATAAGACGTACACAGTTATTCTGATATGTAACAGCCCAATAATATCTGTAGAATCATGCACATTTCCGTAAGCAATACATGCATCACTGGAAAGACCAAAAAATTGCAGGTTTTTATTCCAAGAACCCCTGCTTTTCCCTTCATACTGTCTTTCCTACTTTATACTACCCTCATAGAGCCTATTGCAAGATTCTTGACCTTTTTTTGCTGTCTTAGTCCCTTTCTACTTTATTTGTTCCTCTCAAGGAACACAGATGACTTCTATTGCTACCGTAGTATATTTGATGCCTGAAAAACCATTGGTATAGCAGAAAAAAAACAAATACATTGCGCTAAGTTCAGAACATAATAGTTTAACAAATAGAATTCAAGGTTCACCACTGCATGGGGGGTATCTGTATCAAATTACTAGTACTAGGCTGAAGATTTTGCTAATTTAATCAGCATTTCTCAGGTGATGCCAAGACCTCAGATATCTCGGAAGGTTGAAGGCGCTCGTAAACCTCTTCACAAAGAGAGAATTTGCTCATTTGTAAAGCATAGTGACATCTACGGTTCAATCAAAATTATCACCTAGATGCAACTGCTGATCATGCCCTTTATATAATACTCCCCTCCAAGTGAAGAATTGTTATATTAACACTTTGTCTCTTGTAGCTTTCCTCACCATTTGTATAAAAGCATAAATAAAAGTGTAAAGAACAGCCATAACAATAAAAACATGCTTTGTAAGGACTCTACAGTAAAGAAACAACACAAGTTTCAGTGTACCTCCAAAAATAGTAATAATAATTTTGACGACAAGTACTTTTCAGAAGGCATTTGTTTCCTTATTTTTAGAGAGGAATAAAATACTCTACCTTCCAATAGACAACTAAAGTACAAATAAAGGTTACAAACAGGATGCCACAGAATTAAGTTAGAAGGGGTGATAGTATCTGGTATCTACTCAAAAACTCTGATATAGTTTCAGACACCCATAACAACTGACAGGGTTTACTGAGAACCCGAATAACAAGCAAGTAAAATATAAAACCTTACAAGTACCCAAGACAGTTGTCAGGGAAGAAAGTCCATGTTGGTAAGGAAAAGTACACATTGTTACATACTATTAACATGTGAGCAGTGCTACAAAATGAACCTTGAGAACAGCGAAGAGCACCTCTAGAAGGGATAGGAAATCGGTAACCAAACTTGAACACAAAGACTGCAAGGCACAGCCTAAGCCTAAACCCAGGCAATATAAGCCTAGGAAAAATATCCAGAACTCCAGGCCACAAGACAAACCTGTACCAACAAGACCAGGTCCACGTACAAACCAGGAACTCAGTGCCAGCAAGACCCAAAGCAATACCACAACCAGCCCCAAAAACACACTCCATCAGATCATCCCAGACTAGGAACTCTGGGCTGGGCTTAAATAGAGCTTGGGACTTGTGGGCAGAGGTGTGGGCGGAACTCAGGTGAGTCCCTCAGGGTAATCAAGGCCTGTCGGTGCACTTTGAGCCCTGAGAGGGCTTAGAACAGAAACAGGGAAACAAAAGGAAATGGAAACAATTGCACCAAAGTCTTTCCAACATAATTAAACACTGAGCTTCCCTTCCTAAAAGCCGATTTTTTCCCATGATAACACAAATAGATTCATTGCTAATGCATTTACATAATTCTTCAGTTTCCAAAGAGAATGGATTTCCAATTTCATAAAAATACTTTAAAGAAGGACAGAATTTTCTTTTCCTTACAGCATTGAACCTAAATATAAAAAAATAACTATAAGTAGCCAAACTTATCCTGACTAGTGCATTAACTTGGGGGGAAAAAAAAAAAACAACCAACAACCTGAGTGCAGGTGATGCTATTTAGGGTATTAAGGGGTTTCACACACATTTTGTTCTTAATTACTCTAATTATCTTCTAATTCAGTACTTAGTCTTTGTACTATCTCTATATTAAAAATATTTGTTTGTAGATCAACGTCTTCTACTGACTCCTGTCAATAAAAACTGTAAATGACATGATGCTATCTGAAGTTTTCAAGTTAAGACTCAATGATATCCTGCTCTAAACATCAGCGTGAATGAGAGTCTACTGTGAATACTCTGTGACTGTGTGAAGAAATGAGAATAGCTATCATGAAAAAAGCAATATGGTCTATCACAAAACCTGAAAAAGACAAAAAAGAAAATCTGCCTATCTGAATCAATGAAAAGGAGAGAAAAAGTCCAACACATAGCTGTGGTGTAGAGGAAGGGAAGTCTAAAAAAGAAGTGTTAAACATTTTTCAAGCTAAATTCTGGGCGGGAAAACAGATCTACTGAACAACCAGCTTCAGAACCAAGGCCTCTAAGTTTTGCTCTTGCTCAAAAAGCAGAATGGCAAGGATTCCTGGAGTGCCTGGGGAGAATCCTTAGACGGTTCTGGGTAGATTCCTGGAATATAGGAATGTTCCTATAAAGCAGAGAGAATTCCTAGAAATTCTTCTTCTAGAGAGACTTTCCAGAAAGCACAGAGGGGATTCCTGGATGCACCTGGAAAATTCCTAGAAAACATGGGGTACATGCTGGATCACCAGGGAGACTCCTCGGATACACTCAGAAAATCCCTAGAAAGCAGAAGAGAAAATAGAACATTTCTAGAAATGACTGGCAGAAATTCCTACCAAGCAAGGAAGCAACTCTTTCAAAAAGCACCAGGAAAATTCCTATCAAGACTAAGAATGCTTGAAAATTCTTTAAAAGCTCAAGGAAAATTCCTGGACACCACAGTGGAAATTCCTTGAAGGCATTTGGGAAAATTTCTGGAAAGCACTGTGAAAAGTCCCAGAAAGCTGCAAGACCATCCTATATAAACTATACACGAATCTGTGAGATTTTCTAAGAGGAAAAATGTGAATACAAAACACATACCTAACATTTTGTATGCCTGAAACCAGATTTCTTTGCATAAATTAAGAAAAAGTATGTGATGCTTTAAGAATGTGCCTTTAAAAAGAGGAAACTAAGAACTGTGGTAAGAAACAGTGAACAAGAATGAGCATTCATGACACTCTGCTCTCATACACTCCTTGTTTCAAGGATTTCAGCTTGCAGAAGTTTCTGACACCACTGGGAGTTGCTCTTCAGCAATCCCCCTGAGTTTTATTCTCACAAAGACATCCTCTTCCTACCCATCCCTAGAACTCTCAGGAACAGTATCCTTTTCTGAATACTTTCCCATCTCCCCTTGCACCTACATATGATTTTGCATCCACAGCATCCTTCCACGAAGTTCTATAGATCTACTCCCACCTCTTCTAATTATTTTTGAACAGAGGTCTGAGCAGCATCAGTTGTTCTGGCATTGGAAGAGACTTTTAAAACAGGCATTTCCTATCAAATTTACAGTTTTGCAAGTGTCTTCCACAGATGCCTCAAAGTTTTCCTCCTGTGTTGGGGAGACAGCCCACTTGTAGTCATTCATTGCACTGAAGCCATTCCATACTTCTGATCATTCTTGCTGCCCTCTCTGAACCTTCCCCAGTTCTAATACATATTTTTGAGGAGAGATTAGAAGCACACGCAATATCTAAAACACCGTGGTACCACAAACTCACACAATGGGACTGAGATAGTTTTCGTTCTGTTCTCTGTTTCTTTAATTAATGCTAACATTTGATTTGCTTTTTGCACATCAAGCACAGAGCTGACATTTTCATGGAATCATCTATCCTGATGCTATAAAAGTGACCCTTCCCTTTGATCACCCCTCTCTTTGTGCAGCACTTCTCATTGATACTGAATTTCGTCTGCCATTTAACTGCCAAGTCCCTCCAGTTTGAGTGGTCCTTCTATAATACTCATCAGTCTGCTCTCATTCCTGTATTGAATACCTCACAAGGATCTCACTATTCCACATCCAAAATAAGATTTAGTGAACAACAGGGTTATCTGTTGTGCTGAAACAGATAACCCAGCATCCTTAAGCAATAGTCAAAAGGTACTGAAGACAAACATTGACAAATTGAAAAATGTGTCCTGTTTAACTATCTGCCACTGTCTATTTTCCCCTCTTGGAAAGGCTTCCTCCCCAAAGTGTCCAGAGAATAGAGTATGCAGTTGGGACTCCAGTCACTCCCTAAAAAAATGTGGTGTCTTAGCATAAAATCCTTTCCTTGGCAACTTAAGCTAAGACAACTGAGTTTCCATTGGCAGACTTCAGGTGCAGGCACACATTCCTTCTGATGCCTGTGCTGGGATGGCAGTGACTTCCAGCAGAGATGCAGCATCAGTGGTATCTATCTAAGGTGCAGTAACTTCATCACAGCTTGGTGTCACACTTTAAGGGGTGGGCCCAACCTCATATGCCTTCCCATCCAAAATTCCTAACTGCAGTGGGAATTTTTCCCATGTAAAGACACAAGACTGGATGCTCACTAGAAAATTAAGTAAACACAGTGAGGGTGGCCCTCCCATAAAGACATGCAGACACGCAAAAGCTCTTTCCACTCCTTTTCTGAGCACGTCTTTACAATTTCCTTATGAAGTTTTGTTAGAACAAAGCCTGGTGTTCGAAACATGCGTAAGTATAATACAGCTTTTATACTTAGTCAAAGAACCTCCCCAAATATTAAAATCCTGCCTGAAAGTGTCTACATGCCATCTACTCACTTCGAACTATCTTTATTTGATTAACAGACAATCATGCCACATTTTCAAATCAACCTACCATGAAAAAAACTATGTTAAAGACACTCTTAATTAGACAATTTTCAATTAAATTTTCGGTTCTGATACTAGATATAGTCAAACTTACCAAAAATATAATCAGCCTAATACCTTCTTTACTTTGTATGCAGCAAATTATTGTAACAAGACACAGTTATTTTTATTTTGTGAGTTATAACTGGGAATTTTGAACATTATTCAATGAAAACCCAATACACATATAAAAAAGAAAACCAGAAATATTAATCTTTATTTTTAGAATATTATCAGAGTATTGTACGTTCTGCTTTAAGAGAAGATAATCTGGCCCACTAAATATGAAAGCAAAAAATGAAACATTCTTCCCCAGAAATAAACTGCGAAGAGCCCAACAAGAAAAAGCTCAAACAGTAATGAAGCTGAAAATAATCTGAACACTCACTGTTCTGGTTTTTCAGTTTCATATTAGAAATGGAGTGAAGACAATGCTGGACAATATTTTCTCCAAGAACTGATGACTACTCCCTCCACATTATCAGATCTGAAAGGAGAAAAGAAAGCCATTCTTGAAGATCAGCTGCCATCTAGTGAATGGTGAGAGAACTGTTTAAAACATTACTTTCATTTTTTTGGTCAATTTAAACCAGATTCCTGGTGGAATATCTTTTTGCCACTTTGTCACTGTAAATTTTGGGGTCTGTAAATTATTCAGGAGCATGGCTATTAAAAGGTATGCATTCCAAAGCACAGCAATGTCACTCAGCAAAGTTTTCTATTAAATTATAAATACATATTGTCTTGATCCCACAATGTGCTCACCAAGCAATAATATCATAGTTTTTATGTTGGACACCAAGCATGTTATTGTTATATGTATATTTTACTCTTACTAATTTATAGATTACTAGAATAAACCCAAAAATATTAGTAGTGGACATTAATACTGTCAAATTTCCTATGTAAGGTAAGACCACTTTGCTTCATGAATTAGTACTTCATTCCAGCTTAACATTTTCGTGAGACAAGAAGTATTCCCCTGATATTTCAGATTATATACATCTTTGCTATACTGATGCTTTTATTATTAAAAGGAAGTAGACGAGTTGCATAAATAAGCTGATAAAGGGTGGAACTTCCTCTTTTACTGTCTAAACTGATCCAAGAAGACCTAAAGTTCTCCTCACTAAAGCCAACAGATGCTCAAACCAATAATTCTAACAACTGTTATTTGGAATTCTTTGTTACTCAAGAAACTCAATTCTTTTGTTACATAAGAAATCAGATTTTCCAGATGTTACAAAAAGTCTGTTACAAAGAACAACCATATATGAATATAGACCACTGAGCTCATTGCAAATATGCACTTTTCCATACTTTTCTTTCCTAAACACAACTTTTTAAAACCAAGCAGAGAGTCTACACTTACAGTTTGAAACTCTGAAACACAAATCTGCCATTTTAAACAGAGTATGTTTTTTGTTTAATCAAGTATGTACTTGAGGGCACTCGTGTTTATGAGAACCTTTGACGGAAAGAAATAAAACAAGAGAATGTGTTTATAAGACATTGGCTTGGAAATACATTTGCCTTCTTGGAATGAAATCTCATTATAATCTTTTGTCTGAACATTCTCTGGACAGACATCAGTATGTCCCACACTAAGTACCTAATAAGTCTACATATTGCATTTAGGCATATTCCAGATAAACATTTGCATATGTGTGCAGTATAAAACCATGCTATGAAAGCAAAGATTAAGTAGATATCCAGGAGTAAAGGAGTAGAAAATAAACACTGAAAGGAGAAAAGTTGGTCATGAATTGAAAGGAAATATCTCATAGGCCCTTTTGCACATAATTGGGCATAAAGAGTAGGCTTGCTGGTTTTCACACTTCTCGGCCCTAGGTCGTTCTGAGTTCTATTCAGCATTTCAAATTACCTGAACTGGCTCTGTTAACACTGCCTGTTTTTATTCATATGGGTTACTGAAATGTTTGTGTACAGCCCTAGGTTCAATAAGGAATGTGATTAATCAGGCCTCCATCAAACAGGTTTTCTTATGCTTCCTCAACTGAGGCCTTCAAAATGCATGCAGGAAATATCGTAGTTGTGCTGTAAACCACCTTCTCTGGTTTTCTGGGAATATAATTGTGTCTGATTGGCCTCTTGCATTTGAGATCCCAATTCTTGTATGTATGTGGTCTCAAATAAAGTCTGTATGTATTTGGTACTTGTGTGACTTGGCTTAAAATGAAGCTACTTGCAAGAATAAAATTACGCACATACTAAATTTTATAGATCACAACTTTATCTTGTAGCCTACAATGCTGACAGACCTCCTGGAAGGTTTTTATAAAAGTATTGCACAATTCATGGCACAATTTAAGAAGCTGGTGATGGACCAAAACTTTATACAATTATTTTTCTTAAATGCTGATTAAGTATTTGTCAGAGCAACATACTACAACAGTTTTACCAATTGTTGAATAAATATCTATGTCTTAATTATTTGTATCAGCAGCTTCTCAAGTCGGTTGTGTGGCTTCACACGTGTGTTTTTAATCAGCACCCACAGCTGACTCAACCCTGACCACTGGTGACAAAGGTGCTGCCCTGAGCCCAGGGAAGCACTTGGCGGGGTCATGGGAAAGGGGAAGCCCAACGTTTGAGAACTTGTTTAAGAAGCACCAAACCAACAAGCAGGAGGTGCTGAGGAGACAAAATGAAGGCAATGAGTGAGCCCTGCCATGACCAGCTCTGTGGAGAACAAGCCAAGTGGCCATGGGAAAAGGAGGGCAGTCCATTTCATCTGTGGGAGAAAGGTGTAAGGGGTCTCTAGGACACGTTCACCTCCCAGGCAGTGCTTTGACAGCCCTTCTAAAGGGAAGGCCCAGGGAGGCAGCTGAGGCAGGGTGTGAGGGAGGTGGCAGACATGGAGTACTGTGTCCCTTTCTGGGCCCCCCAGTACAGGAAGGGCAATGAAGCTGGTGACGGGTTTTGTGCACAAATCCAATGAGGAGCGGCTGAGGGAGCTGGGGATGTTTATCCTGGAGAAAAGGAGGTTCAGCTGGGACCTTATCCCTCTTTACAGTTTCCCAAAAGGAGGTTGTAGGATGGTGGGGGTCGGGCTGCTCTCCCAGGCAACAAGTGACAGGACAAGCTGCATTAGGCGAGGTTTAGGTTGGACATTAGGAAGAATTTCTCCACAGATTAGACACTGGAATGGGCTGCCCAGGGAGGCGGGGGAGTCACCGTCCCTGCCGGTGCTGAAGCCAGGACTGAACGCAGCACACCGAGCGCCTTTTCGACCGCAATCGCTCCTCCGAACCCGGGCTGGCTGAGGCGGGGCGCAGCGCGCGTGCTCCGCCGTGGCGCATGCGCGGGCCGCCTGTCAGCGGCTTCGCTCCGCTCTCTGCCGGGGGCAGCGTCCCCATTGCCGGTTGTCCCATCCCGCCCGGAACATTCCCGGCTGTCCCGTCCCGGGCCGGCAGTGTCGGGGGGCCGCGGTGTCCTTGGCGGTGGCGGAGCGGTAGCCCCGCGAGCCGGCGAAGCGCGGTGAGTAAGGAGCCGGCCGGGCCCGCGCAGAGCAGCGCGGTCGCTGCCCTCGCCCGCGGAGGGGGCGATGGAGCCGGCGGCCTTGAAGCTGCTCCCGCTGGACCCGGGAGATGAGGGCACCCAGCGCTGCCGGCTGGGACCTGCCGCGCTGTCCTTGCTGGGGGCCCGGCTCGGCGCCCCGCTAAGGATCTCGCTGCCCGGCGGGTGCTGTGTGTGCACGGCGTGGCCCCGGCACGACCTGGCCGATGGGTTCCTGCAGGCCGACCTGACCTGCAGCACCGCGGGCCTGGCCCCGCGGGCCCTGCGCGGGCTCTCGCTGGATGTGCGGCAGCTGGAAGTGCTGCCCCACCGGCAGCTGGGGAAGGCGGCGGTCAGAGTGGTCCTCAGGAGCGCCGCGCTCAAAAAGTCGACTACCAGAGCGGTGTTGCAGGAGACGATCAGAGAACTGCTAAGAAACGTTTATGTTTTGCCTCATTACGGTGTTACTGTTGCCCCAAGTCCCGAAAATCCCGTGGTGTATATTGAAATACTGTCTGCAGACTCTTTGGTGGAGGAGGCTGGATTGATAACCCCCCAAACAAGCATAAAAATTAAAGAGGTGATCACTTTAGAATGGTACAGACATTTGTCAGAAGGCACTGCAAAAACTTCAGTTGCAGGACTAGATGATGTGGGAAAGTCTTTGAAAGAAATGATTGATCTGCCTTTGCGCTTTCCAAAAACTTTTAAGAAGCTGGGGCTCTCTGTCCCTAATGGAGTGCTGTTAATTGGGCCCCCAGGTGTAGGGAAAACTCTAATGGTAAAGGCAGTAGCAGAAGAGGTGGGTGCATTTCTTTTTGGTGTCAGTGGCCCAGCCCTCCATGGCTCAAGGCCAGGAGAAGGTGAAGAGAATTTACGGAGAGTCTTTGAAAAGAGCAGAGAAATGTCACAGGAAGGCCCAACCATTCTCTTCTTTGATGAAATTGATTCTTTGTGCCCGAAGCGAGGAAGTTCAAACAACGCTCCTGAAGATCG
The DNA here is from genome assembly GCA_013399855.1 of Oxyruncus cristatus. NCBI lineage: Eukaryota > Metazoa > Chordata > Aves > Passeriformes > Cotingidae > Oxyruncus > Oxyruncus cristatus. The sequence continues at coordinate 2,373,535 of VXAY01002056.1, forward strand.
GATTGTTGCTCAGCTGCTGACGCTCCTGGATGGTGTAAGGAGCCAGGGTAAGATGGTCATTGTGGCAGCAACAAACAGGCCGGATGCCTTAGACCCTGCACTGAGAAGACCTGGCAGATTTGACAGAGAGGTAAATAAACCCTGTTATTCATACACACTTTTGTCTTTCCTTATTGGTGTGGAAGGGGGCTGTTAATAAAGCTTAACGTCTACTGATCATGTTCCATAGTGGGATTCTACAGGCTTGAGCCAGGTGTCCTGTTTCTTTAGTTTGGTGCAACTTAGGTAAGGTGAGGAGGTTTTTTTAACTCAGGACACTGAGAGCTCCATATCCTTGAAAATGGACAAGGGGATTCTGTACGGTTCTTTATCTTTACCTGTCCTTGAAGGGTTTGTTTGTTTGCAGATGCTTAGCTTTAAGGGGTTAGGTTTTTTTCATTTAAATTCTAGACTGAAGAGTGATGCATCTGTCCTTAAAGATTTATTGTGACAGAGGACTAGTAACCTCTTGTGTCAAAAATTCTATTCAGATTTCAGTAACAGAGGTTGAGTCTATTCAGGAAAACTTTAGTTAGCCTAGTAACCAGAAGAAAAATGCACTCTGTTGTGCAACTCACAGTTCTTTTGCTTGTCTTGTTTGCTTTTCTGGCTAAACCAACTCCTGGATCATCCAGTTTAGTCAAGATCCTTAATGCTGTCATATTTGTAATTTTCATTATTTTCCAGGATTTATAGATTGTGAGATAAATTTTTATAAAGGTGTTCCACCAGGATTTTAATAATGTATGAATGTTTATCTCATTGTTTTTTTTTTCCCTATCGTATGAATCTAATTTAGTCCTTGTGATGCAAGGAAATTATTATTATTTCAGAGTTATGTTGAAATTACCTGAAAATGGGACTTGGTAGATACTAGCTGACAGTGTCTTATGCACAACTATTTGTACCAACCCTGTTCACTTGGAAATTAAGTGGTGTTTTAAATATTTTTCATTTGTATAGTGCTGCTAATAGGTTTCTTGTAACAATATTTAGTTGAATTTTAAGTATGCATAAATCTTTAGTAAGCAATATAAAACTGACATGAAAGCTTTATAAAATAAGGTGAATATAGCACAATATCTACTTACATTTTTTGTTTGTTACGTTTGGTTTAGGTTATTATTGGGACCCCAACAGTCACACAAAGAAGATCCATCCTGCAGTCGCTTACATCTAATATGCCCATTTCTGCAGACGTTGACGTGGCTCAGCTGGCAGAGATGACACCTGGGTACGTGGGAGCTGACCTCACAGCGCTCTGCAGGGAGGCTGCTATGCAGGCTGTGTCCCACAGCTCCTTGGTATGGCTGCACATCAGTCAAGGACAATGTCATTAATGTACTTACCACCCTTTCGTCATTAATGCTCAGCTTTGCTCAAAAAGCTCAAGAAGCAGAAGACTCAGAAATTAAAATGCTAAGAAACACCAAATATGTTACATATATATATATGCCATTATTTCTAGTCCTTTCAGTTCTCACCTGAAAGGACTGTTTTCTTCTTTGAGTGAAAAGTTTCACTGAAAGTTTTTGTCCTCTTCCTCTTTAGGATTGTGCAAAGCAGACATTTTAGTCTTTTTCAGCAAAGTAAACCGTGTCCACCAAAACTCTCTTTTGAAGCTATTTAATTTCATTTATTATTTAACTTAATTTAGAATTCAGCTTTCTAATAACTGCAAATTAAAGTTAGGTTGATACAGAAGTATGTAACAGCTAGTGAAAATAACTATTGTCATCTGGGTTGTATGGCTGAGTATAACATTCTCGTAGACACAAGGTATACAACTGCCCAGTGTGCAGAAATTTAACCTCTTAGCAATTCTCTGATTCCATTTCTATGATGCCTATTTCTTAATACTCCTGTCTCTATTCTGACTTTTAAAAAAATTGTGAGATACTTGTTTGGTGTAGTTTTTCATCTGTAATGGCTGAGCAGAAATTTAAAGCCATATTTGCAAATTTTCCAGAGTCAAAAGCATCTGCAGAGAACGGTAGAACCCTCTGTCTTCACTTGGGTGGAAAAAAAAGACCATAGCACTGAAAATAATAAATTTATTTGAGCCTTGTATCTCAGAAAAGGATAGATGGACAAATGAAAGTAATGAATAAGTATTTGCCCATTTGCAAGTGCTTTTCTAAAATACATCTAGTTCTATTACTGCATCTGTAGTTTAATAATGTTATTGGATAGCATGTTTGAGATAAAATGGGTTGCATTCTTCAATGGTGAAAATGCATGCTGCAGCCTTTTTATTTCTATTCAGAAGATTGTATGATTTATTGTGTGGTAACCCTCAAATTAGCCACCATTTGATTTAGCAGATCACTGTCTACTGTAGCTGTAATTTAGGGAATAGTAGTTTTCTCTAAAACATTAATTTCTGTTAAAATAGATTTTTCCTGTGTAAAATCTTGCCATTAAAGAGAATGTATTTTACTCTGTGTTGTATTTTTGCATCTGCAGTACTTGGACTCATTAGGGCAGGAATTGGCCTCTTTATTAGTTGCATTTGGCCTTCTGTGAAGCGTTTTGCATACTAATGCAGCATTTAGGTATTACCTAAAAATATTGTTAATATTCTTTATCTGTTTTGGGTGTTTTCAGGAGTCAGCTGAAACTGAAACCATGATTAACATGGGAGATTTCCAAGAAGCTTTTAAAAAAATTCAACCATCCTCTTTTCGAAGTGCAGTTGGACTAACAGAGTGCAAACCTGTGACTTGGGAGCAAATCGGTGGTCTCGAAGATGTAAAATTAAAGTTAAAACAGGTAACGTATAGAACGAATTTAGATGAACAGCTAATTTCTAATAAGCATATGCTCCAAGGTTTTCTGTATGCTAATTATGAAAATGAATTCTCTTGCAAAATACCTGATTATAAACTGTATTTTAACCATTTTTATACTACACTAAGTTATTACAGTGTTTGAGCTGGAGGTCTACTGGTTACAAGATATCACCACCAAGCATAATAATATCATGGGGTAATATGCATGGTTTTTTAGTAGCTGCAAAATACTGAACTTGGAGCCAGGTAATTTGTCCATTCCTGAATATTTAGCCAGAGGTGGCTCTTGTGTATCATCTGTGCATGATTGCCTTTACTTCTGCTTCAGATGGAAACTTCAAGAAGGGGGAATTATATGTAAAAAGGCTGAATCAGTATTTCCTGATTTCAAATTAATGTTTGTTTAAAGGAGACGAAGTGATGTGCTTGGCAATGTTATTGATTGCCTGTGAACTCTAGTCTTGTTACTAAGAACTTCATCCCTTTTTTATGTATTGACAGAGCATTGAGTGGCCTATGAAGTTTCCTCAGGCGTTTGCTAGGATGGGCCTGTCCCATCCCAAGGGTATCCTTCTCTATGGGCCTTCTGGCTGTGCCAAAACCACGCTGGTGAGGGCTGTGGCCACCAGTTGTCACTGTTCCTTTCTCTCTGTAAGTGGTGCTGACCTGTTCTCACCTTATGTTGGAGACTCAGAGAAGGTTTTGTCTCAGGTACAGTTTTTAATTTGTGTGAGGCCTACGGTTTATTTTTGCTTGACTTCTGTAAAGTCTTAGTTAGACCTAAATTTTGTTATTGAAAAGGTCATAGAGCTCTCATCTGATTCTTAAATAGAAATGGCTTAGAGATTCACATATATATAAAAGTGAGAATTTATCCCTAAAATTTTAAAGTTTTAAACTTTATAAGTGTTTCTACTCTTTTGTTTTCAGTTAATTTAAGAATATAAATAAGAAGCAGAATTTGCCTGTAGTAAATGTAAGTCAGAACAGCTCTTGTGAGTTGTCAGAAATGTACCTTTTAAACTGAAGTAAAATACAGAGTGTATGTAAATGGGCTTTTTTCACCTTACCTGATAGACTGCATGCATGAATGTTTGACTTCACTAAATTTTTTTGAAAGGTTTTTCGCCAAGCAAGAGCAAACACTCCAGCAATAATATTCCTGGATGAGATTGACTCTATCCTGGGCTCTCGGTCACACGGCAGAAGTGGCCGTGGGGTCTCAGAGCGGGTTCTGTCTGTTCTCCTCAATGAGTTGGATGGTGTTGGGCTGAGAGTTACAGAAAGAAGAGGAGGCAAATTACAGCTTGAGGGGCAGTGCCAAGAACAAAGTGATGAGGAGGAAAGAAAGGTATTTATGTTCCCTTTTCTGTATAAGAAGAATGATAAATGCTGTCCAGTTGTTCCAAAAGTTTTACTTGTTGGCATTCACACTTTTTAGACTTAAAATCCTCAAGCTTAAAAATATGCAAGATGCTCTTTTACTCTGTCATAATTTCTAGTTTTTAGAAAATACCATATATAGGCTGCTGAGTGTTTTTACATACACTGTTCCTCAAGGAGACTTTGTTTGAACAAAATACCCCCCCCGGCTAATGAGCATTATGAATTGGTGTTCATCTTCTGTCACAAAAATCCTCTCCTTGACCCTACAGTAACTTTTTAGGCTGATTGTGCTATTTTTACTCTTATTCAAGTTCCTCCCTGAACTTTTTATAAGCATTTCCCCTACTTCATTTGCAGTTCTTTCTTATACATACTGCATACAAAAGCAGCACAGTTATGATCAGTTACTTACTTAAACAAAAAGTTGTACCTTCACTTTTCAGTGAATGGTTCACAATATTTAATATTTAGCTATTCTGTATTTAAATTTCTTCTTATGATATGCTCTAGGGGAATATTAAAGAAAACAGTTCCAGAATTGCAGCATACAGAATTTTTGCATATAAAAGATTTATTGTTACAATCTAGCCAAAGAAAAGTCTGTTTATTTTCAAGGCAGATACTAACCATATTTCCTCTTTGTCATGTAATCTGGCCTGCACCAAGGCATTTTTTTTACTTCAAGAAAAATTAAATATTGAAATTGCAAGGAAAATAACTACATGTAAAAGCACATCATCCTTTTGCCCTTCCCTTCTTCTCATTAGTTTTTAACTGAAATCTTCAGGTATTATCCAACCATGTTGCACTGATTTGTTTGTATGATCTCTTACTCAGCTAGAGTTTCAGGAAGCTTTGAACAAAGATTTCATGGTAGTTGCTGCAACAAATAGACCAGATATGTTGGATGATGCCTTATTGCGTCCTGGAAGGTTGGACAAGATGATCTATATTCCACCTCCAGATCTGAAGGTGATGTATTTATTACACATCCATACGTGGCTTTAGTGGTAGAGATATTAATATGGACTTTTCAGTCTAAAATACTGTGTTTTCATGGAGTGATGAGTAACTGTGAAGAACAGACTTTGAAATATGAGATAGCTGTAAAAGTAGGTGTTATTTCCATTAATAGTGTTTTATTCTTCCACCAAAACCAGATAGTTTTGGTATTCTTCTGGATTTTCCTCGGTTCTAATTTCAAATTTGTAAATGCTTTGGAGGAGGATTAATTTTTTGTTTGGTTTTGTTTTCTTGTACAATATGCACCAATTTGCAGGGAAGACTTTCCATTTTGAAAATCTGCACTGAAAAAATTCCATTAGATACTGGTGTGTCACTACAAGATGTGGCAGCCCTAACAGACCTCTTCTCTGGAGCCGATATTGAAAATCTGTGCAAGGAGGTAAGAAATATTCCTGGCTCATCTGTGAAATAAACTGTAAACGAAAACTTTCAATGAAAAAGGAGGGCTGACTCATAGATGTTACCAAGCCATCAGGAGTAGGGATTCTTTCATGGTTTGTATTGAAAATATAAAGAGAATGAGTAGAACAGGAGAACTGAACAAGGGTTAATTCTTTAAATAAAAAAGCCAAATAAGAATTAAATCTTTCTCTGATTATTTTAATAGAAGTCAAGGAACTGCTCTACCCTTTATTTCGTGTGGCTCTCACAAATCCATGCTCACATCTGGGTGAACTGTACTCTGTGTACTGCAGGCAACTGCGGCATTTTTAGCTGAAATTAGTATGTACTGTCAAGACCAGAGAGAAAGAAAGAGAAATCCAGAATTTGAGAAGAGTTGTATCAAAGAGAGACTAGGAAGAAAATCCAAACATGTAAGTTTGGATATATTGTCTAATCCAGACAAAAAAAGTGAATGAAGAAGTTATAGGAACCTTATTTGGTGTTTATTGTTAAGTAACCATAAATTAGACATTGCTGTTTTCACATGCTATAGCAGAGACTTTGTTCCTTGTAAGATATTTTAGAATGCTTACAATAAATTCCTTGCAATTTAAAACATGATAAGCACTTCAAGTTGTTTGTTTTGTTTTTTTTTTCCTTTTAAAGGCTGCTTTGTTGGCTTTGCAAGAGAATGGACTTGAAGCAACTGCTGTAAAACATGAGCATTTTGTGAAATCATTGAAGACTCTAAAACCATCCTTAAACATAAAAGACTTGGAATTTTATGAAAAATTTTATAATCAAGAATTAGCCTCTTGAATCAAAAAGGAGTTGCATAGGTATTTTTAAATATCCTGCAAAGATTTTGAAAAGGCTTAGATTTTTCCTGTTTTTTTAATACTGTGCTTACTGTAGTTTTCGGGGTGTATGAGATACAGTAAAGTTGCACTTGTCAAAGGTCTGTAATTTCAATAATGAATAATAAATTAAAGTCTTGTTTGCTTTGGATAGGTTTACATCTGATGAAACAAGTAATTGAAATACTTAGATAAAGCACTGTGGAACAGCTTAGTGTTACTGTAGATTTCTCAGTTTTCAGTATAAACAGTGGCATAACAAGAGTATTTAATTTAAAATGTGTTGAGAAGTCTTCAAAGGACAGTGAATATTTAGAAAGTGGAAAAACTTTCACATGTTAAATAGGAGGAAGTAAGTCCTGTTCTGTATAAAATGTAAAGTGTTTTATATGTGCCTATTTACAGGCTTACTTTCTTACAAGCAGATTGCAAAATACAGTGGCAGTGAAAAGGTTGTCAGTGCTTAATACCTAGTTGAAGGTTTGGAAGTCTGGAGTTTTAGGAGTAATTTTAGGTCAGTTACTACTTAATGTACAAACATTTGGATTGAGTAAGCAGGTAAGAAGTATGCAATCAACTCAAACTGTAATAATTTCTTTAGAGAAGGTAGTTTGCTTTATAACAATTTTTGCAAAATTCTTTTCCTCACCCAACCATTCTTTGTCAATATATTTTTGTAGGTCACCTTCTAAAATACAGTTATATCCAAGGAAATTGGTATTACGCGTAAGTGTGCATTTTAACTTTCTAGAGTAAGAGGGGGGTTATTATTTTTTATTTTCCTTTTCCCAGTGCAAATGTTTGTGAACTAAATACACCACTCTCAAAGCCAGTTCCTTATTTCAGCTGAGGTTCATGAGTTAGAAACCCATTAACAAATATTTGTTTCTCATAACAGGGACAGTAGGGACTGCACTTAGCATGATTTATTGTGAGGTGAATCACAAAAGGCAGTTCCAAGGCAGTTGGTGATTGTGGAGGGTAGAAGCCATTGTAACCTAGGAAAGGGTTTACCTATAAGCAACCATCTTACAGCTGGGTGGCTTTGATCACCGTTCTGTGGAAAGTACCGTCCTTATTGCTTTATTGCTGGCAATAACCTGGCAATGCTTGTGAACTTCCCAAACATCCAAAGGTTTCTCAGCAGCAGTGCTGAGAAAAAGTGTTAAACCCTTCTAGGTAACTCTGTTTTGCTTCCCAGTGTTTGAGGGTTTGCATTAGAATTTCTGGACCTGAAAGTTGTGACAGCAAAATGCTGCCAGGTTCTTTGCCTCAAAGACCCTGCTGCTTAATTTCCATACCTGCTCCCTAGAGGGACCAACAGAACTACTTGTGCCCTGTTCCTTGCTGCAGGGAGCCGGCAGAGCACACAATAAAGGCAGCCTCTTCTTCCTCTCACTGCTTTCTAATGGGCAAGAGAGAAGGGGAAAAACATGTGCAGGAGTCATCTGCTGGCACCATTCACCTCCAGCCTGCACCTGGTAGGAGTTTTTCTCAGACAGAGATATTGGGAAGAGGTGAGAACTGTGTAACACAGTAGAGTGATGGGAACCTGGGGCTGGGTTAAGCTTTTGCTGCAGCAAAAGGTGACACGGTGACATTAGGGTCCTCTTTGGGTCACTATAGGCACCTCTCTGAGCTCTGGAAGAGAGAGGCCCTGGCCTCACCTGGGCGTTTGCCTGGTTATACTGTTCTTTGGGCAGCTGCCTGGAGAAGGGGACAGACAAGAAGACAAAGGAGAAATGGGAAAGCAAGGTTTGAGTGGTGCAGTAACGGAGAGAGAAGGAATTTGCGGGAGGAAGGCGGGAAGAGCACACGCCGCATCCTGCTCTCCTGGCAGCTCCCTTTGGGGCCGGGAGTTCCTCAGGGCGCTCTCCTGCGCCTACCGCCGCGGGCCGGGGGGTGGCACTGCTGACCCGTCCCGTCCCGTCCCGTCCTGGCCCGTCCCGTTCCGCCGCCGCGCCCCGCGGTGCGGTGCGTATATAACGCGGTGCGCGTACAGCGCGGGGAGCGCCCGTCCCCGCAGCCCGGTACCGGCGCCGTCGTGCCCCTCTGCCCCGGGGTGCGGTAACACGAACCGCTTGTGCCAGGTCCGCAGCCGCAGCCACGATGAACAGGAGCATCTTCCAGATACTTAAAACTAAAAGAGAAGTAAGTTTTGCCGGGGGCCGGGGCCGTGGTGCCCGCCCGCGGGGAGGGATGCGGCTGGCGCGGGCAGGTGCGCTGGGGCTGCCGCTGGATAGCGAGCACCTTCCCGGGGAAATGGTGAGAGCGAGGGACCCGTGTCAGGGGAAATTCCCGTGTTAAAAGTGAGGTGGTGTGAAGAGTAATACAGAGGTGTAATACACGCCAACAGCTAATCCCACCTGAGTGCTGTATAACCCCTGCTCCCCCAGCTCGAGGCTCTCAGCCGGGACACCAGTTCAGCTCTTTCTCCGTTTTGTCTTTCAGCTCATTCCTCTGGCTGGAATATTGTCCATGGCAGCAATTGGGGCGTTCTCTTTCAGTGTCTATTCCCTACTCGGCAAATCTGATGTGATGTAAGCAAAATACTTTTTGTTTGGTGCTCACCCTAACCTTTCTGTATTCGACAGAACTCTTTGACCATCATGTCTCACACCAAAAAAAAAAAAAAATCTATGTATATGTTCCAGACTACTGGTAGCAACTGAAATATCTGCAGATAGTAAATAGCGAAGAAACTAATTCATTTGGGCCATAGACAAAATTATTTCCTAATTTTTGATTTAATATTTTTTCTTTGCTTTAGGTGTAACAGGTTTTAAATGTTCTTATCAAGATTTTCAAATAATCAGATAAGTAGATGAGATGCAGATATATTGCAACCAGGCTATTAACTTGTATATAAAGAACAGCACTTGAAAATATTTACTTAAGAGAGTATTCTAATGGCTTGGCTAATAATTGGAATTAAGTCCCATACTCTTCAAGCTTTGAGGAGTTTATTTATTTACTTTAAAGTGACTGGAATAGGTATTTTAGCTGTCAGGGTCAGAGTCCCCTTACTTTGTGTCCTTACTCAGTTTTGATTTTTCAGCTTGCTTCCCTTACCATGACACATGATACACGAACAGTGTTGGCTTGGTTGGTCCTTTGGAAGATGCACATAAAGCAAGCCATTGTTGATTCCTACCCAGAACACCCAAACCTGTAAACTTGTGTTTTGGGGAGCTCCTTACTGAAGTGAATAGCTGTGCTGATGATAGGCTGCTCGTATAAGAAAAAGTTATGGAAGAACGCACCTTAAAACATAGTACCTGTCTTATCTTCTTTTAAAGGATTAACAAGAGTGGCAATCCAGAACCTTGGGAAAATATTGATCCTACCAAGCCTCAGAAGGTAATTTGTACATACAACATAGTCAGTATAAATAGCATATATTTCCAACACAGTGAGTAACTTGTTTTAAATGTGCAAGAACTAGTAAGATATTGATGAGGAAACACATGTAAAGCTGATGTATACCTAATTAATAGTGGAAACAAATTTTTAGTTCATTACTTTATATCTTCCCTAATGATAGGGATTCAGCTATTACATTCTAGGTCTGATCCTGAATTTATGGTACACTTCTGGTTGCTGTGCTCTGTCTGTTCCCACCACCAACATCTGTTTACTCGATTCCACTGATAACAGTGGAAACTTGGAGTACAGAGAGGAAGGCTGTTTCCCCTTGTTCCTGAATTACAACATTGACTAAAAATATTTAGGTACTGCAGCCTGAAGGAAAATTATCTTCATTTAGTAGAGCACCTAGTATAAGGAACAATAAAATTATTTGGCATTATTACCCATGTAATATACAAATTATTTTGTTCAACAAATTATTATATATGTCATGAGTTGCTATTTTTGCATACCTCTGAAAGAAAAATGTAAAGCTCCTAGAAATTCTTCACCAATAAGTTGATTTATGACTTGGGGGGTGTGGGAGTGGAGTAAATGCTCACTGGGATTTTGCTAACTTCCATATTTTCCCTTTCTTCCAGCTATTAACAATCCAACAGAAATGGCAACCTATAGAGGAGCTGGAAAATGTCAAAAAGCTTATGAAGTGAGAAGTTTCTGTTGCCTCAAAAAGGTACCCTATGAATCTAGTGGAATCACTTCTGCACAAACTTGACTACTGAAATCAGTGTGCGGAAATGCTTCTGCTACATTTTTAGGGTCTCCCTCCATTTTTTTGGACTCTGAATGAGGACTTTGATGTTGCTTTAGAAGTTGGCATACAGCATCCACATAGTCCAAAAAAATCTGACTCAAATACTCATTTTCAGTAGGCATTTGATGTCAAATGTTGAATATTCAGATGGTAATTACTGATGGAAAAAGCCTTCACAGTTTTTGTAGAATTTTGAGATTTTTTTTTTCTAAATACATTAGTTTTGTTATTTAATAAATTTTTAATGAAATAAATTCTAAATTTTTACAACATTTTATGTAAATTCCATAAATGGAAATTACCCAAAAGCCCTTCTAAACTGGGATTCCTGGTCTGCTTCCTCTCTATATTGTATTTCAATGCAGTATATAGACCAAAGTCATATCCAGAGGATATCTTTGTATGGCAACTTATGTGGTCATAAAGTACACTTGCATTTCTTGTCTACATCAGATGTGATGGCAGTCAATGTTCTGCTGCAAATACTCGAACTTACATGTGTGCTCACCTTAACCCGCTGAGGAGTCCAGTAGGTTATTTAAGGGTGTGTTTGAGACTGCAGGATTAGAACTTGAGAACTGAGTATGGCTAAAACAGAAATGAAAACGAGATCATTTCTGTTATGTTTTAATATTGTTCATGTTTAAATTTAGCAAAAGTTGCTAGAATTAGGAAACTTGCATTGTCCAAAACAATGTTAATTTCTTCTTTTTGTGCAAGGTTGTTCAAGTGCAAGCTCAAATGTACTGCACTGTTAATGATATTTTTAAACATTTCTACGTGCTGTTAGGAATCATCTACTTTACCAAACAGAAACTAATGTATTAAAATTAGAAATGATTCTATAAAGAGACAGTTCCTTTTTAAGCATCTGCGTTTTCTTATGGGTTGGCCAGCGGAAGAATGTAATGTGCAGACCCCCAGTAAATTAATGAGACAAGAAATGCATCCAATGACAGAACAGTCCTTTTGTAGATATTTTCTGTATTTTTGTAGATATTTTCTATCTTCTAAGCAGTTCCACAATCTGTTACTCAGTTTCTTTTACAATGGATGTTCAGAAGGCAGATTAATTTCTGTCAGGTAGAAAGCAAAAGTGAAACAACTGGTAGCTGGAAAAAGTCCCCTTAAGTGAGTAATAGTCAAGTGCTTTAGGTTCCTCTGCTGCAGCAAAGACAAACTTCAGCTAGAAAAGCTTTCTCCTAAACTTCCAGGTGGATTGGCTTCAGAAGCTTTATGTTTTCTTCAGCTGAGAAAAAAAAAGTTAAAATGTTACTTTATCAGATTCAGCCTAAATATTTATCAAATAATGATGACTCAGCAGCTTCTGTGTTTTAGAACGGGAGGAACTACAAGTTTTCAGAATATCTTCTTAGCTTTCATTTTAAGGAATGATATTACAAGATTGGATAGCATAGAACCACAAAGATCACTGCTCTGAGGAATACAAGGTTAAAGTATTTTGATACAGATAACATTTCAAAATATTTCTCTAAGTTATTCTGTATTTCTGGTTTTTTGCTGGACTGTACCAAACAAAGTGCTGTGCTCTGAGCTGATGCATGAATTAAATGAGTGTGTTCTTCAGTACATCAGTTGTATGCTCTGTAAATACTATGACCTAAGTATCTGCCAACGTTGAGGAAATAAATGTAAGTAATTTTTATGTAATTTTTGTATTTAACTACTTTTCAGTGATGTTTCCAGTAACATATTAAGCAGCATGACTGCTGTCACTCACAGGTTGTTGCTTCTCTCATCCTGTCCTGAAGCATAACAGCTTTGGTAATAAACTGTTTTGCTCTGTTAGCTGCTCTGTTTTTTGGTTTTTAATATAGATTTGTTGGGAGGGTTGTCACATAATGGGAGAAATAAAAAGTATTTTTCTGCACTTCAAAAAGATTGAGTGTTGTGAAAACTCTTGGGATTTTGTGTCTTCTCTGACTATCCCTAAAAATCTGTCTCTTGCATAGGTGAGGATTTTTTTCTTGGAAGTAGAGCACACCAAGAACAGTTACTGTACCTCCCCAGCTCAACTACTCAACATAAATCTATACAACAATATCCAAATTATTTCCTTGTCCTACAACCAGTAAAGATTCAATTGGCTGAATTTTATGAGCTGATGTTTATGAGAAGAATAAGACTTCCGTGTCCTGTGTTAAGCAAATCCATGACTTTTTATTCCATGAACAACTTAGAGGTTATTGAAATAATTCACAACTTTTTTCCTTCTCTCCATTCTGTCTCCTACTCCATTCTGTTCTTTGTTTTGGTTTGGTTTCTTTGGTTGTTCTTTTAAACAATGGCTATCTTTGCTCACCAATTCCAGTATTTTTTCAAAGAACTGGATCACCTCCAACTTTCATATTAATTACAAAGTTTAATTAAATGCTCACTGGCTTGTTAGAGTTTCAAATATAGATTAAAAACCATTAGAAATGTTTTTAATAGTTCTAATCACCATTAGAAATGCATCATTAGAATCTGTGGTCACATTTTTCTAACTTTTTGTATGTAGTCTCTTTGTAAATACCTCTCTGGAATGTGAAAAGCAAAGAAGGTTGCTTTCTGCAGCGTACATGCAATGAATTACTATTTTTTTTTTTTCTATTACGGTAGTACTTAAAGGCCTTAAAGCTGCAGATCCTGTAGTGTTGTGGTTACCAGAGAGCTGTATTGAGTTTTCAGTTTGAGGTTTTTTGCCTGTGATAGTCCTGGTGTCAGCGTTTCTCCTTCTGATGTCCCCTAGCCCCTGAACTTCTCTACCACAAGGTGCTATTACTATAGTACTGTATCTTCTGGTTATTTCATTGGCGCTTTTGTAGAAAATAGTAACTTACAGAGGGGTCTGATGCAACTGTTAAAGGAAATGGGTCATCCTGCAGTTGTCACCTGTCTTGGTGCAGGGGGTGGCTGTCCCCAGGACTAGCTGTGAAAAGCAAACAAAAGTAATGGGAATGATTCACTGAATCTGGCCAATATTTGGTCTTAGGCACTTCCCAGAAAAGCTTTCAGATTAAACAAACATGGCCACACTACAGAGCACAGCTTTAGTTTGCTATGTGAAGTCTTTGCTGTACAGCACATCCCTGCCATACAGGAGCACACAGGTAATGAGATTGCCTGAAAGAGTCACTGAAATGGAAGTAAAAGCGTCAGCAACGACCTGGCCTCAGGCACTGCTGTGGGATGAGGTGAGTGTTGACCTTCAGGTACTGTTGTGAACAGGCAGTTTGTTTGCCAAAAGCTCTGTCCATCCTAAAACAGCCATCACACTCCTGGCACCCTGCAGAGCCCTCAGAGGGGTGTCTGACACCGTCCAGGCGCCTTCTCCTGCGCGCCTCGCCCTGACCAAAGATCACCCAGGCTGTGTGATCACCACGGCTGCACCAACCCTGTTTATGCTGCACCTTGACCTGATGAATAAGGGATTTTGGTTTAATTAGCTTCTACCTCTAGATAATCTTCTTGTTGTGTGTGTTTTGGCCAGCGCTGTTACTGGGGAGGTGCTGCCCTTCCTCAGGGCTCACCCAGGACTTGTGAGGGCCCGTCTGACAGCACAGGGAGTCCAGGCCTGCGACAGATTTCACCCTTAGGAGTGAAAAGCTGTCCCACAGTGTCACCCACTGTGCCTGTGGGGGGGATGAGGGTGCTGTGAGAGAGCTGGAACAGGGAGGGCAGGGAAAGGGGGTGGCAGAGCCCTCGTTGGGAGCTGCATTAGCAAGTAAGAGCCGGAGAGAGAATTTGTCTGGGCTTCAGGTTACAGGCCATGTACCAGCCAACAAGGTTAGAAAATTAATTTAAATAAACCCTCATCTATTAGCAAAGGGAGCGTGACAAAGGGTTTGGTTTGGGTTTGGCTTTTATTTTAAGACATCCAAGGTTTAGCCCAGTGCATCAGGGGCCAGGCTGGGCCTCCCCCCACAGCACTGCTTTGGTGCTGGGCTTGCAGGTGAGCCCCTGCCCTGGCTCTTGGCCAGGATTTGAGCATATTTAACGCTCCCTAAAAGGTGTTCTCTATGAATAACTTGGACTTCATGATGCAACATTTTTAAGGTGTAAAGCAAGTCACTTTGGTGACCTTCTTTCCATAAGGTTTACAAATGTTAATGTGTGTGAAAATTGAGATAAATGTGCTTCCAGTTTTACCAGCTGTCAAGCAGCAGAAAAATCACTCTCTTCAACTTGAAACATGTGATCTAGAGTATTATTAGACTCTGGTGTTACTTGCTTGCTGTCTTCCACACCTTCCTCCCTATTTTCTACTGAGACTCCTTTCTTCTTTCACTTACTGGCACATATTTTATTCCTGCCAAATCTTTTTCTGTCTCACCCATAAAAACAAACACATCAGAAAAATTTAACATTTTTCTTGCCCTAACTTATTTCTACAATTTGATGGTGCACTTGCATTGTGTTCCTGAAAGGTACATATGTCAAATGAGTAGAGTAGAATATAATTAGTCTGGTGGTTTAAACTCAGAAATTAAGCAGAAAAGGCCCTGCTTGTAATGTTTGTCTTCCTTCTCCCTCCTCCCTCTTCTACTTTGTTTTATTTATGCTGGTGGGATTGTAATAAAAGCGCCATTGGAGGTAAAAAAAGAAGATCCTTACTAGTAACAGTAAGGATGCATAGACTGAAAACTTTTCAAGAAGTCGATATATTTTCAGTATGTGCATAAATCACAGAAATAATTAAAAATTGTCTTTCCATTTTTAAAAAAAAATGAAGCAGAAATTTGGGTCATGGACATAAGCCTGCCTAAAGACTCACAAAAAAAACATTTTCAGTTTTTCTTTTGATTTTTAACATATTAACATTATATTGGTATGGCAGGTGTATTCCCTGGAAAGCTCTCTTAATTATGCTTCTGGAGAAAAAATAAAGGCCATATCTGCTAGTAATATTATGGGAGACACTTCCTTACCCACTTCTATCAAAATATCTCTTGTGTTGAGTAAGGGCTGTTCTGTTAGTGAAATTCAATTCACCTGGTTGCTTCCTTGCAAGGAAATGGCAAAATAACTTGTTCATGTTCTGTAACCATAAACTTCAAGTGGTCTGGCAGGTCTTAACCCTGAGCACTATAAATCATTGTCATTCCTGTAGCCTTGCCGACTGTGACAGTGCCAGTCCAGGCAATAACTGTGAATCAGGTTTTTCCGTTCATGTATTTTTTGAGTAATTACAAAACATAATTTATTTTAAGTTCAAACTCCCTTGGCCCTCAGCCAGCCAGACTTGCTGACCTCACAGACTCCCAAGTGTTGCTGAAGCAGGGGCAGGAGCTGATAGATCTTGAACTTGGGACTTTTGTCACAGCAATTGATTTTTAAAGCAGAATTCCCCGCTGGTGTGAGTGGGAATGCTGCACAGACATTGCTGTTACCAGATCGTGGTAAACTGAGGAGCTACAGACTCTGAAGGACAAGTCATTAGGATACAGCACCAAAAATAGCCTGTGGGGACCAGGGCACTGAAGCAAACCCATCAGCATTGCCTGAGGGAACACACATTGAATCATGCAGTCACAAGGCAGAGCCGCCTGCATCCCACTTCATGGTTACAGCTGTTCTCTGGAACTCTTTGGTTTTCAAGCCACTTTTTATCTGTTTACTCATTTTTATGGTATTTGGCATGAGAACAATCTGTTCTGGTACAGGAGAGGTGGACTGGTAGTGACTGTGGGCTTGAGGGCCTTTTGCACAGAACTGTGTTTCACCTCCTAGAAAGTACTGCTTTGGTGTGAGGTGTAAGGGAGGAACACTCACCTTATCTCCCAACTAGATGGTTAGACAGCTTGTTAACAGCACAGTGATTGTGTAAAGCTCTTTTCCTGTTTCACTATTGTACAATATGTGAATTTTTAATTGCAAAGTGCTGTATTAGCTGAGTAATCAGAAAGCCACACAAGCTTGAAAAACTTCTTACATGAAAATAAATGTGTTTAAGCTTTCAACCTTAGCAAAACTTTCACATTCTTGATCTTCTCTTGTGTATCACTTCTATAATTGAATTAAATATATTTCCAGTGGGCAGGTAACTAATAAACACCATCCTTTAATTGCTGCTGCTGCTGCACAAATAAGGAAGTAAATGCAGAAAATTCTGATTAGTTGTAATCCCTGGTAGTAACAGAAAAATCTTATCAGTTTGACAAAGAAAAGCAAAGTCATCTACTTCTAATAAATTACTGATTCACTACAGTAAAACAAAAGGAAAGGTGTTTTTTTATTAAAGCTTTTAAGAATATTTCATTTAATGATGCATCTCTCCCTTCTGCTGTGACTTCCTTTATAATTCAGTAAAGCCTGAATATCTTTTCTAATGACTGTTAGCATTAGTGAATGGTATGTTAGCATTATGCTGCTGTTACTGTGTTTATTTTTCCTCTTGTGAAATGCTTTGAACGAAACATGCGGCAGTCAGAAAAATGAATTTGCTTCAGGAGTGCAGCATCCACCTTGCTCCCAAAAGCAGAAATCCACAGCACAATCCTAGTCATAATGACTTGCAGTTCTGGTCTTTGCCTCCTTGCCAAACTCTTAGCCAAAATTTTAGTGCTACAGTAACATGTTATACAAAGTAAATTTAAAAAAAAAAAAAATATTTTGAAATTATGAGAATGTTTTTATACTGATTTCAGGGAGGCATGGAATTAATACAGTAAAAGTTGTAGTGGCTGTGTATCTGTACACAACAAGTATGTGTTTTTTGAAAATTCTCTCTCTTCTTAAGAAAAATAAAAACATTTAAGAATTGGGCATATCTCTGCTCCAGCTCCTGTCTGTGTGTTAGCTCAAAGAGGAAGCTTTTGCACAATGCAGACCAGGGTGTTTCATGTAAGTCTGTGTTTGAGGACACACTGTTGAGTGTATCATCTCTTGATAGGTGTCAAGGGCAGAGGTGTAAACCCTCAGTGGTAAAAAAAAGTCACCACCAAAGTCATAGATGGATCCACTCAATAAAGAAGTGAAGTGTTTGACCTTCCCGTCTGTTTTGAGGACTCCTCACAGCTCTGTGGTTGGCAGTGCCACCACAGAGGTGTAACGCGCACTCCTCAATAAGAAACACTACAGCACAGAGGTGTCATTGGAGCTACAGGTGAGCATTTGTTGAAGCAATGCGTAATCAGTTTTGAAAAGCAAAAGCTAAGAGAACTTCTTTACCTGTTGGGCTTTTTTCTTCTTCACTAAACAAATAAAAGGAAGTTTGGCAACCCAACAAAGAAGGGAGATGGGGGCAGCTCTCCAATCTTTTTTGGGGGTTTTTTGTCCTCAGCATTAGGACATGATCTGCGCATTGGTGTGGTGTAGGCTAGACAGGTAAAACATACTATGTTAAAGAGAAAAGGACTGTAAAACCATCAGACATCCCAGTTGAATTGCACAACAGATCAGTTAATGCAACAGCCTGTAAAGGAAATTGATATTGACTTCATTTCTGACCCCCACAATTCAGTGCAGAAATAGTGGTGTGTTCCATAGTTGGTTGCATGGTAATGTAGTGGAGTCCAGTGTTTTCTAGTTGCTAACTGCAGTACCCACATGATCTGGCTTTATCTCTTTTCTTCCCTCCTTCCTCTTTTGTACACGAACACACCTTGTATCATCAACAAAGCATGAACTCCTGAAAAAAAAAAAAAAAGAAAATCCAAGCAAACAAACCTGCAATATGAATATCTCTACTTTGCCATAGCAGGTGCTGGGCCTATTAGCAGGATTTAATTCTGTTATTATTCCTACTCTGTGAGCTGCTTCTTTCTAGCTCTGACAGCTACAGTTAGGGACAACCTCTTCCCTTGATCCTCCCTCCAGAGCAGCCCCAAATGTAGTAAGTGTGAGTGTGAAGAAGATCATTCTGAATGTGGAAGAAGGTTGGTGCTTTACAGAGGTCATTAATGGACCTAATGTATCCACAAGTGAGTGTATCTAAAACAGATCTTCATTTACAGCTTACTGCCCTTGGACCTTTAGCTTTTGATAAGCAGAGAGTCACTTTCCTTTGAATTTTCTATTATATGACTTGACCTTCGCTCTGTGGCAAGTTGAGGCAGCCAGGCTACCTGAGAACCCTCCTCATTGGTTCCATCCAGGTTCCATTTAAAGCAAGTATCTAAGTAGAAAGAAACCAGTGTGTAACTGGTTGGGCAATTTCTATTTCCAGTTCGAGGTGTGTGTCTTCTGCAAAAGCTTAGAAAACACTGAATTGCTTCATAGCTTGAAGAAATGAAAGAAGACTTTACTGGAAGGAAGTTGTGGTTCTGAGTTCATCAGCCTCTGTCATTTCTGTTTTCTCTCTCTGAAGCCTGTTCAACTAGATCAAAAGACATTGTACTAGAAACTGCACCATGTAAACACAACAATATTCCACATTTACAATTGTACCTGCCTATTTTGAAAGAATTTTTTTCCCCTCAGTGTATGTTTTTGATGGAAAGTGTCATCCAATTCTTTACAAAAAAGCACAGAGGTTTCAGATGGAAGTATGTGTTGTCCTGGAAATATGAATTCAGCACCCCAAAGAAGCAACACTCACTTTCATAGAAACAAAGGGCTTGCATGATAACTTCTGTTGTTTACATTAATTAATATAATTTGTTCTATTTGCATTTCAAATACCTGTCACCACTAATTTCCCCTCATACAAGGTTTTTATTACATATTTGGAAATAGAGGGAAGCATGTGATCGTGTATTCCATGATATCTACCTGTATATGCCTCCAAGAAGAATCTAAACTCCCTCCCAGTAACTGATTAGCCAATATGTGCTAGGTTTGTGCTTTTCCTTATTGCATCCATGATAAAGCTAAATCCCCTGTTATCCTTAGGAAAAAAGGAAAAAAATACGGCTTTTTTTTTAAACTTACTAATAAGACATTTCTAAAATATGCGACAAAATACATTCCCTTCCCATAAAAAAATTCTCTTTAGTATGCACCTCTAATTATCAACGTTGGGACCAGTGCGCCATCGTCTGGTAAATTCGGGAACGGCCTGGAAGTTGCCAGGTGAGAGGAGAGTCTTCTGTCCGTTCAGGTGTGTCAGACTTGTTCTCACTGTGGGCTTGGAAAAAGGAACACGTGAAATCCGTAAAAAATCAACACTAATTCTGTGCTGGGTTCAAATATGGAGCATCACCTTACCTATGAAAATGTTAATGATGTTTTTCTCAAAAACTCTCTTTGAATTTAAAACGCTATTTAGACTTAAATAAGTGGTTTTATAAATTTACATTAATTTAGGGATTTATTAGATAAATTTCTTTGTGTGGGAAAAAGAAATAGGAAGATTGCAGGGACTAGAGTGCTCTTAATGCACCTGTGACAAGGGCTAATTTTTTGTCTGCTTGCCATCTGGATGCTTTTATTTATTCATCAGCTGAACTAGAAAGCCCTGGATGTATCAGTACTCAGTTTACTGCAAAACACACTCATTAACTAGTTTCATGTATCCTCGTACTGGCCAGTCACTGTCCTGGAAAAAAAACTTTTCACCGTGTATAAGGAAATCATAAAGCAGTCATCTCGAGGATAAAATCATGCTTTTTCTTATGAAGTGGCTTTTTTCCTACATAAATTGGTGCCATTAAAGGTGTAAATGCTTCACAGCTGTAATAAAAGCAGTTATTTTGTTCTGTGTGTTTAGCACTAGTTGCTTTCAAGCTGTGATACTGAGAGGGGAAAAAAAAAAGGCAGAACACAATGGAGAAAAGGAAAACAGATGAAAAAGCACTGGTTTGCATATCATCGTTTTACAGCTAAACACACCGAAGGCAGGTACGTGTGCGTTGTAAGAGCAGACTGCTGTAGTAGCTGGATAGAAGCAAATGGAAAAGATCCATATTTATTCCAGTCACTTCCAAAGTTGTGTCAGGTATTTCACAGAACAAAAGAGCACGTCTAGTCCTTCCTAGGGCATTCAGCTGTAGAAAATGGAATGAGGAGAGTTAGAACACAGAGACTCTCAGTGCCCAGCACAATTTGTTATGGAGGGGAGGAACGGGTGAAGCTGGAAGGGAATTAAGGGTGGGGAACATGAGGGCATGTAGATTAGATCGTTCCTGTGAATTAACTGGTTATTGGCTAGAAGGGTTTTTTTAATCTACTGATCAAAGAGGGAGTGGACTTTGGGCAAGGACAAGCCTGTATTTGAATAGCAGAGGCCGCGCAAGCTGTTGGGGAGTCTTTCACACCTGGTGCTGTGTGAGAAGCTCCTGGTGACCGTGTAAGCAGCAGGTGCACAGGGTGAGAGCTGGACATTCTTAGTGAAACTGTGGAAAGAACACTGCAAGGAAACAGAGGGAGGGAAGCTGAGAGCGGAGGCACAGCAAAGTGCTGGTGAAATGTAACGTTTGAGCTGGGTGTGCAAACCCCCGGAACAAGGCAATGTGCTTGGAGCAACCAGCAAGGAAAAAGACTTTGGCAATGCCTTTTTGGGCAGATAGAGGGAAATGAACTGGGTATTTACAGTAGATTGTCCCCTTCCCCTGAGATCCCAAGGGAACTTCTCTGGCAATGGACTAGTTTATTGGCATCTAGGAAGCTGCTGCAGTATGTATCATGTCTAATTACCCAACAACCTCTCTTCATTTATTATACTCTTGTAATATCCATAGAGAGAAATAACACTTAACAGCCCTGCTCTGTGCAACATCAGCACAGTGTCCTCATGAGATTCTGCCAAAATACCTGAACAAAAGACTTGCCACTCATCAGTTGATGGGTGTCTTCTGGGTTTTTTGGTTTTATGTCAGAAAATCACTTTTAAATGCCAGCCTACTGCTTTTCTTAGTCATTCTCCCAGTTGGGAGTGATTGTGCAAGAAATAGCAGATATGTACAGTAGTAAAATAATTGAAGACCAGATTGAGGTATGACATTTTAAATGGTAATTCTGCTGGTGGAGAAAGAAATGCTGCTGATACTGAAAAGACTAAATGTCAACACAATTTTAAAAAAATAAAATAAAAAAAACCACTAAGCAAGGAAAACATTCAGGCACAAAATAGGTTTCTGTTAATTTTCTTTGTAGGATAAGGGCACTTCAGAATACAAGAGTGGGATGTGAGGGTTTGCAGGCTACTCCACATGAAAATGCTGTATTGACTCATATGAGTAGGTTGTCATCAAAACTCTATCTGTGCTTCAAAAAAGGATGGGTGACAATCACAGATTTAGGAAGGAAAAACCACCTCCCAGTGTAGACTTTCAGAGTTGGTAGAATTTTCACTGGATTTCATCTGTTCAGTCAGCAAGAGCATTGCAGCACAGCTCTGGAAAGCAGGGATACTAGTTGTGGAAAGTCTGTCTTCCACGTCTTTTACTTAGAGAGAAGACCTGCCAAGTATATGCATTTTCATTTCAAGCAGAGGATTTGGTAGAAGGAAAATAGTGTAAGAATGTGTAAATTACCTCAGCCACATGAAATAATCTGGATGTGCTGGACGCCTGCTTGGAAAGACTATTTCTAAGCTGACTCTTAAAATGATCTTGCAGTATCTATAAAAAGTTACTGATTCTGTTATTCTTTAGTTTCATTTCATCTTCTATTGCCTTTTCTCTGAACTTCCAGTCTACAGACCTTGGTAACAAAGGCCCCTTGAGGGTGAATGTAGGGTTTCAAGAATGTGTTGCCAGTTGCTTTACGGTGATCCTTCACCATAGTTTATCAGCTATTTTCAAAAGTGTATTTACTGCAGAAGAAATAACAAGATTTAAACTGTTTTGACTAGAGGGAGACTTAATTAATTCCATATACAGCATCTCCACATAGAGTGTTCAGACATTTTAAACCAACAGCTGCTCTAAGAATCAAAGATTGCTGTAAGAATTCAAAGATGACGAGAGAAATACAAACAAATATTTTATAAGACAATGCGAAGTTTAATAATTGATTTAATAAAACCCACAACGAAGCAACACACTTCTGCTTTTTTCTTCAATTAAACAAATGTGTAGTAAATTATTAAAAAACTGCAAATACAATACATGTCAACTGTACTTCAACACCTAATTACATCAACTGTAAACCCCAATTTAAGTAAAACCCATTCGAGTATTAGTATGTGCAAAATACCTGTTGTTTGTGGTTTGTTTTTTTTTCCCAGTAAGTTTGTAAGGATGGGATGCACATTTTCCATGAACTGCGATATGGCTTAATTAATGACAGTGTTTGTATTGCAGCATTACCTTCCTGTGCACACGGCTGCTCTGTCTCTGAGCTGCCTGTGCTCCCATGCTGGACTCAAGTATTCCCATTTCTTGCCAGAACAGATACAAACACAATCCAGTGTTACGTGCACTTTGTCCAAATTCACAATGTGCTGTCAGTTTTAACCCATAAACATTCAGCATGTGACCCCTACCTCCAAAAAGGGAAGAAAAGAAGCCAAGATTGTTACCACCAATTGCAGGTACAAATCAGCCTGATGAATACGTGAAACTCTAGAAACAGACAACAGCTTAAGTATTCACAGCTGAGTATCACAATATCCATAACTGGGCGGAAATTTTCCTTTCTGATCAGAGAACTACTTTTGACATCAGTGGAAGTTCTGCATAAAGGTCAAAGTCCAGAATAAACAAAAAATATTCGAAGCCAAGTTCTTCCCATCTTCTGAACTTTGCAGGTCGTGTGCTTGCTGCCCTGAACTTCTTCAATGCCAAAGGCTTCACAGGCAGGCGTAAATCTGAGCTTGAAGGTGTAGGATAGCTTAGTGTCAAGACTTACATCTTGTGTACATTCAAAGTACAGGGGTTCCACGATGAGGCCAAACAATTCAGCTTTGAGGACTCTGAGGTGTCCAGGTGAATGAACTTCAGATGCCTCATCTCTATAAACACAAAAAGGCCTTTCCGCCACTGTAGGTCGTTACGACATTGTTGTCCAACACCACCAGGTTACTGAGCTTGCTTGGATTTTGCTTTATTCCTAAGCTAAGTAGCGGGAACTGCTATTGCAGTGGCATTCCTGTCAGGATACTGCCATGCTGAGCTCAAAGCAAAGATGGAAAGGTGAGCCATCTGTGACTGACGGAATAGTGCCTCTCTGAAACTCCTGCTCCCCACTCTCCTGTTGGATACGCGTCTCTGGCACGTCTGCAGATTGCATTTGAGAGCATCTCCACATCAAGCATCATTTCTAACACTTGACTTTTCTTTTAAAACAAACAATCATGGGAAAAACAATCAATTACAGAACATTTATTAATTACAATTAGAGTGCATGCTAATCAACTGGCCTTTTAATGCGAATCAAATGATGGGTTTAGACATTCAAGACTATTTATAATAAAGTCATCTTACAAGTCATAACTTTGTAAAATAAATAACCTGTTTCTAATGTATAAACCCTATTCTAAAATACATTAAGATAACTGATCACTTAAAACACTTTGGGTCCAGTGTTGGGTCTCTAGTTAAATACCACAAGTCTGGGCAAAGATCTTCCTGTCTGGATCTCCGAATGCCCAGATTAAAGCTAACTTTCTGGTGTGTGTATAGTAAATTCTGTATTTTGCAGTGTCTCCAAAGGGACAGTTTCCACAAGAATTCAACTAGCACTGTACGCATTCCAGTTTAAGATACTGTATGAACATTACTATTGCAAAAATACTGTAAAATGAATTTGGGGATCATGACATACTGTGCAACCCTGGCAGGGTCAGCATTAAGAGACTTTTGACTGAAATACTGAATATTTGATGCTCCATTTGGAGTGCAGGTACTTTGTGGTACGTAATGATTAAAGGACAATATTGGACTGTAATTTGTGAGGTATCTGCAGAGCCACGTTGCAGTTTGTAAACAATAATCTGTTGTCTCAAAATCATAGTAAATTGAATAAATCAGTACAAGGGAGAGAGTAAAACACATGTTCCGTAGGGCAACCACTGCGCTTTCTGCAGCACCAGTTCTCCCTGCTGCACGTCCCATGGTACAAAGCCACATATTCACCGTTACTATTTGAGAATTTTCATTTTGCGTTTATTGCTCTCAGTCTTTGACTACAAGGTAAAGAATAAGGCAGCAGTTCCCAAAACATATGAAATTAGGCACTGGAACTCTGACAACTTGCACAGGTTTTGCTGATTTCCTGTTTGTAACTCTGGAGCTGGACAGAGCACTTGTACATTCCAAAGGTGTTCAGCAGCAGGTGTCGGGCCTTGGACTGAACGTCCTCCCATTTAGATGAGCTACCAGGAACTGGAAAATTAAGAAAATTATAATAAATTCACTATCTAAGAAACTTGGACAGTCCATCTGTTCTCAAATGTATCACGATGTTACCAACTACAATAATCTTTGTTCACACTCATTTGTTAACTCAGTGTTGTTCCGTGGTCATTATGTAGTCTCTCTGTATTATTTTACACCTCTAGGTCTATGTTCTCTAACTAGATTCACCTCTTGATAAAGTCATGTGTGTGTTAGACACCATCTCCCCAAAAACCTGAGCCTTCTTACTAAGAATTAATATTCATGGTATAGTTAGATGTCTAAATCAGCACGTTTTGGCAAAGCATATGTTTTTTCATGTGTCAGATTGTTCCACATTAGAACTTCATCCTTTCTTTCCCTAGACAAGTGAGGGAACTTCTGAGGAAAAGCTGTGTGTTGCATTTTCCCCCCTAACCAAAGGATCTGTATGGGATGTTTTGGTATGAATATATTTCATTTACACCGTGTCTTTCTGGGCAAAGAGGTTTTATTCCTCACTGTACAAAACCCCAGAATGATATTTCTTGGTTCAACTTAGATAACAATATAAAGAGGAAGTGGTGGGGTTTTCCTACACTTACACTGAATTTAGAATTATGCTCTACAGCAGCTTACCTAGTTG
This sequence comes from Oxyruncus cristatus, assembly GCA_013399855.1. Taxonomy (NCBI): domain Eukaryota; kingdom Metazoa; phylum Chordata; class Aves; order Passeriformes; family Cotingidae; genus Oxyruncus; species Oxyruncus cristatus. Next base: position 2,399,049 of record VXAY01002056.1, read on the forward strand.
CAAGTGGACTATAGCAGTTGTTTTTCCTGCAGTGAGAGACCAAACATTTAAATCTTCTATAGAATAAACATCTTCAATTTTCATCAAGTCTTCCTTAATGCGGTCCACGTTTAAATGCCTTGGAACTCCTGTGGTTCCAAATAAGAGATAAAATTAATTCTGTCTTCTGCAGACTCTCAGTGGCCTTTCATTACAGTTCTCAATGTAAAAAAAAAAAAAAAAAAATTAGAATTTATGCTGTTGGAAGTGATAAGTAACTTCCATGTTATTAACAGAAAATAATATGGCAATTGGCCTGTATGGACACAGAAGCTGAATAGGAATTGCAGTGCTGTCTCAAATGTAATTTGTCCTGCCCAGAATCCACTCTCTGGCAACAGCCAGAACTAAATCCCTTGGAATGATGTACTTTTGTAGACAACTTTACTGCAGCTTCTAACCCCCAGTAACTGCTTAGACCAGACTCTAAGTTCAGAACATAGGGAAAAAAATGCCAGGGCCTCTCTCCTGAAACTTCTCTTCAAGTAACTGGCATGATTTTCACATGCTCACAGTAATCCATCTGCAGCATTAACTCACAGGACTTCATCTTACAGGGTGTCACCTCTGTAAATCAGTCCCTGCTCTGATTAAGTCCTTCTGGATTTTTCAGTAGTTGCAGCACCTCTGTAGCTTCCCACCACCACCCTTGATCTGTACAAAGGGCAAAATCAAAGTTCTAGATGATCAACATGCGTCAAAAACTAACACAAAAGGACTGAATAAACTCTGAGTAGTTTTGTTTCTGTAACAGGTTTTCACTGCTTATCTTCCAGTTTTACGGAGTTTTTTTATATATATTTGTTTCTCAATTTTTTCCATTTTTTGCATGATTTCTCTGAACCTGATGCCTTATTTTCTTTTAAATTATGTTAGTTCCAGTACTGTCTCTTTTGAAAGTTCTGTGCCTAGAATTGTCTCATATGAAACAAAATTTTCCTTCTCATGGAGACCATCAAATGTTATTTAGCTGATAAATAATTCCCTGGTATTATTTATACAACTTTCTTTTTCCCAGGAAACATGGACTTAAATCCTCGTATCTACATCTTCTCTTGACAAACTTCCATTCTACTTTATAAATCTGTATTAAAAGCTAGAATCTCATCGCTTGTGTTAGATAGCTATTTAATGTTTTAATTTAACATTCCTGGTATAATGATGAAACTTCAGTTGAAATTAATACCAAAAGGACCAATTTCAAGGACCTTGAAGTAGTTTCCAATATAAATGCAAGTCCATTCTCTGGAGATCCTGAATTTGAGTTGGAAAAATTCCCTGCCATGCATAAAGCCCATGTACCATCACTTTTAACAACATCATTAATAGGGGATTTTTATGACAGCTGGGATACCTAAGCCAACAGCAACAACTCACACCATCCGGAATCTGATAAATCATTAGTTTGTCTTATCTGTTTTCTGCAGCTAAATCTGAGCTATTGCCTTGGAGCTAATTAAGGGTTCTTAACCAAAATTTCATTGGTTTTGCCTTCTCAGTGAACTTCCATTTTGTTGCATTTTTTTTAATCCTAAGTGACAGCAAATGCACTTGGCTGAAGATTCTGAGTTTTCTGATTTTACCTAGGATTTTTCTCCCAGCCCTAACATCTTCGCTTTCATGAAGTAAGAGCACTAGATCAAGCAGTAAGAGTTGGCAGGTAAGATAAAGCAAAGAATGTTGCTGGCATCTTTCCCTCTACGTGAGATAAGATTCTTTAACCTATGTCCAGGTTTTTCTTCCCTATTTTATTTCTTCTTTTACACCACTCTTTAGTTGTAGCTTCCCCGATGGTAACAGCAGAAGCACACAAGTAACACAAAAGCATTTGTGGAAAAAGGGAAGACAGGACAGAGGTGAACCACCTGTCCAGCCACTTGGCCTAAGCTTGCTTCCTCCTTTTACAGGCATCCACATCCACTTCAACTTTACAAGTAACTGAAGTGAAAGTGTAGAACTGAGTCTGGGCAAAGGTTCACCTGGTTTAGCTGAGAGCCACTGCAGACACACATGGAAGTTGTGTGCATTTCACTTCCCCATCTCCTGATGGCAAAGCGTGAGCAGAGGTAGGACCTGTGTCATTCTGGCAGAGGTCAAACACACCTAAACACTGCTGCAATTCAGATGAGCCATAAAGAACCAACAGACTAATGCAGCAGCAAGACAAACAGACCTCCAGGCACAATCCACTTAGAAATGGTGACTGTGATGTCAAAAAAGTGCCAGTGCTCTCTGGTATTTCACATGTAAAGTACTGCAGAGCGTGCACAGATCTTACCTTCCAGAATAATAACTCCTGTGTCACAGAGAATTCGAACTGTTGTGAAAACCACCAGTATGGAAAATACGTATGTACATATAGGATCCGCAATCTTGTATTCTGGCTGCAAGGGAAACTCCACAGTGTTAGAGGATGTGTGAAAATAAGCTCACTTACAAAAATGTGACTCAGAAAATGCAGTTAGTTCTAGTTCCAACTTTTATGAATACTTTTTTTGTTTGAATAGTTACAAAGTAAGTAACAGAGACAGTTTTGCTTATTTTCCACAAATGTATGACGCTTATAATAAAATATCACAGCTATTTTTCATACGTATAAAAACAGGTCCCTTTTTAATTTAATCACTGGAGTTCAAGTTAAAAGAATTCCACGCTGCCTCAAAGCACAGCCATCCCTTACCTTAAAGCGTATGATGTAGGCAGCCACGAGCACTCCAATACTTTGTACCAGGTCCCCCAGGGCGTGTACAAATGCTGCTCTCACGGCAAGGCTGCTGTGTCCATGGCCACTGGCGTGGGCCGTGCTCGGAGAGTTCGACTGAGGTACGTGAGAGTGAGCGTGGGAGTGGGAGTGAGAGTGAAGGTGGCCGGACTGATTCAGCAAAAACCCCATTCTGAAAGGGAAGGAAGGAAAGCACTCCAAGAAACAGGCTTTCAGAGTTGGGTGTGTGGGTGGGTTTTCACAGAATCACAGAATATGCCAAGTTGGAAGGGACCCACAAGGATTGTTGAGTCCAACTTTGAGCCCTGCAAAGGACCATCCCCAAGAGTCACACGATGTGCCTGAGAACATCGTCCAGACACATCTTGAGCTCTGGCTCTTGGTGCTGTGACCACTGTCCTGGGGAGCCTGTTCCAACCACCCTCTGGGTGAAGAACCTTTTTCTAATACCCAGCCTAAATGCCCCCTGACACAACTTCAGGCCATTCCCTCAGGTCCTGTCCCTGGTCCCCACAGAGCAGAGATCAGTGCCTGCCCCTCCTCTTCTCCTCACTAGGAAGTTGTAAACGCAATGAAGTCTCCCCTCAGTCTCCTTCAGGCTGAACAGATCATGTGCCCTCAGCTGCTCCTCATCTGGTTTCCCCTTAAAGCCCTTCATCATCTTCATTCCCCTCCTTTGGATGCTCTCTAATCGCTTAATATTTTGTTGGTTTTTTGCCTTTCAGTTTAAGCCAAATAATTGAAAAAATAATACTCAGTAAAATTTCTTGTCTTATTTATGAAATTTAAGAGGTCCAGCAAAACTGCATCTCATGAGGAAGTTACAGGCCATGAATGAATTAGCAGCTTATTCAGAAATACATTTATGAGTGTTAATGGAGAGAAGGGGAGATCTTACATTAAGTTAACTGCAACACCGACGGCCGCTGTGATCAGCATGATATCACCATTTATTTCATAGTCCATATGGATAGTTCTTTGAACAGCCTCATACAAGAGGAATGCCATAAGGATATAGACCAGCAGTACACTAATGATGGCTGACAGTACTTCTGCAAAAAGAAAGGAAACAACATCATAAAAATGCGTCTCAGATCTATTTCCAAATTAGAACATGGATAGAACCCTAATCGTTTTAACGATTTTGTGAGTATTATAAAACCTACTATAAACTAATAAGTTTAGCGGTAAATAACACTTGTAAAGTTGGATTAACAAATGGAGTGTGTTCTGATCAACTCCTCCACGCCTCCCTGCCATCAGTATATCCCTCAAATTATGTCTTCTCTGAAAACTTCTGCAGAGGTGATGACCCTGACTTCCTCAGACAACCCAGAACATTTGCCTGAGAAGCTGCAGTCAAAGGCCCCGTCCAGGGGAGAGGAGGACAGGTGATGTCAAACATCACCAACGTACCTACAAATAAGAGAAAGCCTGATTTCAAGTGTTCACAGTATTAAACTGGATTTAGAAATTACTTTTATATCTCTTTTTGTATTTAGGATGGAGAAGAAATTACAAAAAGATAAAGAAACTGAACAGTACAAATTTGTCAGACATGACAGTCCTAAGCTTCTACACATCCACATTATCTATTGCAGATTTCAGCTACAAAGGATTGCTGAATGTTAGTATCTCTATTGGTGTGATACACTGTTTTAACATTACCTAATATTTACCAAATATTCATATTACACAAAAGTAAGAGCATTATGACCACCATTTTGGTGTAGGAATTTTATCTGATCAGCAGGGATTTTCAAAAGGAAACATATATCTAAATAAAGATAAAATGAGAAAGTTAATAGAAACTCCTAATTATTTGACTGTGCTGCACCTTCCACTGCCATTTACATCCGTGAAAAGGGGTTACAGGTCTCTACAAGGTTCCTGCTGTTCAGATGTGAGGTAAACAGGTCTGAATATTCTAGAGGTTGGGACCTTTTTGTTGTGTACCTCAGCACCCAAGTCACGAAACTGGGCTGGTTACAGCATACATAAACCTGAGGAGGATGGGTCTACACTACAGTTTTAACATCTTACCACAAAGAATATAGGTATTCCTAAATTGGTCACTAGATTCCTTTTATCATAAACATACTTTTACCCTCTAGCTTAAAATGATTACCCTGTTGCAGCTGAAGTTTAAAAAAAAAAAAAAAGGCAAGATAGCTGACAGAGAAAACACTGGCCCAGTTAACAACTGTCTCAGTTATAAGCAAGTTAATACAGGGCTTTGCAAAAAGCACTGGGAAAACCTTAGTGCTCACACCATTGTAGTGCATGTAAATCTGCAGCCATGCCTGAGTAATCTGTAATCATTATGTGTAATGCTCATTACTGTCACTTGCCAGATGGATCACTGGGACCTCAGCCTTCCTGTGTGAACTCAAAGATCAGTGTTAGAATTAATTTACTTGAGATTTTAATGGTTGTTCTTCCCCTTAGGTCCACACATGTTGCCCTGATTTATTCCCCAGTAAGGGCAAAATCCTGCTCTTGGCTATAGCACAGCTCTGAGAATAGTCATCTGAGAATTGCCTCACTTCTCCCTCCACTTTGAATCCCTCAGCATGTAGTACAACTCTGATTACTGCAGAAGATGTCACCTCTAACACAGAAGTGTTTTAATTTTATTTATTGAATATTACATAAAAAAACCCATGCAGCTATATCAGCATTTTAATATCACCAAAATCACTTGATCCATACACTGAATTTTTAACATCATTATGGGAGGAGAAACTCACCCCAATGCATTCAGCTGCTGGGTGGTGTGTCAGTGCCTGGACAAGTACCAGCATTACCAGGCAGTAACAAGGCTCTGAAAGGCAACTGTCATAACCTCAGATGATTTCAGAGCAACCTGAAAATCTTGAAAATATCTGTGTAAGTGGTGGCCTTCTTTATAAAGTCAGCAGATTATTCAGGGCAACAGCCTTAATAATACACAATACATTGCTTAGAAGGTTTTCCAGAATGCTTTTTAAAAAAACCCTAGAAGCCATTTACCAGAGAAATAACATACAGTGCTTTTACAATCTAAACCCATCTTTTCTGCAATGGAAACCAGTGTTTTCCTTGCAGGCTCTTCCACAGTCACTGTCATGTCAGCATTGTAGATTTGTGCTGAGATCTTTCACTTCTTGTGAAATGAACTGTGCACTGTCTCAGTGGACTGGCCGATTCTGTCATTACTAACATTGTTTCTGCAGCAATGGAAAAGTGCCAGGTTTCATATCTATGCTTAAATCTGCTCAGTGTCTTGCTGAAAAGGAGGTATCTACACTTGGTGGTGAAACAGAACTATTTTTGCCTTCAAGAATATAATCCTTTTTAGACATGACTGCAATTTCCATTATTTTGTCTTCACTTTTCTAACCCATTCCTGAATCTGTCGGCTTCCTTTTCACCACTGAGAACGGAATAAAACTGAAGATGGAGCATACATAATGTACATAAAGAGAATTCAAATAAATGAAAACTAGTACTAATGCCCCTCTGGAATTTGACTAGACAACTAATAGGTCTGTTGTCCTCACTGAGCAAAGTTTGAAAATTCATCAGCAAAAATGATAATGAGTACCAGAAACATTGTTCATTAGAATGTTCTCATGCCTACTGTACGTATGGATTATCTTAATGTAAAGCAGGTCAGTGATGAGACAGTTCTTGTACGTATTCCCAGCTTTAAACAAATGCTCCACATCTTCTTCTGTGACAGATGCCCAATCTGTACCCTATTTTTAACACTGTCATGTTTTAACATCTCTCACATGAAAGTTAAGCTATTGTTGAACTGATATTATTTGCTGACAAGCTTCTTACATATAGGTTATTTGGGAAAATGTGTTACAGCAAGGATATACCCCAGAAACTGCTTTGTTCCACTGCCAGCATTCACTGATGTGTGAAACTGGGCCCTCAGGCCCCGGCATTCAGACTGGGTGCCTAAAGTCAGGCATAGAAGTTTCACAGATGGGATTTACAAAAAAAACCTGCGCGTAGCAATTTTGAACCACCCCATCTTCTGTACTTTGGAGGTTCCTGGCAGAGCTTTTACCCGCTTCCTCTTCCTCACTGCAGCCACAGAAACCCTCCCCACCGCCAGCCTCAGGCACTTGTCCTCCTCCTCCAGGAGCTGCACTGCTGCTACTCAGCAGAATGGTTGAGGCAGAAAGGAACCCCTGGAAACTGTGTAGTCCTGTGCAGAGGAGGGAAACTACAGCAGGTTGCTCAGGGTTGCTTCCAGTAGGGTTTTGTGTATTTTCAGCTGTGGACACTCCACAACCTATTCTAGTCTTTGACCACCTACTGGCACTGGGCAGCAGCAAAGGAATTATTGCTGCAGAACGGAGAGGCTGCTCCCTGTGGCTTCTGGGGAGAAGATGGTGGGCAACACAAATTAATTTCATTGGCGAGATCGAGCCCATGGACCACCACTGAATTAGTCTGGCCAGTATTTTCCCTGGCAGTAAAATAACAAGAAAAAGAGATATAGAAAATAAGATGGCAGGAATCCTCAGGGATTTGTGCTTGCAAATTAATTGAAAAGTCAGCAAAAATTTACAGAACTGAATAACATTTTAATGGTTTACTAAGTAAGTTTCTTTTATTTTTCTCAAGACAAACTCCTGTTTTAAGCTAGGATGCGGCATGTTCAATTTATGTGCTACTTGGTTTTAGAAAAGTTACAAAGACATATAAACTACTCAAATGATTTTGAAATAGCGTTAAAGTATGTATAAATGCTAGCAAACATCCTTCTGGAAAGTACGAGCAAATGCCAGGGGCCTACCTGCAAGGTCAGGTTTCAGTATTAGGGGAGCTCCTATGGCAAAATTAAAACTTCATGAAAGAAAAGTGTGTAATGGGAAATGCTGGCATTGCTAATGCTTTGTTGCTAAAGCCCCAAAGAGCTTTGCTAGTGTACAGAGTTATGCATTCATGCATTAGTGACTAACTGATGACAAATGACAAGGAGTGATGGAGTTGTTGAATTCTACTGCTGTTCTAGCAGCCAAAATAAGAATTGCAAATAATGACAACACAAGACCGAAAATCCTTCAAAAATGTATGCTATAGAATGTATAGAGCACAGGTAGAAAATGTGACACTAGAAATTATCTATTTCATGAAAAAAAAAGCTTTGAAGATTTTGATAAAGTGCCTACAAGACCTGCAGCTGTATATTGTGAATTATTATACCCAGTTCACAGAAAACACCCTTTGTCATCATTACATTTCCAAACATGAAGTAATGAATCCTGAAAATACCCTTCCAAGGTTTAGTTCATACTTCTTTTCACAGCCACTTAAACCAGGCAGAGGTTAAATAACTTGCTGTATTGCAAACCACAGGACATTTTGACCTCAGCTTCGTGTGGTCTGGGGAATGCAAGAGGAATGATGTATGCAACTTCTGGCAGGGCACGGCTCTCTATAATAATATGTTCTACGTAACTTTTTAGTTCTGGATTAAAATGTCATTTTTCACATTGAATAGGACCTTTTTCCACTGTCCCAATTCTGCTGAAGTCAACAAGACTTCATAAATCCTGGCCACTGGCAATAATCTGTTGTGAACAACAACTGACGTGCACAGCTCCTGCACCAACCAGCTCCTCAGTGTGTCACAGGAGCAGTAACAGTGGTACAGCAGTGAGTACAAAGAACGTATCCCTCTTTTGCTCAGCAGCCTCAGTTCCAAAGCACAAAGGTGCACAGGGGCCTGAGCTGATGCAACAGCCCATTAACTATGGATGGGCTGTGAAACAGCTCTGTAGCCACCCTTGCTCTTGCTCAGAACAGTTTCCCTCTTCTGAACCCTTTTTAAACACTTTAGGCCATGTTTAATTTGTAGGAAGTCACACTTAGAATGCGGTCATGTATCCAATTCCCCAACCTTCCTCTTTAAGATGAAGATGAATCAAGCATTCAGAATTTAACTCTGATTATGCCAAGTGCTAGTTCCACAGAGATGAAGAGACTCATCCTGCTCCCAGTGAATGAAACTCTGCCATCAAACTTTTAGCCATTGGGGTTTTTTTATCTACTTGCTTGTGGCAATACTACCTATGTAGTATATGCACAATGGCCAGTGAAAGGGCATTAAGAGTCAGGGTGCTAAAGCAACTCTGAGGTTTGCTGCTACTATCTTTCTAGTTACTTATTCTTCTAGAATTTGCCGATCTTTACAGTTGTTGCTTAAAATACACTTTAATAGCAAAATCTGATATCTACATACCTAAGCGATGAAATCCAAAAGTGAACCTCTTTGTTGGAGATTTTGCAGACAGCCAGAGAGCAAGCAGGGTCAAAATAATACCACTAAGGTCAGTTAACATGTGAAGTGCATCTGTCATAATCGCTAGACTGTTAGCGACATAGCCACCTGAAAACAAAATTGGAAAAGTCAGGACACATGACATTTTTAATTATTCTAGATAATATCCTCTTGGCACAGCTGACAGTTATTTATTTTCAGAATAGTGCATTAAGTGCAGGAGAGCCCATCTTAAAATCACTAAATGTGTGTGGGAGGTTGCTATTACAAGCAAAATGCCATGCTGTAATTTAAAGCTACCGTAGTTAAAAGTGCAGTCAAGTGTGCTTTCTATCAAGAGTAACATACAAAGGATTCACTCCTGTTATTCTCACAGAGATTACTTGCCTAATATCGTGTGCAAGATCAGGCCCAAAATAGTGTTGTATCTTTCCTCTGTATATTACTGCACATGTGTTTAATCAACTGATCCTTATATTAAACTACCTTTGTTAAACATTGTGACATTTCAGAAGAGGGACAGAAGTCCAAAGACCCAATATAAAGGAAATTTACCCTGCCCCCTTTCTATTTGTGTTACAATACCTTTTAACCTTCATTATTCCCTGTCCTGGCAGGATTGTATGAGTTCTGCCAGTATCTATTGCAGGCAATGACTTCCAATTGCACAGCACTCTTCTTTGTTATTTATTACCATAATTTTTTTTCTTGTAATTATGAGCTGCATTGAGACAAATAACCCGAGATCAAAGGTTAATATCTTTGTTCCAATTCAATTGCCAATGCTACTATTGGATGGTGAGAGATTTGAACAATGCACCTCTCTCTTAAGTATCCCTTATCCAAAGGGGAATCAAGGACGGGCTGTATTGTCTGCCATATGCTTGAAGGTAAGCCCATTTTCTCAGAAAAGATCACATCTTTAGTGTCAGCTCAGCTATGATTTGGTTTCTCTTTTTACCTTGAGATTGTCATTCAGCCTGTAAATTTGTACTGAGCGAAGCATGCAGCTGGTGTGCCATTTGTGTGCCATTTGGCAGGCTTGAGGCTCCAACTAACATTTCAAATAAAGCAATCTTCACATACAATTAAAATTGTCTTAGTGAAAAGGCTGACCACGAGGAAATGGCAAAGAGGAATTCACAACTTTGCTTTTAAGAGCAGTCATAAAACCTGTGTGTGTGTGGCTGTGGGTGTTTGTATGTGCACACCTGCAGACAGAGCTACTCTCTCCTCCCCAGCCAAACACGCACAGCACAGCTGCTGCTGCAGTGGTGTTGTACCGTGGGTAACTACAAATACACTACATTTCAACCAGTTCCCATCCTCCATCCTAAGTTAAAATCTTCTGAATTTCTCCAAAAGGCCATCACAGTTCAAAAACAATGAGTTTTTAAAATTTAGCTGTTCAGTGGCTTTTTGAGTAAAATGAGTTACGCCTTTTCTTTCTGAAGTGTGTTCTCACGTTTTAAAAAAAAGACTTAGAAAAGTGCAACTCAGCCTCTTTTATAGTCAACAGAAAAGAAATATTTCTAAGGACATTCAGTTCAGCAGTTTACATGTATCATTATTTACAGTATCTATGTTAATTCGTAAGTATTAATTTTGAAAATCACTTCAGTCCAAGGTGAGTCAATTCTATTTCAGCCAGCCTCTCACTTTTAAAGCCTTTCAAAATAAAATGATAATGAAGGAATTCAGGTACTGCAGCTGATCATAATGCAGCATGTGGATTAAGAAAACAAAATTGACATTTATTGAATTCTGAAATCAAAGGTTCTCTGTTCCCAAAAGTTCATTGCTTGGTTAAAGGTATTGCCTAGGGGCTGTTTAAACACAATTGGCAACTTAGAAAAAAAGACATGTATAACCTTTACAAATAGACAGCTTGATGGTTCACCACTGTTTTCAGTGACCTGTGAAGGACAGCAGTTCTTCTCATGGACAGTCAATTAGAAATCCCTAAACATAGCTGAAAACCTCACAACCCTGTCAAAAAAGCTAACTAGGTTTTGTGGTGTGTTTTTCTTTTCTTGATGCAAAATGGTTTCCACAAAGTGTAAGTTTTTACCTGACTGTTCATCAAATTAAACAACAAACACTGAGATGGACTGGGGTAATGAACCCTTTGAAAAAAATATGCCAATCAAGATTTCACAAAAAAAGCTGCTGAAGTAAGATTTCCTTCATCTTGACATTGGTAACAGACAGCAGAAAGATTTTTACTGAACGAATTAATTGTCTGAGAGGGTCCTCTGTCTTTTTCTCAGAATCTCAAATCTGTCAAAGATCATAGAAAGAAGTCAGTTAAAACATCCTATATGATCAAAGAGAGTTTCCCAAAATACCTGAGCTTCAGGTCCACTCATAATGTTCCAAAATTTGAAACCAACCAACAGAATGTATTACAGGGCTTAAGTGAAAGAAATTAAACAAGTAGAGCACTGACTCAGGACTCGAGGGCTCTGTCTTTACTTACTCTTCTGTTGCTGATCACTTGCCCTATTGACAAGTCATTCAGGTCTAGATCCACAAGAGTACGGAGATCCACAAGAGCATGGACATACCCAAGCCCTCTATTTATTCTCTGTGGAAGATGGATGCTTGAATATTTTATGGGTCTGGCCTCTGTGCTCTCTGATTCTGCGCCCAAAGAACGAAATAGGGGTGGCAAAAGCACCTGATGAGGACGAGCCTTCAATACAGCACTGATGCTTTGTACAGACAAATCCACTGCCCTGACTGTATGGGAGATGTGACAGTGATGAAAGAGTATTATTATTCTTAACACCTATTTTTTTCTAGAGCTCTCCCTGCACTGGCTATGGAGAAGTCTACAACAGTGTGAATCAGATCCTTAGCCCCAAACACACACTCTTAGTGACTTCAACATCAACCTGCCAACAGCACAGACATATTATCCAGTAATAGGCCCTTCAGAGGAACTAAGTTCAGTGTACATCAAAACTCAGGTATTGGTATAAATGCAACCAAATAACATCACTCTCATGTTAAAGGGTGTTCACATCTAAGATACAACACTGTTACTTATCACATTAACCTGAGTTCACGCTGAACCAAAACCTCAGCCAGAGAAAAACATGGAGCCAGGGGGCAAGTGGAGGCACTCAGCCAAATCCCCTCAACAGAGTTGGCACAAAGTGCCTTATCCATGATAAGCCGATGTATTGTGGCAGTGTTATTAATGACTAACCACACACTGAGATATGCTGAAGGACAAAACCACTTTCTTTCCATTAACCCACATTCCTGAAATAAGGCCCCAAATAAAACTGGTGCAGACAGAGTCAGTATCCTGGTGTGTCTCTGAAAAACAGAACATTTCTCCTAAGGATTTTTCTCCTACGTCTGTAGGAAAAATGGCATTATTTATCCTCTAGCAATGATTTTGCTTCCTATCCATCTCATACAAGTTTGTCCTAAAGCACAATTCAGAGCTGTCCTAGGACAAGCATCCAAGAGCATGAGCTCACTTCACATGAGCAAACAACTGCCCAAACCTGCACAGGTGCGGAGGAGGAGGATGTAGGTCCCATGTTAGTACACCTGAGGCATCTCTGTTCTTCACTTCCAGAAAGTTTTTACGATTAGATTTTTTTGTTTGTTTTTGTGAATTATGGCAAGTAATTAATCTGATTTGCTCTGATTTAGACTTGAATGTTGAAATTAAAGCAATTTAAAAGCAACTGATTGCTACAGAGAGACCTGGCTCAACATACACATCAATGTAGTGACACTGTGTAATGCTCCCCACGACTCCAAATCAGGGGACAGTGGATGGAACATTCAAGCATTCTTCAGGAAGCTGAGTCCCACCGAGCAAACACTTGCACTGAATGGCATGGATGTGCCCAAAAGACAGGTAGTAACAGGACATGAATATTGGTAAGTGAACAGAGATTAACAGAGAAATATTAAATTTTGTAAAAATGATTAGACAATGGCAAAGGGATAACATTTAACAGCTAATCTATGCAGCCAAGGGGCTTTCACATTTTATTTTATTCCAAACCCATGCTGCAAGCCTGCAACGAGCCTGCTGGATAAAGCAGCTGTTGGGTACAGACTGCTGTATAATTCACAGGTTTTCCTCCACCTGCACAGCACCTGGTTGTGAGCCCTTAGGAGGGAGCAATAAAAGCTGAACTTGAGCACAAGGCTCATTCTTCTGACCAACGACAATCAGGTGCTTATACAAGAACTCATTTTCAGGTAAAAACCCACCATACTTCTGCAAGTACTAACAAAAACCACAAATAATTTAATCCAACCACTTGGTACCTCTTATGTGTTGTAATGGGAAGTATTAAAATACCTATTATTGTATGATTTATCTCTGGATGGAGCACATGCTAGTCCAGAGCACAGGAGGACATCAAGAGGTTGTCCAGAGAGTGGCTTCTTCACTAGATTGCTATCGATAGCCCAGGACAAGTCTTTTCAGTTCTACGTAACTGTGTATTGCTGAATCTGGTGTATTTCCCTCTTCCCATATTGCAAACACAGCGAGATTTTATGGAAGTAACTAAACAATACTGAGAACGAAAACTGTTCATGCTGCTTCTCCTTTGTTAAAAACACCTTACAAACCTACAGGAGAAACTTAAAACGAGAAATAAAAGCCATTAGACATACAAAAGAACGCGTGTTTTATGCATATTTAACATATTTGATGACAGATTCGGGCAAGGGAAGTTGCAAATGTTTTCATTGAAAATACAGGTTGGACTTCATTCCCTCTCACTCTCGGAACGTGCTGCTAATCTCTCTGATTTCTCTAGAGGACTGACGGTTTCTCTCAGTAAATACTTCAAGCCAAGACCGGAGCAGCGTTAATAGGCTGTGAGGCACCGCGCCCAAGGGATGGCACAAAGGGCCCCCGACTCACCTATGAGCTCCCCGGTCATGAAGAGGAGGTAGAGGATGGCAGCGAGCGCCAGCCGCTTCTTCACCTTCCTCTGCTTGGAGCGCTCCCGCCGGCTGCTGCAGCCGCTGCAGGGGTCCGGCCGGCCGGCCCGGGCGCTGCGCAGGGCGATGTCCCGCTCCAGCAGGGACTCGTCGTCGGACGGCAGCCCCGGCGGTGCCCCGTTCACCGGCGTCTCCGGGGCCGCCTCCGAGCCGTCGTCCGCCACCACCACGCGCAGCTTGTTAAACCTGGGGAAGTCCTCGTCCCCCGCCTCGTCCGAGAAGTCAAAGGCACTGGAGTCGTTCAGGAACAGCGGGTCCTCGCCCCTCCGCAGCAGGGACTTGATGCTCGCCCAGAGCCCGGCCCCGGCCATCGCGGCGGTGCCCGGGGGGGCCCTCGCCGTGCGCGGCCGACCCGCCGCGGGCGGC
>VXAY01002056.1:2417334-2439787 GCA_013399855.1 Oxyruncus cristatus
AGGGGCGGCCGGGCCGGGCCGGGCCGGGCGGGGGGGCCGAGGAGGGACTGGGGCCGCCTTCGGTCCTGCGGCCGCGCTCCCTCGGGGCGAAGGGCGCGCTGCTGCCGTCGTTCTCCCCCAGGCGGTGGGGCCTGCGGGTTGAAGGGTTTTACCTTCCAAGAGCTCTGCAGGCAATAAATAATAACAGCGCGCTAATACAGAACTTACAGTAGCTCTTAACTGGCTCCTGCAAACTCCTGAGTTCAGCACGTGGTGTTTCAAGGAGCTCTTCGTGTGTTTTGAGTGACAAGCGAAGAACCTTTCAAAGGCCTGGTTTGTTCTCTGACTGTAAAAGCAAAGGGGGGATGTTAATGTTTAGCTATTCTTGATGCATAGCCAGGGCAACTGATGTTGCCCCTTTTTTTTCCTCAGTAGCCTGGAGCATTCGGGGGTTTTTTTTGTAAGATGTCTTTGGAATACTCTTATTTCCTCTCTTTGTATTCTGCTGGTTTTCAGACAACAGGGTTTACCGGGTAGCTCACGATATAGGACTGGGAATTAGGAAGGGATAAAGAAGGAGAGGAAAAAGAAAGCGCAATTTAGTTGATAAAGTGCAGAGAATTGTAACTTCAGTGTTGAAATGCTTTTGATTTTTGAACAAGAAAATACAGTTGCTGTAGGTGACAGTGTGTGCCACATTCAACCTTGCTGTTCTTTGCTTTAGGCCCAAGGGATGCATCTCCAGATGAAGGAGTAGTAGAAGATCTGCCTTTAATAGATGAGAAAGCTGTGGAGCAGCTGACTGAAGGATTGATTTCCCATTATCTGCCTGATCTTCAGCGATCAAAATCGGCACTGCAGGAACTTACGTAAGCAGATTTTTAAAACCAGCTTCATAGACATGCACACTTTTTTTGCCATTTTTTTTTTTTATATAATGTGCCAGCTCCCCTTAATTGCAGTAGAGTTTATCACAGCATTTCTGTGCCCTAGCTGGAGCAGCATGAACAGTTAGGTGATCTACAGGAGTACTGGTGGTGTATAAGCTGCCATGTGCCCTGTGAGCACTTTGGCTGAAGAATGTGTAACACTAGAACACTGAAATCCCCTGAGCTGGTATAGGAGAAGACATGGAGATTTCTCAAACATTTGTTCACTTCTCGAGTGGAAAGTCTGCTGAAAGCTGGATTTATTTTCCTTGCAGAGATGCAGTTTGTATTCAGAGCAGCTTGTAGTGCAGTGAATTATTTGTTGTCCAGTCTCTAATCTCTGTTGCAAAAAATACACTTGAAAAATATAAGTAAGGAGCTAAATAGATGAGAATTCTTTGTACACTGATATCTCAGTGATTACTGAGAGTAGTTGATTTCAAATGCAGACAGGGTCTGCCATGGGCACAGAGATACTGGAAAGGACTTTACACAGATCCATCTCGGGTTCTACAGGGTACACTGGTTTGAGTTTCACTACACATGATGTGGTTATGCTGCTGCCAAGGACAGCCTGTGTCTGGAAAGACTTGAGCTGATTTGTGTGGGATGGAGGATCCTTAATAAGCACCAAGGATCCACACAAGTTCTGTACAGAAATTACTTGGTCCTGCAGCATAATGCAGAGGCACCCAAGTGGAAAAGCGAGAGCTAATTGTTTTTCCTTTCATTCAACCACTGCAGCCTGGAGAGTGCCTCTTCAGGGGTTTTGGGTATTCATCCATGCTGTATGATTCCAGATGAATTCATGTACTCAGCTGGGATTTTTCTAAAACCATTTACTCATGTCTTTATTCAAATGACCTAGCAATGCATAAGAAGAATCTGATATTGGGAAGCGTGTATTTATATTGTTATGATCAAAAGTCCTGTTTATTTAAAGGGCTGGTTGAAAAGGATGTGTGCTGCTTTACTTTGGGTTTATGCATCTTTTTTTGTTTTAGACAGAACCAGGTGGTATTACTAGAAACATTAGAACAAGAAATTTCAAAATTCAAAGAGTGTAACTCCATTCTTGAAATCAATGCTTTGGTAAGTACCAATAAATGCCTTTTTAAATCCCTGTTAGTGTAGATTTTTCTTGCTGAAGCATTAGTAGCAACTTGTGTATTTTCCTTGTTCTTAATGGCCTCCAGGAAGAAAACCAGCAAGTTTAGGTATTTGGGACAAATTGTTGCTGGAGAGAGTGGGAACCAACATATTTCTCTTAA
Source organism: Oxyruncus cristatus (assembly GCA_013399855.1). Taxonomy (NCBI): domain Eukaryota; kingdom Metazoa; phylum Chordata; class Aves; order Passeriformes; family Cotingidae; genus Oxyruncus; species Oxyruncus cristatus. The sequence continues at coordinate 2,419,514 of VXAY01002056.1, forward strand.
ATAAGAAGGGTATTGGGAAGAGAGGGCAGGCTCAGTGAGCTTGCAGTAGTAAGACTAGTTGTTCAAAGCCAGTACAAACCTTTTTCCAGTAGGACTGAGCTCTGTGCACCTCCCGAAACTAGCAGGAAGGGTGCATGGAACACTCATATATGGTGCATGAAGTGGTAATATTTTTATTTTGTATAATGAATCTTAATTTGGTAGATTACTGGGTATCCCTGTTGAGATATGGTATATATTGATACATGTAAGATATAAATTTATATATTTGATGCATTAGCAAACTGTTCTGGTAATCACTATGCTTTTGATTGCTATTTTGCTGTGTAGCTTTATAACACTATTCCAGCTTGACAGTCACTGCTTTAACAGTTGTGGTTTTTAAGTTTTCAGAAGCTAAACACTATCACAACAAGTTAGTGAATATTAGAAATGAAATGATGATGATCCATGAGAAGACATCAAAGTTAAAAGTGAGTGGGATAAATATTTTTCCTTTCCAATATAGGTACTTTCTTATGTATTACGGACTTGCAGCTTTTCTTTTGGATGCATGCTGAAAGTTCTGATTAAAATAGAATTGTACCTGAAAGGATGTTTTCAGTAGCACCAAGCCATGTGTGTTTTTGAACTTTCACTTACTCCTGGTGGTGCTTAAGGAACTTACATATCTGAACTACAAGTAAATCTCAGTGTTGTCATCATATTTACTTGGTATAAGAATCATGCTTTGTTCTGTTGCTTAATTCACTCCATTCCAACCAGTTCTCTTTGTTGTTTCAGTTTCTTTCTAATGAAAACTGGATTGTCACAAATGTTAATATTTGTCCTTCTATTTAATGTACCAGTAACAATAGCGTAAGTTCACTGACTTTGTGCTAAATAGTCAGGTTACATTCTGGCAAGATTAGTCCTTCAATATGTTGAAGAAGGAGGATTTTCCTCCAAGAGGATTTTCTGTTGGAGGCAATAAATTGCATGGTAATCACCTTGTTTGGTACACTCAGAGGGTGACTTTTAGGGAGACTGAAGGGAATCCAGTTTGTATTTTCCCAGTGCAGATCAGACTTGCCACTTCTGAACAGTAGGCTGCAAGTGGGAGGAACGAAGCAAAAGTGAATAGTTCATGCAGCATTCAGTTGTAAAGAGGGTGGATTGGAGAAGGGGAGGGATTTTGTTGGTAGCTCCAACTTAAATATATCTATAAAACTTACAGTTACTTTCTTGTCCTTTCTGTTCAGAAAAGAGCACTTAAGCTGCAACAAAAGAGGCAGAAGGAAGAACTAGAACGAGAGCAGCAACGTGAGAAGGAACTTGAAAGAGAGAAACAGTTAACAGCAAAACCTGCAAAGAGGACGTGAAAGCAGAGCATGCAACAACTTGTCTGAATTAATGATTTCTGCATTCTCTGGAATTAAGGCAGACTTTGTTTAAACTGGGCTATAGCTGTTACTGGCAACCTGTGGTAATACCCTATGGTATTACAAATTCCAGAGTGTTAATAATAGTGTTGGTAACATTCACGTTTTTTCATTTCAGCCATTCAAGTTGCCTTCTTTTGCAATGCTATGCAGTTTGATATTATTATAACATAAGTTAATTTTTTTTATATATATGTATATAGGAGAACTTAGGCATCATAATTTTAAAGACCCATCAAATTATTTTTTTTTTTTATCTGTCCTTCTGGTGTTTAGAATTCTGAGAGTTATCTGATGGCTGGCACACATGTTTTTCAGACAAAATACAGAATACCAGTTAAAGTTCCATTCTCATCTCTGGTCTTCAGTGGCTGCCCGTTTCACTGAAAGTGCTTTGTTTCAGGCAGCTGGGATCTGCCTTTGATCACAAATACTGATTTCTTGTGCAGCCTTAGTCTGGTCCATCTCTAACCAACTGAAGAAACTTCCAGTGTATTTGCCTGAAAACTCACTTTATTGCTGCAATCTTATTTTTTTTTGGCATCAAGTAGCTTAAAAACAGTTCTAAAGTAACTTCTGAATAAGTTCCCGGATGAATTGATTGGGGGGGGGGGAAGCAGAACACTAAAGATATCAAAATTTATGTGTGCGCAATGCGGAGATTGATGAATTTTTGGTTCCACAAACATTTGAGTCAAACCAGGGAACTGTTGCTTCTGTAATGTGATCTAAGCATATTTTTTGTGGGATTAGAAGTTACAGTTTCTTCATCTTGTGTGACAAAATAAAACATAACCAAAACTAAACGATTTGCACTTCATGTGAAATTCAGTTACCTGCAGGAAAACTATTGCATTTAATGTTTTTTCCTTAACAGATTAATTATTTGCACTTTATGGCAATGTGAGAGAATTTTTGTTAAGCTGTCCTTACCTAAATTTACAATTATTAGTGTGTACTGATGATAAATTTGAATGGAGGTTGATATCCACTTCTCTGAATGTAATTCCTGTCTTGCAGCACGTGGTCTGAACTCCCATTCCAATGAATGTACATGTTGTCTAGACTGGTAAAGAGCTTTAAACTCTTTGTTCCTACCATCTAACAAACTAGTTATTTTGTATCTGTGTTATTTTTTAAGTGGAAACGTAAGTGGTCTGTTTTGAAGTAAGATAAAGGGTAAGCTATGTAAAGTTCTCCATAAATTATGTATCGGAAGGTATCAGAGGGGCACAGGCAATTTTACTTTTTCTTGTGTTTTACATGACTTACACACTGTACACCTGCCTGGATTCTTCTGTGTTGTAATTTTCTCCTAATTTCCTGTTCTAACAAGTACCCATCCAACACGCAACGTAAACTGGGATAATATGTTTTGGGGCAAGGAGAACAAACTACTTAAAGCCTATTAAAGTCTGAAGAGGCACTGAAATGCTGTTACTGAAGCAGTAATAGATTACAACTTTCCACAGGTATTTTTCCCTTAAGTTGACTTGTCTGTTGCTTGCCAGTGGACTGTTGGCCCGTGCTGTGTATGTATTTCTAAGAGAAATGTAAAGAATTTCCACAGTCCATTTTTTGGAGCAGAATGTACATAAGTAAATGTTGTTTAAATATTTTATTTTGTAATGTAATTTGAAAATCAGATTCTGGGAATTTAAACAGTTCTCATTAAAGTATAACATAAAACTAGATGCCTCAGTATCCAAATCAGGATTGAATTCCTTTGGTGTTTCTTGATTTGTGTTCCCTCATCTAGAACTCAGTTTACTGTGTCAAGTTGTAATCGCTCTCTCTGTGAAGAACTGTGGGGGTTTTTTTTGTTTTGTTTCAAAACTCATGGCTACTTTTACTGAAACTAGAGAATTCTAAGCATAGAAATTGATGCTTTTGCAATTGCACACTTGAGCATTTCTTTGGAATAATTTGTGATCAGAGGAAGAAAAGCTGACAGTGCTTGCCTGAGGAATCACATACACATGCATAAGAATAATTGATAAACTTTTTCTATAAAAGTATAGTAAAATCTGTTTTTTCTATGAATAAAGAACTAATTTTACTAAGTGACCTTTCCGTAATAAAGGGTAAGACATGAATAAAAATATATGGAGGGAAGTTTGTTCAGTTTACATAACTTTTATTAGTGAGCTCTTAAATTACTTCAGTCAAAACTACAATTCATTATCTCTGCAGAATGTTTTTCTCCCAAATACTCTTGTGTCTTAATGCATAAAAGTAAATGCTACACTGGATGAGTTTAACAAAACTGGCATCTAAACTTGTGTTCTTGCATTAACATGCACAGCTGCAACAAGTAATTCTGTTGCTGTATATATTTAGTCTTGCTTGATATTATAAAAAATTACTTACCAAGTAGATAAATACGGTAGTATTAGACATTTCTTACTGAATTTTTATCCTGTCCACATGAGAAGTTGTAGTTACCTGCATTTTTTTTAGAAACGGTTAAAATGACACCATTAAAACAGGTTTGGGGTTTTTTGTGCTGTTTCATACTCAGTGTACTCACTTGGTTTTAAACTATCAAGTCATAGCAGCAGAAGTAAGACACTTAACTGTGCACTAACTATTTGAATTTTTATTTTGTAAGGTTCTAGAAGTTTATGAGTTACCATGGCTCACTGGGGAATCTTGGTTTCCCATGCTTTTATCTTTGCTATTGTTAACCTGGTTTGCTTCATTTGGGCTTTCCTACCTATAACTGAACAGCTTTGAATGAGACAATTTTAAATCTAGTGAAACTTGGCTTTGTCATTAATAGGGATATTCATAACATGAATACTTGTTTCCTTTTGGAAAGTGGCTACAGAATGTTTTAGCTGGTTTTACTCTGTGTGCTGTGACCTAAATGATAATAGCGTAAATAATAACATAAAGGCTGTTTCTGTAGCTGTTCTGTTGGAATTCCAGCAGCTGAGAGAATTCTCTGGCTGATTTATTCTGAATTATGCTTCAGTAGACACTTTCTGCCACAATTGCTTGCTTTGCAACACTCCTGGCTGTTCTTTATTTTAATTCTGAGCTTGGTGCTTTAATGTCTCACCTTGCAGGGGTCGGGTTTTTTAAACCTCATTAAATCTGATTGCTTATTTGATCTTTGTTGGATTCATTATGTGAAAATAACTAAATTCCTGCTAAAAACTGTGCAGTACTTGCAGTTAGTGATGTAAATCTGTAACAATACAAATTATAGCAGAGTAAATATTAGTATGACTATTAATGCCAGGCAAAAGAGTACACATTAAGTTTCTCAGGCAGTGTGTAGCAAAGGTAGCAAAGATGGGTTTATTAATTTATTTATTTATTCATTTATTTTCAAATCAAAGCTTAAGGTGAAGTAAAGAGTTGGGTTTGGCCCAAATATCACTGCTTTCCAGTAATTTGAAGTACATTTATACTTACTTTAATCTTCTCAGTCAATCTGTAGAAAAACAGGTACCGAAACTGGACAGTCACATCCCTGCCACCTCCACTGTATGTCTTCAACCCATCCTTTGTGATACCAGCGCAGCCAAGAACTCTTAATGATGTGACACATTTAGTTTTCTCAGATCTTCTCTACATAGGTGATGGAACTAAAACTGATGGGAAGAACAGCTCTGTTAGAGTCACAGCAGTGCTGGTCTGGAAAATTGGAGAATTTTAACTGTTTTCCCTCAGGCAATAACTTGACAACAACATACCTGGGAGGTTGGGACTAACTCGGGTCCACAGTCCAAGTTGTTCATAAAGTGGTGTGTGACTTCAAAGCACCAATGTTGGCCATACCTGATATATCAGTATTTCCTTCTTGGTTTCGCTCCTGTCTATCAGTTTATCTCCATGATGTCAAGTCATGGGGTTTATGAAAGGAAATAGAACGTGGGGCATTCCAGGAAAGCCTGATTGCCTGGAGAGCAGGGAGTGTTATCCACTGCTCCCACAGCCACCCTGGGGTGCCACTGGCCCGGGCAGTGTGTGCCCAGCCCTCGCACAGCAGCTCCCACCCTCTCATCCTGCCTGGACTTTGAGGTTTTGGGAAGGTTTAGGCAGCACTCCCTGCAGCTGCAGGAGGGCTCTGTGCTACAGGTGAGTACTCTCGTCGTGTTTGGTTTGTGAGTTCTGTTTCTAAGTTACGGTATTCATTGAAGTAATTTTTTTTAATTAGAATTGCGTAGCATCTGTGTAAGAAGTCAGTGGGGAAATCTGCATGGAACCATAAAGAAAATATTTTAATATTTAAGGACAACCCTAAAAATGTTTTAAAAAAAACCCCAATACAACCATTTTCTTCTCTCATGGACTGAGATGAAGATCGACCTCTTAGAACAAAAAATATGGGAAAAAGGCTATACTCTGGCTATACCAAGGCAGCTGGGAAGTCGAGAAACTCTTAAAAATTATAAAAGTGGGCAGTTTGGGTGTTTTAAAAGATGTGACTATAAACCATGGGGTTTTTTTTCTCTTTAGAGAACTCACTTGTATTAATAAAAATGTCTAATCTCCATGCAATATTTTTAAAGATACTGATTGTGTCTTCTTTCAATACATTTTCTATCCAGTAAAACCCATGAAATGTGGGTATTCAGCAGCTTTGAAAAGTGAGCCTTTGCCTCTCACTGGGAATGCACTGCTACCAGAGCTCATTTATTATTAATTCTTGATCTAGGATGTGTTTTGATGCTATTTTATTAAACTTTCATTATTTTGGTATTTTCCTGTCTATAGAAAAAGACCACTTGATTAAAGTTCAGGGCTGCTGCTCATAGGTAACCTGATAAAGTTCGGATATGGAAGTATTGGTGGTCACTCTATCACAGCTACTGTAGTGGTTCTGACCTTGGTTTAGCTCAGCCCGACGCGAGCGACCTGTGCCAGGCGGGTCTAGGTGGGACTTGAAGGCTGGTGCCAGCAGCTGGGTTTAGACCAGGAACTGGCAAGAGTCCAGGTTTAGGACTGGAGTTTCAAAACTTGAAGGGAAGCGCGGGGTTTGGAGCCGTAGGTGCGGTCGGTACCTGGCCGGAGAGGAGCGCCCGGCTCAGCAGCTCGGAGGGGGCTCCGTGAGGCTGCGAACGCACGGGCGGGGCGGGACGGGACAGCGCGGCACGGTCCGGCCCGGCCCTGCACGGCCTCCCGGCCGGGGCGCGGCCTTTGCCCGCGGCCGGGCAGCGCCGCTGCCCCGAGCTCCGCCNTGCGCGGGGCGGCCAGCAGGTGAGTGCGGGGCCGGGAGCGGGGCCGAGGGGTCAGTCCGGCCGGGAGGGAGCGGACGTACCCGGGCAGAGGTGCGCGGTTCGCCCCGGGCACAGGGGCCCGGCCGCGGCGTGAGGGGAAGGAGGTGGCGCGGTCGCCCCGGCGGGAGGGCCGCGGTGGGAATGACCCTGCCCCGGGGTTGTCCCCCGAGCTCCGGGGTTGTGCCCCAGCCGCCTGCCGTCTTGCAGGACCGGGTCCCTCTGGTCTCGGAAGGGCGAGGGGCAGCGGGTGCCCTGAGCCTGATCTGTGGGACTCGTAGGCTCCGGAGCGGGGTGAGGGATTGCCTTCTGTGCTCGCACACGTGCATGGGTGGAGTGTTTGAACTGCTAATCTGGGGCCAACTGTTTAAAGAATGGTTGCAGTGATCTTTTTAGTGAGACTTTTCTAACTTCGTTTGTTCCAACTCCCTGCAAGAGATTGTTCACGAACTGGCTCGATGAAGTCGTCAGGCTTTGGAGCTGAGCATATGATAGATACTCCGGAGAGGAAGAAAGTGTGGTTCTCGTGTCTCTGCATGAACTGCCATGCTGCAGTTAAGTGTTTGTTCTGGGCACTAGTTGAGATAGTGAGATACTGAGCTCTCCTGGTCAGTCTTAACTATGATTTTTTTAAAGTGCATTTGCTTCAGTGTTAAAGAGGTTTATTCTAAAAGCGTGCAAACAAATAGCTTTAGAGTAAAAGGGAAAAGAGATTTATGAGTGGAGATGTGGCAGCCACTGACTACATTCAAAGTAAATCTGTTTTTGAAAAAGGAGGGGAGAAAAAAAACCCCCAACTTTGACTCTCCTGGTAGAAATTACACTTTTGTGGACTTATTGTGAGTTACATTGCCCTAATTTTTATGTGGTGCTGTGTGAGCTCTGCTGCAGCAGCTTTACACAAGCTGCCAATGCTGTAACAAACCACAGTGTCCTGAAAGCATTTGTAGAACACTTACCTCTCCTGGTGACAGAACAAGTTTTAAACAGCAGAACTGTCCCAGGCTAAGCAGAGCCCTCAATAAGGTGAATGTACTGCAGGCTTTGCCTTTCCAAGCAGTACTCTGAGACATGTATGGATCTTTGTTAGGAATGTGATTTCATAAGGCCAATATCAACAGTCGTGTTTTGTTTAGAGGATGATGTATAAGCAGTCTTGTAAAAGCTAACATTGCAGCTCGGTTCAGTAGGTTAGCTGTGAATTTTCTCCTTTACCTTAATTTTTGTTCTGTAATTCCGCTGTTCCTCTGTTTCCTGAGTCCAAAGGAGAGAGCTGATGTTGTTGTTGACTGAATCGATCGCCCGGCTGCTGCCTGACGTGGGAGTTTAATAGGAAGGGTTTTGCTGCTCTTTTTAAAACAGCTGCCTACAAATGATACTCTGAAACTACTGAGAAGCAACATAATGCAGCATTCGCATCAATTACACTGCTGTTAGTTATGGAACATCCTGTGTGTGCTTAGAAGCATACTTACATAAAAATCTATTTGATCAGAGAGGATGATTATTCCTGAGTTAGCCTTACTGAAGTGGAGTCTTGTTGTCTTGGTCCAGAGCGTCTTGTCAACCAGCAGGCCGCTGGGCATGTTCTGTGCGCTTAATAAAGCCGAGCAAAATTCTGCATTCATGAGCTTCCACAAACAGGATGTCGTTCTTAAAACTGTCAAACAAAAGTCTCATAACCTTCTCTTCACCGTTGGTCTCTCTGATTTGGAAAGAACAGGACACGTCCTCATCAGATAACTTTTATTTCTAGGCCTAGAACAACAACTTTTTCCTCTTGCATGTGCAGTCTGTCTGCATTTTTAAACAGCTGCCTGCACTGACAGATGATAAACAGCCTCCTAAAGTGGAACTAACTGGAGTTGAGTGTTTTGTTCTGAATGGGGAGGGGATGGGAAGAAAATGTCTGCATCTTGGAAGCCCTCTGTAAAACAAAATGATTAATTTTTTTTTTTACAGCAGACACTTCTGAGACTTTTCCCTCTCAGTCCCAAATTAGTTGTAACTCTAAGGATTAATAATGGAACATTATGAAGAATTCAGGGTACGCAGAGATGAGGAATGTTGAGATAGCACATAAAGGTACAGAATGAGTTGCTCAACTACATCTAGTGTAGTGGAGGATTTCTGAAGTTGACCTTGGATGATTTTCCTGAAAATACTTGAGATTTCTGGTCTAGTTTTCAAACTCTGGTCTGTAGGTACCATAGATGAGTTCTGCTCTTTTTAAGTGAAAAAGCCTGATGACTCAATGAGTTAAGCAGAGGGGAGCAAGTAAAGAACATGGGAAAGTCTTGTCATAAGTTGCTTTTCATGATATAATGCTTACTCATTCTTTACTGGCAACGTGGCAATAAGAAACTAAATTAAAATGAGTTTATACCTGTTATATCACTGAAAAGCTAAAATCTGATGCTCAGTGCAGACATGTGCAAACAATGGATTTAGAACAGGAAAAGTTCTTGTTTCCTCTAGCAGAGGGAGGGAGACTCATAGGTTAATCTTGATTGTCTTCCAGGTAATGCAGTTGCATATCCAGTGCTACAGTTGCCAGGATATATCACACTTCAGGGTCCTGGCTCTCACTTGCCAGGTGACAGCTTTAGAAAGGCAAGTATGGGTTTCTGACCTTTGTTTCCAGCTACTTTGCTGATATAAAAGCAAAGAGGTGACCACGGATAGAGAACTAAGTATTTTGGATATACTCAAAGATCTCAGATCTAGGAAGATGTAAACTCTTGTTTCATTGAACTTTGTTTTCCTATCAAGCTTAGGGCTCACTATGCCTCTGCTTAAAGCACCACAGGACCTGGCATCCTCACCCTAAGGGCTTGCACCCCAAGAGGCAGCGAGGAGGAGCAACTTTAAAATACAAATGTAAAGACGTGTTTGGCTGACACATTACAGTTAGTGGGATGGCACAGAGTATGGTCACACAACTTCCTTGTTCAGTATTTCAGTGACCTACAACACCTCGCAATTCTTGTTTCTTTTTGCAGCCCTAATCTTTTCAGGGTTGTAGTATTACATCTGGGGTTACAGCATATGCACTGCCTGTGCTATAGGATCAGATGGACTTTCTTGCTACAATAACCAGAAACTGCTGTTTTGCTTGTATGAAATTTCAATTTCATGGCAGAGGCTCTGGTGGACCTTTTTTTTTTTTTTTCCTTTCCCTAATTAATTACAGTACATTTTCAAATTAGTGGTTTAACTGCAACAAAAGGTTTAGTATTTTGATTATTGCCCTGAAAACTCATCCAGGCGTATAAATAAAACTCTAACTTCTGTAATTGTTACTGATGCCTTTCCTTATCTCGTAGCTTCCCACTTAATGAAAGATGTCAGCCATAGGAGTAGTGTCCTCCTGTTCCAGTCTCCGTCCTGGTGTATGGCTGCTGAAATCAGGGATGCAGAAGATGAGCTCCTCTGGTTTACATACAGCAGCCAGGTGTGCTGCCAAGGATTACTACGAAGTTCTGGTGTTGGGTGGAGGCGCTGGTGGAATTGCCATGAGTGCTCGGATGAAGAGGAAAGTGGGAGCAGGAAATGTGGCTGTTGTTGAGCCAAGTAAGGTGAGTCTCCATCGGCTGTAAAGCATTGTAAAGAATAAGCTTTTTTTTTTTACATATGTGACCAGATTGGTCTGATTCTCATCTCTCTCCAGTCCCACATGTTTCTAAATGTGGAGAGGAAGCCAACTAACCATCTTTTAAAATGCTTTGCGTGAAATTTGTTACTCCGTGAGATGTCTGCATCCCTCCAGCATTGTCATGCAAAACTCTTGGTTATTTATACTTCTGTTAAGAATAACACAATGTTAAGGGCACACTGCTTCCCATGTGGAGTGATGTGCCTTCATCTTGAAGTTTTTTTAAACAGTTCCTAAATGTCCATTTGGACTTTTATTTCAGACTCATTACTATCAGCCCATGTGGACCCTGGTTGGTGGTGGTGCAAAGCAGCTGGCGGCTTCTGCACGTCCAACGGGAAGTGTAATGCCCAAGGGTGTGGAGTGGATCAAGTCTCGAGTTACAGCATTGGATCCAGATAAGAACTGTGTCTGGCTGGAGAATGATATCAAGGTAAAAACATAAAGGAAAAAAAAAAAAAAAAAGAAATTTTTTCGATCCCCTTGGATCTGCCTATTGAGACCTCTGTCATCGAGGAGGCCGGGAAATTCCACTTAGTCTTATGAGAAGTATTTGATCCTAAAATCTTTTTCTAATAAAAATTTTGGTAGGTAACTAGGTTAGAATAGCATCAGCTTAAAATATCATTATCCTAAGTCTTTGCCCTGTTTATGGTGAACTGAACAAAAAAGATGTTCAGATGTTTTGCTCCAGATACCTGGGTTTGTGTATAGCAAAGGCAGTGTGTGTAATGCAGTTTGCATTTTAAATAGAATTCTTAGAGCTTAACTTATATTACTAATGCTCCCTAGATCTCCTTCCCTTATGACTCTCTTGCTGTCAGATAATGCTTTGGTTTCTTTGTCTAAACACTTCTTTTTTTTCCCTTAAACAACAGGTATCTTACAAGTATCTGATAATTGCCCTTGGAATTAGTCTGCATTATGAAAAGGTATTTGTTTTACAGTAATCATGTTTTTACTAGTTTTAAGAGCATCATGTACATTCATTAAAGTAAATGGCTTTTCAGTACTTTTTTTACTGCAAGATATTGAAGGCTGTATGAATTAAAGAGCCAGGAGACAGACTAATGACTTTACCTCTTCCACAGATCTCTGTAATAACTCAAATTACCCATGGGAAGGTATTTTAAGACAACTTTGTTGCATCTCTATGGCAATATCAGCAGATGGGGCAGCAAGTTAAATCTAGAACTTAAAGGCAGCCTGTAATAATGAGATAATAAGGCATGTTGACTCTAGTCCAAAGCATCTCTAATGTAACAGAATGAGGAACACACAGCAGTCAGTAAAATCTGTCCTGCAGAATTCACTTATCCAGAAGGAACCAACAGAGTTACCACACTTGTGTTTAAACCGGCCCTGGGGTCCTTCCCTGTATTAAGTTTCCTGTGCACTTCATACAGTGGCACTCAGAGGGAAATGTTGGCACAAGAATGACCACAGGATGTGTAGGAGGAGGAAAACACAAAAGCAAGATGACTGAGCGTTGACTCTTGTGGTTTTATCCTGACCTGAACATGAAAATGCATTTCAGTATCTCTTAGAAAAGCTCCCAAGATACATGAAAAGCAAGAGCCAGTCTCAGTTAACTGCAGTCAGCCAGATAAATTCTGGTGATTAGGTCAGTGGAATGAGGAGTTACACTGTGCTCAGTGACCCTCAGTCTTCATATATATCGCTTCAGTACAAGCTGATAAAAGTAAATTCAGTGTTCACCAGTAGAAGCCATGTAATAATCACTCTTCTTCTGTAGTGAAAATTCACAGTAACAGATTTATGTGGCTTTAAAACAAAAGTGGCCACTTCAAAAAGAGGGATGGTTTCTCCTCACCAACAGCATATTTCCTGATGCACAGTGGAACGTCCCAAACACACTGCAGTGCATGTAATACAACCAAATTTCTGCATTGCATTATTTTTTAATGGTTTCAGCTCCCTTTCTAGGAAGCAGATGCTCAGGCCATAATAGTAAGAGAAGTAGGGAAGTAATTACTGGAGGCAGTTTAGTTAAAATAACCATAGGCAAACACAGGTATCTGCAACTGACTACTGAACAGTTTAATTCAGCTTATAAAATTTCATAGCACCTTTTTTTTTTAACATGGTTTTTACTTGTGATGACATGGCAGTGAATATATTCTTACTCTAAATTTCATGCACTAGTCTGTTAAAACTTGGATCTGTGTCTGCACTGAAGATTTATGCTCAGATGTTGCAGACCAAAGTAATTTCATATATCTACTGTTATAAAAGTTACATCTACTAAATATCTACTAAATTCTGACAGAAATACCGGTTTGATTGCTAGGCTTATTTTTAAAAATACCAACTACCGGTAACTATGGGCTTTCTTTCTGATAGAAACTTCTTATATAGCTCTTTCTCAGTCTGTATTTAATACCTGTCAATGATGACAAAATTTTTGCCATCTGTACTTTAAACCTTCGTTTCTTCTTCCTAGATCAAAGGCTTGCCTGAGGGTTTTGATCACCCTAAAATAGGTTCCAATTATTCAGTTCATACGGTAGAGAAAACATGGAAAGCTATACAAGACTTTAAGGAAGGAAATGCAATCTTCACTTTCCCAAATACTCCAGTGAAGTGTGCAGGGGCTCCTCAGAAGATCATGTATTTATCAGATGCGTACTGGAGGAAAGTAAGTATTTTACCCTCTCTGCCAGTGCTTGTCGCTACAGTTGGAAGGAAGGCTTGTTCTAGGGGTTTCATATTATCTTTAAAACAAATATAAACCACGTGAGAGGACTGTGACTCAGGATTCTTAAAGTGAGTGAATTTCTTTTTCTATTATAAATGTATAATGAAGGCATGTAAATGAATTGTACATAAATATTTAGCATGTGTTTAATACCAGAGAGAGAATTCAGAATCCATAAGGAAAGAACTGCTTACCCTGCTTCTGATTGCAGATAGAACTGTTCTCAGCCTGATTTATAACTTCAGGTCGTGCACTAATGTAACACTGGCTGGAATTAAGTAATTCTTGTTACTTTAGGTACTTAATACCTGTTGCCATTTGTCTTTCTACCAGTCTGAGAAGTGGCTATGCTTGCTCCTTAGAGCACACAGTCAGGAGGAGTCTTAGCCAGGCTGTCAAAGCAAGCTTAGTGGAAGCAAAAGACAACTTCAGGTGGAAGTGTCAGGCCTCATACGTGTTTAAGTTTCATGAGTTATCTACTGGGTGAGTAGCTGAATAAGGCATAGAAGTGAGGGTTTCAGAAAGCTATTTAATGCTAAACTGCTACAACTGCTTAACCTGCACGCAGCAGTTCCTCAGTGCAGCCTCCTCTTCTCACAAGCAGTTTGTGTGGAGTGTCTTCAGTACCTCACTGAAGGGTCTGCCTTCTAACATGGTGTGAAATAGCTGTGTCTGAGACTTCTAATGTTAATATTTCATTAGTAATTGAACTGGATGAGTAGTGCTCTCAGCTCTTTACTAGTGCAGCATAGTTCTTTTGTCTCTTCTAGCTTGTCACAGCTTCTTAATAGAGAAAGCTAATTTGATCTCTTTCTGCAGACAGGAAAACGTTCCAAAGCAAACATCATGTTCAACACTTCGCTTGGTGCAATTTTTGCTGTTAAGAAGTATGCTGATGCATTGCTTGAAGTAATAAAGGAGAGGAATATTGCTGTGAACTATAAGCGTAACCTTGTGGAAGTTCGAGCAGACAGGCAAGAGGCCGTGTTTGAAAACTTGGACAAACCTGGAGAGACTGAAGTTCATCAGGTCAGGAGCTTTCAGACCAGTAGTTTGGTTCCATTTCTTTTCTGTGTGTACTGTAACATAACTTCCACACTATAATAACATGTCTGCTTTGTTGTGTACTGCTGTTCCTTCCTGGGAATACCACCTCTAACTTTAGCAGAATATTTAAAAATTTGAAACTAAGGTGGAGAGAAGAAAAAAATATTTCATAAACTACACCTGGAGTCCTGTATGCCATGGGAATGTTTCAGGTGTGGATGGAGGAAGGCAAATTGTTGTTATGCCAGTCCAGATGGAGTTCCTTGATAAGGTTCATGTTAATTAACAGATGTGCTTGAAATCTGAGAGCAAATTTTCATTCTATATACTTGGGTTTAAAAAAAACAAACCAAACACAAACCTAAGAAACTCTCTCCACACTGTGCTTATTGCCTTATATCAACACAGATAGAGTTTGCTCTGATGAACTAAGCACTGAGCCCCTTTTCTTTCTGTTCAGTATGGAATGCTTCATGTCACACCCCCAATGGGGCCACCTGCTGTACTCATCAACAGTCCTGTCTCAGATGCAACTGGCTGGGTGGATGTAGATAAGGAAACTCTACAACATAAAAAGTATCCTAATGTCTTTGGCATTGGAGACTGCACCAACCTTCCAACATCAAAAACTGCTGCAGCTGTAGGTAAAGTTGCAGATGTGTGTGTTTGTGGGTGTAATGACAAGTGTGGAGTCACAGTAAGTCTTTTGTTTAGTTTGCTACTCCCAAGGTCTTGATTTCAATTCTGAGCTTTCAAAAAGACCAAAGTTAACTACAGACCATGCTGATGCCACTAAGTTCCATTGTTCCAGATACCTCACAGATGAACTAATTCTTTTTTCTGTGTTCACAGAAGGTCATAAGTGTATTATTGTATTCCATCATCATTCAGTAACAAAACTTTCTGCTTTATCTTAGCACTTCATGCATATGTGTCAGCCAGCTGATAAGTCACTATCAAAAACTCACGTTCTGTCCTTGTAGCCATGGATTCCACTATAAAAACACTTTGGGTATATGGTCTCACAACTGAAAAAAAGGCAAATAAAAGGGGGGGGGAAAAGAAAGGGTATACAGTAT
The DNA here is from genome assembly GCA_013399855.1 of Oxyruncus cristatus. NCBI lineage: Eukaryota > Metazoa > Chordata > Aves > Passeriformes > Cotingidae > Oxyruncus > Oxyruncus cristatus. The sequence continues at coordinate 2,434,663 of VXAY01002056.1, forward strand.
GTTACTGGTGTAACTTAAGAAAGGGGAAGTCACCAGTTTCAGCCAAGGGATCTACAATACTTCCCTCACAGCACTCAAAATGAAACAGAAATTCAGTGTGCCAGAATCTCAGTGTAATTTAAGACTGGGCAAGTATAATTTATCATAGGAGAACAGGCATAGGCTAAGAACATCAGCTCAAGTTTCATTAAGCTTTAGCATGTTCCAAGCAGTGAGGCCAAAGCATTAGTCCATGTTGCTTTTAATCTGGGACTGTAAACTTACATGTAAATTCAATTGCAGCTGAATTGTCCAGCAAAATGCCTGACTGCTAATGTTTGCTTTAGTAATGACAACTACTACCTGAAACAAAACCTTAGTGCACTTTTTTTTCTTTCTTATGTAGCTGCCCAGTCTGGAGTCCTTGATAAAACCATTTCTCTGGTAATGAAGAACCAGTTGCCAGCTAAAAAGGTACTCACAGTTCTTGGGTTTTTTACACCTCTTGTCTTAAGGAGAAATTATTTTGAATGTTTTCTCCCTTCTCATGCAGGAAGTCTTGCAAACAGCTGAACCATGTGAACAGGAAGGAAGGGTTTTGCAGCAGCAGTTGGGTACTAAATGGCTCCACGCTGCATATCAGAGTAATAACTTAATTGCCCAATTCATGCTCTTGATACTGCCACTAAAAACATTATCTGTTTGATTCCCTGACTTCTGAAAGAAGCTTAAAGGTTGCTTAGTCTGGGTTCTCCAACACAGGTGACTTATTTAAACTGTTGACTAACAATCCCTACTCCAGAACTCTTGCAAACCTGCTTCCCCTGTAGAAGCATAATCTTTTAAGGAGTTCAACTGAAAGTTTTGTACTACAGCTGTTAAGTATAGAACTGTTCAAATTTCCAAGGCTTTACTTTCATTTTACATATGGCTTCTGAATTAATATTCCTTGGGGCACTGACCTGAATATCCTGCGTTCTTCTGGAAATTCTTGCAACTAGATTCAAGATCCTGTTTGTGTCTTTTGAAGCAAACACCAGCTCTCATTCCTGATCTACTGGTCACCTATTCTTCTGGTTACAATAACTAACGAGTGACATAAAGTGCTCTTGTTCTAGGTTAGTTCTAATTTAAACAGGGTTGTCAAGCAAATCTACATTTGAAATTAAGTGGCTTAGTATTTTGCTTATTAAATCAATCAGCAGCCTTCTAACTTCACTGGTATTAAAACTGTAAATGCAGAAACCTCCTAGTAACTTACTTTGAAATGTGACTCTTAACCATATGGCTTGTAATACCTCAGCCTTTCGGCTTTGTTCAGCTGAATGAGAAGTGTGTGCTTTTCATTGCAGTATGATGGATATACTTCCTGCCCGCTTGTAACAGGCTACAACAAGGTGATTCTAGCAGAGTTTGACTACAATGCTCAGCCTCTGGAGACCTTTCCCATTGACCAGAGTAAGGAGAGAGTAACCATGTACCATATGAAAGCTGATATGATGCCTTTGCTTTACTGGAATGCACTACTAAAGTAAGTATTTCAGTTCTGTGATCAGAGAGAAAAAAAATCCAACTAATTTAGTTCCTTCCTGGAATAGAAGCAAACCAAGTACATCCGTAGTCATAAGTAGGACCTGGACCTTCTGAGGATTATGGGCACTCTGATAGCAGTGGTTTGTTCAAGCACAACAAAGCTGACTTGCAGAGAAGGGCACCCATTGCCAAACTGAAAACCTCACTGAAAAAAAACCTCCAAAACAATCCCTTATCTCTTAGCAGTATATATCTTAAATAAAAACACTCTCCCCAACCCTTCTTAGATCGTAGATATACCGAACAACTTTCTCTGTTTCTAGGGGATACTGGGGAGGACCAGCTCCTTTCAGGAAGCTAATGCACCTCGGCTTGAAGTAACTGCTTGTTCTTGGTGTTGGTCAAACCCTCTTGAAACAAATGGACTGTCTCACACTGATCAATGAGTATCTTCCCTCTTGGAATACCTAATAGACAATTTATTATTTTTTTTCCTCCTAAATTTGTCCTAAATTTATTTTTCCCCCTACTAGGGATTGACCCTTCATCTGCTCTTTCATGTAAACCAAGGCCTTAAACTACTTCTGTAATTACCTACAAAACACTACAGAAATTTCTAGCACAATCAATACTTCTAAATCTGTTGTGTATGTAGTATGTTCCTTACTCTCAACGGAATTGTCTGCATCCAAGATCAATATGTGCACTGGATTTAAGAGTGATTCAATGCTAGTAAAATGGCCTGAAAGTCTCCTATTGTTCTCTCATTTTTGAAGAACAAAATCAATCCTAATTTCTAACCATACCTGCTGCCCAATTATATGGATTAGAGAAATTCATGCAAGATATTGAAAGTAAAAGCAGTGTATGTGGATATGGGTACATACACACACTCTCCCAGGACAGCTGTGCCCCTTCACATCAGTTCTACTATAATGTTTTAACCTGTGGCAGTAAGAACATCTTGAAAAGAATTCCCAGGAGACTGGGAAAAGACTGAGATCATCTGACACGACATACTAGACTGAAGCACAATTTAGGATCACAGACAAGGGGGGAGTGCTTTTTAATTATGACCATATAGAACTCAAGTTTTCAAGGGAAGGTTGAACAAAGCTGAACTTAAGAGTTGAGTCTTCACAGAAGCTGGAACTTTAGTGGCAGTCAGGTAGACAGCGTGGAACAAACAGGAATCATCTTCACTCACAAGAATCATCAGCAGCAGGTTACTTCTAAACAGAAAAATATAAATGAACATATTTCAAGGTACAGCTTCATGCTTTTTCAACACAGGCTATAAAAGAGTTGCCTTTGAATTGCAATTCTAAACATGAACATGTACCTGGGTGTTAAGTAATTCTTCAATCTTATTCTGGATCTGCCCATACACATCATTAAACAGCTCTTCCTTTGATTTTGTCCCATTCAAGTGCACTGAAAGAAAGTAATGTAAGAAAGCTATAAACTGAATGTCTCTAAGCTTGCCAGATCCTAATTGAAAAAGCATGCACCTGACTGGTGCGAGAGAAATACACTCCCTCCACCTGCTTCATTCACCTCCTCTCATGCACCTAACCACCATGTATAAAACAGGTCTGAAAAGCAGTCTCGTGAAGCACTTCTGTCATTAAAGACTTACCCACATCAACTCCAAGTTCTTCCATTATCTTCCTGTGCTTTACATACATAGGCCAAACATGCCCATCAAACAGTCCAGGTGGATCTGGTACAGTGTAATTCCTTGAACTGTAAATTAAGGCATTGTTACTCAAAAGTAGTGTAATTACAGTTCAGAGAAATGACATTTCACTCAGTTTCTCTACACACTAGCCTGAGCCTCTTGCCTCCAATGTGGTTTCTGAGCTTATGGAAAGTCAGTATTTAGCAAGAGCTGCAAGCACAAAGATACCCAAGTCAATTGGAATTTGATGGGCAGGTCCAAAGAGTTCAAGATGCAAAAAGAGTTCCTAAGACAGACTGATTTAAACATTAATGAGTAAACTCTGAAACCTGTAGCAGAACATTGGGTAAAATAGCTGTTTGCTTATTCCTCTTGAAATGTAACTTCAAATTTAACACACTCCATTTGCATTAAGAATAGTGTATATGTACAGCCAAATGTAACCCCCCACATTGTTCAGGATCTGGGAACTCTATCATTGGAAAACCAGCAAGGGAAAAGACTAGTGAAAGGTCTGTGCAGAAACTGAGCATTACATACACAAACACAATAGCTTGGTAGGAAGCTTTGGGTTAGTTAACTGAAGGAAGCTACAGTCTTCTAATAGAACAGCTACATTAGTATTTATCCCTTCTTATCTAGAAGCTTCAGAGAAACAAAGTCTTGAAAAGAGTAAGATGTTACTGGGCTAACAAGGAAACTCAGAAAGACAAGTTTACCTTCTTCTCCTTTTACACTCTTCATATGGAATGGAAAGAAAGTACCGGTGGTGGAATACGTCAATCAGTGGCCTGAAAGAGACACGTGTTTGGTTACAGTAGCAAAAAACAGAGGTAAAACTACATCCATTTCCTGTACCTAGTGACCTTCCAACTTGTGACACATAAACTCAGCAGTAGTAAAAATCAAAGTGTATAGACACACATTTGATTACCTGTAGGTGTAAAGCAGGAAGCCTTCAACGATAAGAATGTGGATTGTTTCATCTCCTCCCTCCTTATCTGGCAAGATCTGGGCATCCAGTGTGTTGTTGATCCCATGAGAACGTTCAAATTTGACTGGGTTTTTTATCCAAGCATTTATGGTGCTCATCATGGCTTCCATATCTAATGCACTAATCACTAAGACAAAACAGACACCTATTGTTAAGCAGTAATTAAATATTATCTAGTAATACAGTCAGTACAAAACAGCACACGTAAAGAATGAAAATACTCCAAGTTTTTGAGTTACGCTTTGAAACACGGTAATAAAGGCTTACCATCATACTGTTTAAACCCATCTTCAACTTCTATTTCATCTTGGGGCTGAAACAGTAATAAAAAAAAAAAAAACAAACCTACTTGGTCAGGACAACTACCGAGAAGCCCAATACCCATTTCAAAGCAAAATTCAAGACCCAAACCCTGAAGCTACCAAAAAAAGGTCCTTCACCCTCCACCAGGTTCCTTTGCATGCAGATAAAAACCAGCACTATGAGGCTTAGATAAAGCCGCCTGCTCCTCTATCTTCCCAGCGACACGAGCACACCGTGCAGCCCTCCATGGGGACGGAAAGTCATCCGGACACACTGGAGAGCTTATCCGCCGGGCGCACGGGCCCCGCCAGGCTCTGCAGAGGCGGCGCAGGGCGGGCACGGCGCCAGCAGCGCGGGCGGAAGCCCGCGGGGGTCACCCCGCGCCCTCCCGCGGCCGGCAGGGCCCGCTCACCTTGAAGAAGTCGTCCTGGTGCACCACGCTGCAGTTGGGCAGGGCCCGCATCAGCCGCCGCGTCAAGGTGGTCTTGCCGCCGTTCGTCACCCTGCGGCGAGAGCGCGGCCGTCGGGGAGCGCCACGTGGGGACCGGGTAACCCACACATCCCCCGGCACTGCGGCACCGGGAGGGCCAGCGGAAGGGACCCGCGCCCGCCCCGCACCCCGAGCCTCCCCCCGG
>VXAY01002056.1:2440600-2455204 GCA_013399855.1 Oxyruncus cristatus
GGCCATGGCTCTCCGTGAGGGCGCGGCGGGGCGGGGAGGCCGCGCACGCGATGCGCAGGGCGCTCCCTGGCGGAGGGCGCGGCCCAGCGTGCGTGAAGGTCACGGCGTGTCCTCGGCCGGGCCGTGAGGGGGCTGCGGGAGCCCGGGCAGGACTCACCGGGAAACAGCCTCGAGCTGCCCCTCGCTTTCCCTGCTTCCCTCATACGCTTTTCCTCGGCGGTTGTGTCAGCCCCTCGGCAGCGGCTGCCGGGGCTCGGACTCCTCCTAACGGCTGTGCCTGAGGGACTTCACCTTTTCTTGTTAGGGCTTTTATCCTTTTATAAAGAAGGGAAATTTATGGTCACAGCTTTCTTTTTCCTTTTTTTCTTTTTTTTTTTTCCTGATAATTTAATCTGAATTTAGTAACGTTAAATTGCCTCATTTACAAGCCAGTAACTCCGTTCACCATGTTTACAATGCCAGTGGTTGGTGTGTTGCCAACCATTTGCTTGCTTCTCATCCTTTTGAGATTTTTGCTAATTTTCTTCTGGTAAAACCACAGGCAAATCTCAGTTGATTTCTTTTGCAGTTAGTTTTAACTTCCAAAGAGAACACATAATTTGGCCTCTTGGTTTTTCTTCTTTTTTGAGGAGGAATGGACTATTAGTTAAAAATACTTTTTTTTCGTCTTGTGATTACGGTCATTTAGCTCGTTTTCACTGTGAAATAGAAGAGGTGCCTTTGTGTTTTGAGGTATTTTTTGTGTTGGTTTTGTTTGTTTGTTTGAGGGGAGGTTGTTATTTTTTAAATATATGTGCTTTGAATATATAGCTTTGAAAAGGAGGAGCTTCTCACAGACTACACCCAAATTCCTTAGGTAAAAATACCAACACATCTAGATTAATGAAGGTCTCAGGTGAAACCCTATTCTCAGCTTCATTAAGCTCCGGGGTGGCAGAAGACCAGTAGATACATTCATGCTACGTAATAGCATTATTACATAGAGTGAGGACTGCATCCCAAATTCGGTTTGGAATCTGTGCATACACTGGGAAAATCAGGATGTTACTTGAAAGCAGTTAAACTCACTCTACAGAAGGATTTTAGCTGTTTGGCTCCAAGGTTCTTCCAAAGTCTTGGTCATTTATTGTCTTGTACTCCTCACCTTTCACCAAGCAAGATGCACTCTGCAAGTTTCATGCTCAAAACCAATATTTGAAATACAAGTTCTGCTGATTTTTTTACCACAGCTTGCCCTTGAAATATGTAAATATACAATTGTTGAAGGATTTTAACAGGATGTAGATATGAAAGGAGCAAAGGATAATGAACAAATTAGAAGCACAGTGGCAATTAGGCCGAAATATGCTTCTCACAGCAACTCAGTACTGATAGAGCTGGAATGAAAATGGCAACTGGACGCAGTTAATCACAGTTTAACACTGAATTGGGGCAGGGTGATGGCAGCCTGTGCCTGATGTGTGATAATATACATGAACTGTACCCTCATTGTCCTTCACTAACAGCGCCAGCCAAGAATTTTACATTATCAGACTTTGACTCTAAAATTGGGAAGAATAAACATGTTTCGTGTTGTTAATTATCAGGATCACTGTGTACCTCTCCTGTCTATGCAAAGAGAATTCTTTTGATTCGGGCAAGTATTTTCCGTTGATATTTTGTAAGTAAAACACAAGAATATTTTGAATACTTTTTAATACACAGCAGTGGTACAACAAATGGAGTGTTATGCTCAGGAAAGTAAATCTGAGCCTTCATAAAGCTCTTGGGCACTTTAAGGCTCCGGGCTCCAGAAGGGCAGTGCATCCTGCCATCGGATCCAGCATCCGTGTCTGCGCGTGCTAGCCATTTCCCAGGCCCTTTGTCCCCTCTGCTCAATGATACTGCTGCCATGGTGAAAAACAGAGGGAAAGAACAACAGGATATTGTCCCATTCTGCTCTGCGTGCCAACTGTGACAAAATGTTGTTTTCTCCTCGGTTTGGGGATTCTTGTTGGCTTTTACTAGTCCTGGGTGAGCCTGGAGACATTAAGGTGTTTTTAAAATTCTCCCAGTTAGCGTGGAGACCTCGAGTGGCCGAGAGCAAGGTGATGTCCCGTGCCCTGGCACAAACATTGCCGTCCTGGGGGATGATTCTCTGACTCACGCAGCGGAAAAGAAGCGTTGGGGTGTAAAACATAACAGGAAGACGCTGAGCACGCCGTGTGCCAGGGGACACCTGCAGAGCTGCCGCAAGGGTGGAAGTGAACCACGGGCTGCAGGGGGAGTGCTGAGAAAACTGCACGGCTGCACAAATCTGACGCCAAACCAGGGCGCTATTTTTGGACTCCACTCCGCTGTTCTGACACCTGTGGGCTCCCCTGAAGCGCGCAGCGGACTTGGGCAGCACCTCCTCCCGGAGCCGAGGAACCGCCGCAGGGCACGGGATCGCAGCGCAGCGCTCCTGCTTCGCCAACAGGACTAATTATAGCCCAGGAATATGAACTGTGAACGTGCTGGAGTTGCCGAGACGGGAGCTGGCTGTGTGCCAGCGCTCGAATGAGGACACGCCATCCCGGCAGGACTCCCTGGGAGCTGCAGCAAACCCCGAGGTACGCGCGGAGCCCCACGGAGGGAGGTGGACATATGGGGGTAGGGCAGGAGGACGAGAGGCGTTCAGCCCTTACTGTGGGATGCGGATGCTGTCATCTCAGTGAGCCTGCTCTCGAAGTGGGTTAGCACTGCAGAGGGACACACTTTATGATTTTTAGGAAAATCTTAGCTTTGATATGGTCTCGTTAACATGCAAGAAACCCCAGAAATCTGCATGTGAAGTGACAGCAAAATTCGGCTTCTGCATGTTCTTATGGTTGTGTGGGCCACTGTCCTTTCTAGTGGTGATAAAGACCGTTGTGAGAGGATGAGGTGAGGTGAAAAATTTAACCACCCAGGATAAAATTAAATAATGTGTGATACGTTCTGCAATAATGTATCATATGGACTACCTAAAGCAAAGGGACAGACATAACAAATACTTTGAGAGATAAATGGCAGAAATTTAAGAAATCTGCTTGAAGTGTGAGAAGCGATGAAGTGTCAGAAAACCACAAAGGTGAAAGAAATAGATGTGCTAATTACATAATCATGGGACTACATAAGAAATGCCTGTGAAGGGCGAAGCTTATGCTGTTTGGTTGTGAGAGCTTTAGTGGGCGTTCAGAAAGATTGAATTGCTGAAGCTGTAACTTCTGTTAAACTGTAAGCCTGAAAAAATAGCAAAACCTTCTTTATAAATGAGCATGTTGTTACTACTGTTTTAATGAAAAAGTTGATATGAAAGGCTACTCTATAGCCCTAGGCTTGATTCAAAGGAAGATATTTAAAAAAAAAAAAAAATCAGTGACTACTAAAAGTTGGGCTGTATCCTGGCTGCAGAGCACGTAGAGTCAGTGAGTCTCCTGGTAGTGCCTCCAGTTCAGGAGTGCTGTGTTAGTGTTAATAGTTTTGTATATTCTGTAAAGCTCTAGGCTTTGATGAATGGTTTCTCTTGCTGGTATACAAGGCTCTTCTTTTCTCTTTTAAGGGTTACTTGGAGTTGTACAAGACTCTTTGCTTTAAGCTTTTCTATGTCTAAGAAGAGTAGCCATGTCAGATGTAAGGCCCAAACTTTCTTTTGCACCAGTTTGTAAACGTTAAGTGGTTAATCTGTTGTGGTTCAAAGTTAGTTTCTTTCAAAACAGTAAATAATTCATAAGTATCGGCTAGCTCTGCTTACATCCAGATCATGGACTGTTAAACAAGACCTCACTTAATTCTAGCATTGTTTTTATTATATTTCTGTAAAAAACTTATGTTACTGTCTGAGAGTAAATACACAGAGTTCTTACCCCTGATTTCTGACATGGACATACTGATTTTAAATTGATGCTACTCTCTTTTCCAGGTGTGTTTAAGAATTTAACAGTCTTGCTTTAGTCTTACAAATTGCCTATTGCTTAATAACTCTTACAAAACTTTGAAATCTTTTAATGTAAACTTAAATAATAATTTCTTTACAGGTGTACCAATCAGATGCATTCTGTGATCTTTACCAGTGAACCTGCTCAAGCAATTCCTTTCTAAGCTCACTCGAGGAACTGCATCTTGGTCCTCGTACTGCTTGAACTCCCAGAGAGATAATTTCACTTAACAAGACCTTATTACCTACTGAGAAATATAATGACTGAATTCCTGGTTTGTTTTAACTGGTGCAATGGTGAACAGCCCCAGCCGGTAGGTAGACGCACAACTGCCATCTTTTATCAGATTTGAAATTTTTTCTTTCAGTTACAGGGAAAACACTTTCATTGTCCTGTTGTTTTGATTAATTTGGGCAAAGTAACACAAATGGCAAAAACCAGTCCATTTGAACTATGTGTGCTTTGCCAGAAACTTGGACCGTATGACTGTTTGCATTTTTCAGACCCTGACTTTCCAACATTAAGTTCTTGCTAAAATGTCATTAGCAGTAATAAAAGTGACTTTGATCTCGTCTCACTGTGGGCAGTCTGAAACTTCAGCCTGGTTGCTGTGAGGTTTAATTAGGGGTCAGTGCTGGCTATCTATTTTTATCTCAGCTGCTTGTTTCCCTCTGAAAGCTGCTCGTGTTTTTGGAACACAGACCTAAGGTATCTTCTTTTTTGTAGAAGAGACGTCGGAGACTGGACCGGAATATGATCGGAGAGCCAATGAATTTTGTACACACTGCACATGTTGGGGCAGGAGAGATGAGCAGTGACTACACATCAGTAAGTGTGCACCTCTTGGGTAAGCAGAGACCTCCACTCAGTAACCTGTAGAGCAGGTAGCTCATAAAATACTAGATAATTGTAAGACAGAGAAAAATCTGACCTTTTTTATATAATCAATAGAAGAGCATCAGAACAGAACTGTCTTTTGATTTGTAAACATGAGATACTGTGGGAGACACACTCGGCAAGAGCCCACATCCTCAGTATCTTTACATATGATGAGAACCTTTTGGATATGGATTCTGTGGATGCACTTGATGCTGGGAGCAGATAAGACATCACCTTGAAGTCAAAGCTGTGCCAGGGTGAGAGATGTAAGAATAAGTGGATTTTGGATAGCAAAACACATCTCATACACTGACTTAAAATAGTATTTAATAACCCTGGGTTTACTTGTTATTTTTCCTTAGTACAGTTGGAACGTAGCACTGTAAACATATGGCCCACCTGTCTGTTCAAACTGATGCTTTTAATAATTGCTCTGGCAACCAGAATTTACAAGACGCATGTTCTAATGAACTTTTTTTCTAGGCTGTATCAATTCAGGACCACATGAAGTCTAAAGGTGGCTACACAAATGGCACTTCTGCAACTGTTGAGATGTAGGAAACTGAGAGAAGGCTGAAATCTGCTCTGTCTTATGAGGACCCCCTGGACTGTGCTTTCATATTCTCTAAAACCTCTTTATCACGGAGTAGGGAGAGTACTTGAATTATAAATAGGTCAGTACAAGCTTTGGTGTTCTTTGCACAATACCTTCTGAAGGGGTTATTGTAAATGATCCTTAAAATGGTCTTTTGTGGTAGTGTTTGTAGTGGCAACTGTAATTTGTCACTGTGGACAACTTCCTAGGTCTGTCCCAAAAACCTCACAAAGTTGTCTTGTAGGATGGAATTTGAAGTCAGTATGAATTGTTTGGGATTTTGGTCTGTCTTTTTCTCCCCTCATGAGATGCAGGTTGATTTAATTGGAAGGTATTGCATGTTTTCACTTCTAAATCGAGTGCCAAGTATGATCTTGTAATTTTCATACAACTTTGGACCTGTTTTTTAGATATTTTACAACTTAAGGCATAACTCTTTGGTATTTTTAATGTCTTTTGATGGTGAACAAGCTAATGTGACATAGTTAGCTGAGTCTGCAAAATGCAGTGAAACTTCTGCCTTGCCATGATAACACTTTTGTAACAGAAAATGGAGGTTTTGCAAACATAAGGACTCTGAAATGAGACTGAGAACAACAGATGTGTCTCAGTGCCTGGGCTGCCACACTGGTGTGACTGGCAGGTATTACTGCACCACAGCTGGTAGTACCTACCAGTTAACTTCAGCTGGTGCTGCAATATGCTCATAACTGTTAATTTTGCATGACTACCATTGAATTTTAAACTAAACATATATAAGATCACTCTTTTTGTTGCCTGTCTGTAACAGCAACCATACAGGATTTCAAGGGATATCTTGCTGACGTTTCTGGCTCTTTAATTGAACGACTGTTTTAGATGAACAGAATTTTTTCCTGCGCGTGGTTTAAGTGGTACAGCCATGTGAAGTACACACTCTTAAAGAATATCGTGAAAAGTTGCAGGGGAACATTAAATGGAAACAGTGTCTTGTGGAGTTCCAGCACTTCCTAAATATTTAAATAAATAGCCATAAATATTTAGACATACTCAAACTACAGTTTATCACTGAGTTCTTGTTGATCTTTCTATTACATGGTGCGACAAAACTCCTGAAGTAGAGCTAGGTTTTCCTTTTACCCAATCACTGACAACCGCTGCCCAGCTCAACATTTTTATGACTACCAGTGTAGAAACTCAGGAAATCTGCTTGCTAGCAGGGGATTAACTAAATGCAAGCATTTCAATTGCTGCAGTATCAGCACCAGTTATGCTGGAAGTCAGTGAAGTTCTTTCCTTGCTCTAGGCAGAACATCAGTTATGAACTTTTTTCCACTTTAAAAAAGTATCTAGCTGGCAAATCTTTTAACTTCTTTGATTCTGCTTGTAGCTTGTGATGCTTCTTAAATCTACACTGCAGCCTTTGCTGAACTGTTAGTCTGCCTTTCTGAGTACAGTAGGGAACTTAAAACATGAAAGGTAGCTCTGTGTTCCTGTATGTGTTCAAAAAATAACTTTTCCCCTCCCCCATATTTCATCTTTAAGGGCCAAAGAGGAAGAGGGAGTATCACTTTCTATAACAGTCAACAGCTGATCATAACATTCTGTAACCACATGAGAGAAATCTAATATCTGTGTCTTGCTAGATCCTTACTCTTGTATCAAAAATGCATGTCAAATTTTAATATATTTTAAAATTAGCATAGTTAGCTGTACATTTAGCTTTTGGAAGTCTTTCATATTACTATCTTCTAACTTCAGATATATTCCAACAACGTGGTTAACACAGAGTTTAAAGAAGATAAATCCTGTGTACTGTTGAGGAAGCATGAAGTGTCCAAGTTGTTTTAAAGAATAGATTCCCACTCACCTGCTCTTATACGGAGTTCATGCATTCAATTATTCAATCACCTGCCCAGAAAAAAAGGTGGTAGGGCAGATGTCATCAAGAAAATGGGTTGTAAGAAAACAAATTGAACAGGAGTTAAGTTTCCCAAAGACCCATTTGGTAGGTTTAAGATTAGTGGTGTGACTAGAAATAAAGAAGTTGGTCGTCATGTCAGTTCTTGTCTCTAAAAAGAAATCAACTGAGAATTTGTTATTAAACCCTTATTTAGAGAAAAATCCTAATTTTTGTCATGCAAACCGAGTAGTACTGTCTGATGTGAAACTAACCTACTTTCCTCAGAGTATATAGTATTATATAGGTCCATAATAAAGTGTAATATCATTAAAATGAAATGTTTTGCTATTGCATTGAGTGCCATTATTTTTAAAAATCTAAACATAAACACATGTCTTGAGACTTAGGTATTTTTTGCTCTATATTTAGAAACTCTATGAAGCTGTAATCTGTCCTGTAACTCAGTATAAATCTATCTCAATTGTAATAAATACGTTGAATTGGGCACCTGAACTCTTTTCATATTGTGGAAAATCTCGATATTTTCTCTGCACTGAAAACCTGTTGGTTAAATGGATGAATCAGGGTGGTTTGAACTTTCACTGCACAAAATCAGATTTGTCCACTAGAGAGCACAGTTTTACATCAAGTCTTCTCTGCTCTACACCAGCTTTTATTCCATCATGCTGTTTGGTGGTTTTTAAACTTGACTGGAATAAAATGCAGAAATAATACCAATTGGTCAAAGTTTTTTACTACCTTGTAGGCTGTGAAGACCTTTTGTCAAGACAATCAAGTACTATTACTGCTCTGACTTGCTGGCATTTCATGGTTTCTTTTTGTAGTCGGAAGTAAAATAACTTGGAAGCAGAGCAGGATCAAGTGTTTTGTATGTAATGTCAGTCTCACCACTGTTTGCTTCCTTAAAAAAAAAAAAAAATCCTGGGAGGGGGAGTTATTTCCAACACTGCCTGTCTTATCCCTTGATGTCCCTGCTAGGCTTTAGTGACGGTCCCATAATGCTGCATAAACCTGTGGTCAGTAAATAGAAGAAAAGGTATTTGGCTTTTTCACAACCTAATATGTCTAATGTTTCCTGTAGAGCAGCTTTATAACAATTAAGTGGTGTCATGCTATGTTCCAAGTTAGCCTGTGATGTGATAAGTTGTAACCCAGGCATGCAGTGCTATTCCTTTTTATGTTCTTGCCATACTGGACCATTGGGTACTTCTGTAGTTTCCACTCTGTACTGGCAAAAAATGTTAAGAGATGAATAAATACCCTTAATCTTACTATGCCAGCAAGAATAAGCACAATTCAACAATGTTGATTTCCATGTTCATGAAATTCATTCTACGTTACTAAATGCAGTAACACTGAAAAAAATAATCAGATCTGTCAACAAAAGGCTGCTCCTGACTATGGTCAGATTTACTTTGCTCTCAGCATTGTGACACTGCCATAAAAACCCAACAGCTGAAAATAAGAATGATCTTGTCTGCCTTTCATAATCACTATGGAACTACAGGAAGACAACAGTGCTGTTTTACAGCTGTTTTAACCCTGCTGCAGGTATCCCGTGGTGAGTGGGTTCCTATATGGCTTCCAGATACTTTGTGGTTCTGCAAACTTGTACAGTCAAGGATCCCAGGCAATTGTTTTACTGTGTTAGGAAATCACTGAGATGAAGTAAGGCAGTTGGGGAATATAAGGTAGAAGCCAGATCTTCCTTCCTCGTGTTTCTGTCTTCTGTTCTCAGGAGAACAAACTCTTCAATGGGACAGAGTACTAAGAGTACTTCTGAACTCTGGTTTAGTAGGTTGTGCTCCTGGAGGCAGACTTTGAATTCTAACATCTGTAGGGCAGGTGAATCACACACTAAGGACTAATGTCAAACATGTGGAGTTCTGAAATAAAAAAATTCTGGTTCATTAGATTGCAGATTGGTTTTGGGGCAGAAAACACAGACTAACTATAAATAGAATGTTTTTCTAAAACCAAGGCTGCTTGGAATAAAACTTTCTCATTTATTTATTTTTAAAAAGTTGAGACTTGCATTTTTAACTCCTTGTTAATGTAGTACCACTCTTACTATGTACTTCTCTCTCTTAATACAAGGATTGAATCGACAGAGTTTAGCCCCAGAAGTAGCAAGTAATGCTTGAAATTCAAAATTTTAGCTGCATACCTCTACATCTGAAGTCCTGTGTGCCAAATGAGATGCTGTTAGTGGTTGGTGCTTGGACTTCTGCAGATAAACTGTCTTTTCTTCATTCACAGGAATTTGTCCGGCACACAAGGCCCAAGGTACTTACATCAGTAGTTTTTCTGATGATATTTATGTGGTTACTGTGTATATGTAAAAGGTTTCTAGTCCTGTACAGAGCAGGTCCTTTCTAGGAGTTCCTGTTGGACAGCTTTTTCCTCAACAGAGCCTTAAGCTGTGGAGTTACTTAACCTTGTCACACACACAACTCTGAGCTCTGCTTTGCTGTGTGAAAGCATAAAGTCCCCTTGTTATGGCTTAACTCTTTGTACTCCAGGGAAAGTGTTGGAGAGGCCAACAAATACATCAGGAACTACAGAAACAATGAGGTATAGAAGTGAAGGAGCCTTATCCCTGGAGAGGCACTGCGGTACACAGTTATGAGGAAGGTTTTTTGAGCAGAACGTGTGCATGTTGACATTTGTTATCTGCAATGCACAAGACAGCTTTGTTGATATCAATTGGAAAATACCTGTAATACGTGCATAATTGGTATATGGAGGAAATTGGGCACTTAATGAATGACTAAGCTGGGACTTTGAGACACAGATTGCCAATATCACTTTAATGAATGGTAGTATCCTCTTCCTGCAGTGGCTGTTTACAGAAAGTATGGAGCCACTCGGAAAAGTAGTTCTGGTTTCAGCTGTTACACACTGATGTCACATATGTGTTTGGGAGACAAAATGCCTTTTTCATTTCCTTTTTTTCTTCTTTTTTTTTCTGCTGTGTGTGAGGTTGCAGATGTTCTAAATGCTGAGGTCTGCTGCACCCAATGGAAACCAAACCAAATAAATTTAGTGAAAGCAAAATAGCAGTAGTAAAAGGTATTTGCCTTTGGTCCACTGTGCTGCCAAGGCTTCAGGGAAACTAACTAGATCCATCTGATATTCAGATTCCACGTGTTGGGAGGATAGGGACAAGTTGAAGTGAAAGGTCACGAAGACTTCCTTGTGCCTGAGGAAGTTTGGGTAATAGTCTCCTGGACTTTGCAGGCTGAGATGTCAAGAGGCCACCATGGCGACACCAGATTTCCATTAATACCTTTTCTCCTGATGGTGTGTAGAGAATGGAAAGACAAAAGAACACAGGGAAAGCACTTTGAGTAGGCAGGGATGTTACTAGTACGTGTTCTTGTGCCAAAAAGCTCCTAACTTGAAGTACTTGATACTGAGGCTGCTGTCTTTACCTGGGAACTTAGAGATGTGCAAGCTCACGTCTAACACGATCCTGTGCCCTTTCGGGGAGAGTGGGGTGTACAGGGAACCTGTGGCTTGGTCTGCTTTGGGTACCCAAAACCTTAGTTTGAATAGAAGTTCTCTTCTCTTAACGTAGTTTTAATCTCATTTACAAGACAGTACTAACAGCTGGACAAGAACAACAACTTTGAGGTGTCTGTTGAGACCTCTACAATAAATTACTCATGAAATCAAGGCCACTTGAAACTACTTTACCTTTTAAATTTTGTGTTGTTATTAAAACAATGTAAAAGGGAAGAATATTCTAAACAAATTTTAAGTTTCCTCTGATATTTGCATATGAATCCAAACTGAACAAAACCAAGGTTGTTATTACTAAGGGCCCGCCCTAATTCAGGGGTGAAAAAAAAGGGTGAATTATGTCTTTTACTGCTTTAATATATGTTTTAATATATATGTATATATTTAGACCTTCATCTTAAGTAATGTGTAAGGAAATAAGCCATCCTTTTAAACTGAAATTAGTATGACTGCTCTGGCTTACTGCAAGTTAAAAAAAATGGACTTAAAATCTACATTTAAACTACTGAGAGAGAATTCAATGTACTTTTAAAGCTGACATTGGCCTGTACAAGTGGATGACTAATTAATTTCATATTTCTTCATCAAAGAGCTAGAAAAAGTGTTTGGTTACAGGACTATTTTTATTTTATATATAGTAGTGTATTTACATGTATCTGATCTTGCTGGTGCTTAAATATATGTACATTTTACATAACTTACCTGAGCTGAGTCTAAAGAACTCTATGAAGACTAATTAGTCTTCTAATGAAGACTATCCTGATAACCAGTAATTAGTGAGCTCTCTGAAATTAAGGATTCATAGGTCTGACAAAACAATGGCACTTATTCAAGACATAAATCTATTTTTTAAAAATTGATCTAATATATGTAAGTTTGAACATCCAGACTCAACATCAGCTGAGGCTGCATATTAATGGTGAAAGAAATATGCTTTTAAATGCAGTTACCCACATCTACCCTTGCAGTCCAGGGAATATTAAAACCTGACTCAATACCTTTGAGGGTGTGATGCAAACTTGAAAATATAATTCAAAAGTAAGGTTTACAGCCCTTCATTAATGCATGCTGATGTAGCCTTGCTGCATAATGCTGTATGAGTAAGGCTTTCACTAGTTTCTTTCAACTCGTTTAAACATCACCTTGAAAATGCATTTCAATTAGTTGTTCTCTCTGCTGCAGAATACTCAGTGAACTAAGGTATGTCTTGCTTGCATAGATTAATACTTACTGGTGTTCAGATAAGGCTGTTAGTCCACGGGGAAAAGTTGCTACATGTGCTTGTATTAATAAATAGTTCTTAAACACTATCTGTGTTCTTGATCACTGTCTTGCCAGGAGATACAGGTCCCATCAGGCTGCACATGTCCTCATGCTTGCCATGTGTGCCTGTCTCACAGAGACAGCAGGTTTCAGCAACAGTGTTTCCTGTGCCCTTTTAATCAAGAGGTTTCACAGTGCTATTTTGCTGTTTTGTTCCAGGCTCCAGCCAAAAAGCTGTGAAAGTATGAAACACTGAAAAGAGTTCACAGGATGGAGTAAAATATTCTTTGGTTAAGCCACTTCCTTTTCCTCATCACCTGTTTTATTCTGCCCTATTTCTCTACTGCCTACTAATTTTCTTGCAAACATATTCAGTATTTGGGACAATGTTCTCCCTTAGTTCTTAGAAGTTAATACATGTTAAAAATTCCTTCATCCCTTTGAAGCTCATTGATTAATGTACCCAAAATCCCCTCTGTCCTGATTTTTATATGACAAAACTGTTTGGTGAGCAGTCTAGTCACTTTTGCAATCTTAGTCCTCCAAAAATGATGCAATAATCTTAAATACCTAATGCTGATAGCCACTCTCCCAAATGTGCCCTCCTGGGAAGGCAACATATATGAACAAAATCTAGTTTTTCTCATAGTTTTGAAATTTGAGAGTATATCATGTTTTTAGTTTTGGTTACACATTAAAGCTGATGGTAAAAATTAAGGACTACTGAAGTTGCCAATAAAGATAACCTAAGAAGTTTCCCCTGATGTCCTAAATGTGGGCTCTTGGAGGTAGGTATTTCTAACCCACACAGTCCTGCTGGACTGCAGGATATGTGTTTAGTGTAAGAGATGTTTTCACAATATCTTTAAACACGCATCAAGGCAGGGGACATCAAACCAAACATACGCTTTTTGAGAGAGAAATTCCCTTTTATTTAGAAGACATGGTATTCCTATTTCTCCTTGGTCCATTTTTTTTTCCCAGCTGCAGACAGAATAAAAGCTACTGTGATTTCCTGGGGAACACAGGGAGAGGGATTAGGATGTGGTAGGACAGGACATGCTGCCGTGGAATGTGCTCCTGTTAGCAGTTATGCACTCACAATTCAAATTAAACACTTCTTCCATGCCCAAAATACACTGTCGTGTACGCACCCTTAGCTTGTTACAGATCACACAATTGGCAGATTTATTTGAAGTAATCAGTATTCATCTGTCATCCAGATCTTGTTAGACCCAGAAGAAGAGATAGTAGTCAGGATAAAGTGTCATGGTTACTCTGACAACAGCACCAAAATAGAAACACACAGATGGACAACGTACTAGCCTGTTTTTGTTTTTTTTTTAAATAACAATTCTGCATAGAATATGAATTATTAGCTGTGTCACGGTGTTCCATTCTCTTTCACTGTTTAAGCACAATAAATTGTTAGATACACTTCTGCAGCCCAGCAATTCTATAAGATGCTTAAGCCTGTTCTGTTGCTGATGTAAAGATGAATTGCAGATCGTCACTGAGGGAGAAACAAAAGCTTGTCTGTTACTATCAAAATATCGGTATTGATCTCAACACTCCTTATGTACAGGTATGTAAAAGTTACTCAGATTTTTACACCAACAGAACAACTTCCTGAAAAATTGCCATAACAGAGTGGAGAATGTTCTCTGTAGACGTTTTATGTGGCTTTGTCCTCAAATTCACACATAGGGAAAACCATGTGTGAAGGAATCTCCTTCCTCAGTAGTAATAACTAATAACCACTTAGTTTGTGAGCAACTCAAAGCAAGTGGACTACACACTTAAGGCTCTGACTGACTGATGCTGGACTGAAGCTCCACTCTCATCCTCTTGCCTCTCCCTTTCCCTCATTCCTCCCCCGTCTGGCTCATGGCCACATCCCCTTCTATCTACAACAATCTTCCTTCTCTTCACCCCTTCCCTGTGCACGCTGGCCCTGAGGCAGACCCGGCCCTTTGGGAAGGGGCAGGAGGGGACCGCGGAACCAGTGAAAAAAAAAAGATGTTGCTCAACTTCCTTTGCTGGTAAATCACGGAGCTGTTTCATCCCATCTCCTTCCCGCAAGTCGTTGCTGGCTCTTACATGTGATGCATCACAGCCCTTTTAATGCTCTCGAAACCTGGAAGACATGTCTGAACCCTCAGCCTTTCGTCAGAGGTCACACTTCGCTGTTCCTTGTACTCGTTGCTCTCACATGGGACATCCCGCTCTCCTCCCCACGCCTCCCTCCCAGGGCTTTGTGTGCGCGCTGCACGGGGGCGAAACACGCGGAGCGCTTTGTCTGGGGAGACGTGGGGCCAACCAGGCCGTTCCCTCTCACTCGTAACGGCCCCGACGGGCCCCAGGGCTCCTGTCAGTGCCCAAACCCCGCTCACCTGGAGCTGCTGGGCGGACCCCCCCCCACGCCGAGAGCCACAGGGAAAGGAGGCGGCACAGGCGGGGCGGGGACGCGCAGCCCCAGCGGCCGCCCCAGCGCCGCCCCC
>VXAY01002056.1:2455304-2491139 GCA_013399855.1 Oxyruncus cristatus
AGGACGATGGGGGCGGCCGGGCTGCTGTGGGCCCTGCTGGGGGCCCTGCTGCTCCCGCCGGTAAGGACGGCGCTGCCGGCGCTGCCGGATGAGGCCGCTCGGCGCTGCCGGCCGAGGGGCTCCCTGTGCCCGCCCGATGCCCGTTCCCGGGAGCTCCCGTCTCCCGGGCTGGGCTGGGCTCCCCCCGGCCCGGGCGCGGTTTGGCTCCGCAGAGCGGCCCGGGGGGTTTGGGCCTCGGGAGAGGCGCCGCGGTTCCCCCAGGCCAGGCCGGCTCCGGTCACGCGTTGGGAGCCGGGATAACAAATCTCCCTGTGCCTGCGTGGGCAAACCTGTTTTTTCTAGAGGCTTTTAAATAATGGTTCAGGAAAGTGGAGAAGCTCGTGGTGTGTGTACGTGTCCTGTCTTTGGGCTTATTTATCTCCAGTGCCGTTTCGGTTTCGGTGTGGGCCTGAGCTGCTCCCTTTCCACAGGTGGGCACTGAAATCTGGCAGGCTGCTTTCTGCCAAATGGGGTAGTGAAGGGGGAAGCCAGAAACCTCTGTAATCTGCTGAGGCAGTATGAAGGGCATATCTGCATTAAATGCTGCTCCACTAAATTGGTTGGTTGTTGTTTGGGGGTTTTTGTTTGCTTTGTTTTGACATGGTTTTGCAGAGTACTTCCTGTGTAGGAAGTCACCATTGGGTATGCGACAGGTGTACAGCACAGTCTGTTAATGTCTTGAGAATGCTTGTGGATGAAGTAACTCATGTCTTCCTCTCTGTGAGTCCCACATGGTTGTGACTGGTTATGATGGGGTTTTCTGAAGAGTGGTTTTGCTCCTTAACCCGATGGTTTGCTGCTGTTGACAAGGGAAGGGGCATCTGCCCTCCTATAAGGCTCCAGCCCCGTGTCCTGCCTCCTCCTTTGCTCTTCAAATGCAGTTGTAGCAGTGGTGAGCATTGGATCCAGGTCATTCTGCCTCAAGAATAGTATGTGGAGATTAACAGTGTGGGGAGCTGGACATCAGGAAGGTCATAGGTGTTCAGAGCACCACTACTGCTCTCTGGGCATGAGCACCTGTTTCCTTGGGTCACGGTGCATGGAAAGAGGGAAGAAGGGACAGTTTGTGTGTGTCACAAGGCCACTGGCAGAACAACAAAATGATCCTTGTTCTGTTCCTGGCTAGTTTTTTTCTGACCTTTTTGTGTTTCTCTTTCTTTCTTTCTATGTTGTTACTTGCTCCGTGCCAAATACCTTCTCCCTGTACCTTTGAGTTTCTGTATGTCTTATCTGGATGCTAATTATGATGGATGTCGTAAATATAGGCTTGGTTTGGCCTCTGTGTCTAGTGGTTCATCTGACTTCCTGTATTCTGCGTGGTGGAGTTACTGGTACCGCTCCAAAGCTCACCAGTCAGCTCAGGCTTATATCCCTGCCGTGACAGGAATGTTAGGAAAATCAGAGAGCAAGAGACAGAATGATACTTCTTTATCAAAGATAGGGAATTATGCAAAAAACGTTTAAAGGTGCAAAGGGGAGGAAATACAATGAGAGAACTACCTTTCAAAAAGAGGAAGGAATTTGTCTGGAGGTGAGGGGCCACTGGGAACTGTCTGAACCTGAAGTGAAAGGAGGTGGTGATGCTTCCTTAGGTAAGGACAGCTGTCATGCCTGTGCTCTGTGTGGGAGCATTTTTACGCTAGAGGAAGTCAGCGTATGGAAGCAGGTTAATCTTTTCAGGACCTGTTTTTGTGGACACACTCTTAGTCTTTCTCTTAAATAACAAGATTGAAAACGTGCTCAGTAAGAAATCTTTACTTTGCATGTATACTGAGAGTAGGATTTGTTCAGTGTCACAGCTGACCTCAAGGCTAGTGCCCGAACATGTCTGTTGTGAAAGAAGGATGCTGAAGCAATTAGAAAATGAGAGAACTTCAGCTGGATGCAATAGGATTTCAGTGGGGATGTTCCAAGTGAGGAGTATCAATAGTGTTTCTTTTAACTTGTTAACTTCTAAATGCTGTCCTCAGAGCTCAGCAATGAATAAGTGTGGGTACACGTCATGCTCTGGTCCTGCCTCCCTCCACCTCATGAGGATGAATTGTGTTCCCTGATTCATGCCCAGGGAGGGGAAGCTTGCCAAACAAAACAGGCATATCAAATAGGCAAGTAATCACTCCTTCTAGGTAGATTTATGCTTGTGTAGCATTAACAGTTGATTTCCTGGGACCCAGAAGACACTTATTATTCTACTTTGTGAAGTAGAAAGAGCTTTTAATAGATGGAAACATCTGGGGTTTGCACCTGTTGGAAGTCTTTACTGCTTTTAATTTGCCATTAAGTTTGTGCTTTTAGGTGAGTGCACTTAAGAGGGAAGCTTGATCATTTTTGTGCTGATCGTAAATCATGGAACAATTTATTTTAGCTGACAGCTGAAGAACTGTTCTGTGGTAAACAGTTAATGTGCTCAGGCCCTTTGACACAGTTCTCTCAGCAGATGTTCATGCGCTGTGGCCAATATAATGGATTCCTCTGAAGAAGGTTTTTTGCTATTCAAACCAGGCAGACATAAACCTCTGAAACAATATCGTCACATGCTTTTCTTTTCTCTCCAGTTCACGCTTGCTGAAGAATACAGATCTGTGAGCTTGAGGAGAAATGCCCCTTAGCACTGTTAATGGCTAGCGTTGTATATCTCACAAGTATTTGGGCTTTCCCCCCACACCCACTTCTGGCTTAATATCTCAGTGTTCTTTTATACAAATCTGGAATTTACAACAGGATTTAAGCTTATTTATTTTTAATCTAATGACACTTCTTGCTATGGAGGTCAGTTTATGTCTCAAGACAAACAGATGAAATGAGATCATCTCCCAGTTTTCCTAAGGTGACACTTCTTTGAGATACAAATTATGTTTATTTGTTTTCCATACTATGCAGCTGTAGCTGCATTTAATCTTTAGTCTGTTCATTTATCCACTTAGGTACCTGACCTTCATAAATGCTTAGGGAGAGGCATGTATCATAAAATTATCAGAAGTTTTAAAATTCGGATGTATTGGTAAATAACAGAATTCATATTATGTGAGTGACTCTACTCTTAAGAAACACTTATTTCCTTAACTGCAAAAATTCTTCTTAAAGTACACTAGTTGGTCTCTGTGTTTACAGTTAATTGAGAAAAAATATTTCAGGAATTGTCATATCCTACCTTTATTAGTAGGAGAAATTCTAGGGTCTGCAAGGAGGGAAAGACTCTTATCTATTTTCCATGTGAAGTTTAACACTTTTTGGACGGCACGGGATACAGAGTCTGAAATCATTTGCCTGGGTTTCTTGCTGGTATTCTGTACTCGGTGACGTGACCTGTACATGTCACGAATACGTTGTGTTTGCAAAGAAGATAAGCAGCATTATAGTAACTAGGCCTGCTCTCAAACTACCCATCTCATGGAATCCGTCATTATGTAAAATAATGAACTGAATAAATGCTTTCTCTTCCTAACAGCTCTTCAGAAGAATGTCTGTGTAAGTGGTATTCTGAGCTTTGTTTAATTCAGAACACCCTGGTTTCTCGCAGGTGGCCGCGGATGAGGGGATCCTGCACGCCTCTGGGAGCGGGCTGCCCCCTGTGGCAAAGGATTACTGCATCATTTACAATTCTAAGTGGACATCTCTTCCAAAAAGCCTGGACAATGCTGTAAGTAGCTTATAGTCACGCTCTCTGAGAACTAGAATGCAGTGTGAATTTGGGTCAGCTGTAACTGGTCTTCAAAATTTTGAGTTAAGTAGATGCTACACTGAATATTTACCATTTTGGGTCAAACTGTCTCCTCCCTGTCAACCCTCCAAAAAAAATTCGAGTGAACTTTTCTATGCTTTAAAAAGACAGTTTCTAAAACTTACAAAGGGGTTCTCTCTTTGTGCTTAGAACCGGTTTTAAATGTGTTTATGTATTCATTTGATACTGTTAATTTCCTTTCTTCAGATATTATCATTATGTCTATGTTTTGTATTTGGGAATTAAAGTTCTGTTTATTTGTTTACAAAATTGGTAAACTTTTGAAACAGATTTTTTTATATTGGTTTATCAGTTTGATGTACTGTTTACTTGTCTTCAAAACACGTGGTGTAATAGATTATCTGGAATGCATCCTCATGCCTTATTTTCTGAGAGTGTCGGTGTGAGGCAGAAATAAATGTTCTTTAGGCACTCTTCATATAAACAGGAAATACTTCGTGTTCGGGAGTGATCAAGGCACTGTGCCTTCCCTTCTGTCTTTCATTCACAGAGTAACTCAATGTAAAAAAAGAGTAAAAATCATTTGTCTGCCCCAGACATCTTTGCTGGGCTGTTTTAGTTAGTCAAGACATCCAAGTGGCTAAAGAAAATTGACAATAATGTAAAGATGTTTGTCAATATGAAATTAAACATTGAAATAAGGATATAGTTTTCTTATTACTATTTTGTAGTGAGTAATACATTGTCAGACTCAACAGCTGGTTTTGAACAAGCGTTACACTTAAGAACTCTGATTGTGTTGTATCCATCAGTGGCCTTTTGGCTTGTGAAGCCTGGAAATATCACGGAGTGTACATTGGATTCCCCAGAACTACAAGTAGGGGTTTTCCTGCATGACCAGTTTCTTATGTTTAAATTACAGGAACAACTGCTGTGAAATTGCACTTCGAAACAGCCCAATTATTTCAGTTACATGCTGCTCTAAATGTCCCTCAGTATTGCAGGCTGCAGAAACTGCTGCTGGGATTTTATATTCCTAAATTAATTATGGGTTTCTGTTTATCAAATTCCTGGCTTTGTCACGTTTCTTTTCTTTGCAGACTTTCAGGACTCTGGAAAACCTGACTTCCACAGTCCTCTGCAGTTCATCTGAGGTTCCTTCTGGCGTAATGAAGGACAAAGCAGTTGTAGTGATGAGAGGAAACTGCACCTTTTTGGAGAAAGCAAGAATTGCACAAAGTTTGGGTGCTAAAATGCTGCTGATTGCCAGTAAATCCAGGCTGGTAAGTTACAACAGTTTTCTGTGATGAAATAGTGTCTTTTATCTGTTTGATCCAATGCAGTGTTGTACAGAGTTAGCTGAGAGAAGCCTAAAAGCAGAGGACCCTGGCTATGGGTGGGATTCCAGCAGGAGTCATTAACCCTTCCACAGAGTGCTGTGCTGGTGGGACATGTTCTGAGACTCAGTTACCTCTGTGCAATGCTGGGTTATATCAACTGCAAGTATCTACAACCAGTTTGTATTGTTGTTCTCTTCCTGGTATCTTTAGTCATGTTTCTGAAGGCAAATACTTGTCTTTATCATGCCCTAATTGTAGTGCATTCTGAACTCCATGTAATCTTAGGTGATACTGTTTTAGACATGTATGATAAAAATAAGCTATGAAAATGTATCCAAAATTGAAGATAAAAAGGTATTTTGAGATATTTTGATACTTCTGTTGCTTTTTTTTTCTCTATTACAGCTGCAACATTTTTGTACCAACATGTGCAATTCATGAATTTGTGTGATTATCATGAAAAATCCATCTTGTTTTAGAGGTGTAGAGAATAAAAACAGTTTTGATTACCTCTTGTAGTACTATAAAAGCACAAGAGCTCTATGAATCCAGATGGGCTGTTAGTATCACCTGTTTTGATTTAAGTACATCTGTCTTCATTAACCTTTTGCAAAGGGTGATGAATGAGCTTTTTGGTTTTTACCTTCCTGGAAATACACTGAAATTTAAAGGATAATCTGCTTTTAGGGATACAACTTGCTTAGCAAATAGGCTCAGTGTACTTATCACTTATATTTTGTCTTTTAGTCTTCTATTTCAGATAACAAGACTGATTTTGAAGATGTGACTCTTCCAGTTGCTCTTATAAGATACAATGACATAGTAGATATGCAGCTGGTAAGTAACAGAACTTCAGCATGTTACGGTTTGTATAAACTTAAGTATTTGTACAAAGAAATAAAATAATTTCAGGTTAGATACAGGTGTCTGCCTGGTTTGAATGTGCTTTCAGTTTCTCAGAAGAGGAGGGACATTAAATCATGGAAGTGCTGGTCTTCCTAACTCTGGTGAATGAGAGAGAATGACTGATTAGAACACTAAGAATGGCAAACACAATAACTGGAGATAGGGAAGTCTTAGAAGTCTTCCTGCTAAACAAGCTGAGCTGTCTTCCAGTGCACTTGTGTACAGTTACAGATCCTGACAGACGTGAAGAGCTACAGCCTGAGAGGGCTGTTCCTTTAGCAGCTACAGCAGTTGAGCCTGTAGCTATAGCACAGTAGCTTTCAGGCAAGCAGCACCTTATCAAATTGGATATTGAGGAAGGTGAAAGGGTTTTTCTCTCTTTGCCAGTGGAGGAGCTCTCTCTTCATATGGCATGACAGCATCTGTTACAGAGTGGTTAGGCAGTATAGTTTGAGTTTCTGCTGGTGAGTTCATGGTGACATGCCAAATGCTTGTCATTAAAATGTGGCAGTTGTGGCATCTCCTACACTTTATAAGCAGGGAAGTTTGTTTTGGGAAGTATCTGGAGTTTATTTTCCTTGATGTTTAATATTAGGATGTAGAATATTGCAGAGAGTTTTAAGGAAAACTCTGTATTTTCTTTGGTGTGGCTTTTTCTGTTGTCATTATATGGTTGTTTTAGGGTTTTTATTTAGTGTTAAATAGTTTTGGTAAGCAGGAGTTGCACTGCACGTGTTTTTCTGTGAGGAGCAGAGGCTAGCTCTAACCTCTGTAGTCTTAGCTTCTTGGGATGAATTTGCAAGCTCACTTCACCATTTCTGCTCTTAATCTTCAGAGCTGCCATGGGAGGTTGTCTTAGGTAAGTATGCAAGCTGAAACTGCCTAGATTTAGGACTTTTTGGTTGTTTACTGTCTGTTCCCATATAGGACTTTTTGGTTGTTCACTGTCTGTTCCCATTAAAGATTGCTACTTGCTGAGCACTGACACAACTGAAGGTTTGTGATGACTGTTCTCAGTCTGCTGTAGCCTTGATAAATACTGTGGATTGGTTCAGGTTGTCTTCTGTCTTCAGTTCTTTCAAGTCAGACAAGTGTCATTTGGTTAGCTGAGTGATTTTAAGATGCCTTACTAACATGAAAGGGAAGTTAGGGCAAGGTTAGGTCCCTAACTGGTTCTGAGTCTTCTCTGCAGCACTTTATTGCCCAGTTTTGCTCAGGGTGGTGTCATGTAGAATCGCTTCTGTGTAGCCATAGTAATTCACCAAAGCAACTTTGTTGGTATGTTGGTGTGCCAGGTGATGTCTCATACTGCTGTTGAATCAAAGAGTTCATATTTGTATTACAGTGAGATAAAAGTAGTGAGGAGCACAGCCTAGACTACAAGTGATCCTTTCCTAGTTCTGATCCAGTTTTTTGCCAAAGCCTCCTGTCATGTCACTGGCAGCTGTTGTTTTGAATGGTGTGTGCCGCTTAGGCTCTGATAGCCATTGTACTCTTCCCACTACCGTTGTATTTCTGGTCGAGCGCTTTTTAAGGCTTCCAGCTTTCTCCCTTTATTTAGAAGAGGCAGACAGCACCAGTCTGAGGGTAACTAGTTTGTGTAAGCATTTGTTTTACTTTTTCTTACAAGATTTCATCTCTGAGCCTTCACCATTTGAGGCAGGTCTGTTATGTCTTGATAGCAATAGCACAGTGTCAGAGATCTAGTCAGTGGACAGCTCTCTTGCAGTTGTTACCTGATGCAATCTGTTTGATTCTAGTGCTCTCTGTGGAGGAAGTTGAGACTTTGCAAGTTTTTAGTGAAGAGAAGAACAATGTAGGAACAAAAGGAGACAAAATTACTTTAGATTCTAATGTGAATTATACTTTATAAGATCTGTGAAGTTTAAAGGAAGAACTGGATTAAGATGTGTTGGAATTTAATACTAGAAATGTATAAGCCTTTAGGTTTCTTGGGGGGTTTGGCACTTTTTTGAGTCTGTTGGGGGTTTTTTAAATTTTTTTTACATAGAGGATGCTGTAATTTGAATAGGGTTTTTTTTCTCTTTAATGTTATGTTCGGCTTCATACAACTGCAATGTTTTACTAGAATTTAATTTCATTCCTTGTTTTCTGAACTTCCATAACTTCAGGCAAAAGAGTGATTCTGACTTTTTTAGCCTGCAGAAAGGTTATTATCTGTAATTAGGTAAATCAGATGCTGAAATGAATCCGCTTTCTTCCCATGTGGCCACTATATTCCACTGCACTACTGGGCTTCCCATTCAGTCTTTCTACTGCCAGTTTGATCTTCCTGTAGCCAAACCAGCCTGACATGTTCTTCTGCTCTCCTGCTTTTATCTCATGTGCAGACTGTAAAGAAATCTGGGTTTTTTGCAGCATCTCTGAAGTCTGTTCTCACTGCACGATTACTTTAGATGTCTTGACTTACTTTGACTGCAACAGCAAGCCTGTCTTCCCTACCGCCTTCCATTTCCTGTCAAATTATCGTCCTTTCTTTGCTGCTTAAATCTCAGCTTTCAGTCAAATCCTAATTTTACTTTCAAGATTTTTGTAGGATTCAGTACCAGTTACATCTCAGTGTTCTCTTCCATTTTCTTCAATGTCTTTTGGTTGATTGTTTTATTTACTTAGGTCTTGAATTTTATAAGTGATGTGAAATTGCTTTCTTTTCTCTTGAATCCATCCCAAATCATATTTGTGTAAAGCTGGTGGTAAATAACTTTCTGCCACCTTGATTTTTCACTGTGTTCTATCTGAAGCATCATGTCTGTATCTGAACTGTGAGGTTTGTGGTTTCAAGAGCTAGAGGTGGATCTCTGCTGATATCTTAGTGGACCTGTGAGTTTGTATTTCAAGTTGATTGCCTTAGATGTGCTTTCCTGCAGAGAAAACATCTTTGGTAGTGCTTGGTGTATTTGGGCTAGAGACACAACTTCTGGGAATTGTGGAAAAAATGCAAAGAAGTACCATTTTGTCTTGTGGTATCCCTGTTTCCACATCATTAGTAACAGGATTGTTTCCAAACCTGACCATCCTGAAAGGTAGCATGGAAAGCGTTGCTTCTTGGCAAATATATGGGCTGTTTTGTGCACTAAGTTGAAAACTTCCTCTCAGCATTGTGTAGATCAAAAGCAGGAAATCTTGATGTACATCTTGTTGGAATATAAGCTCTATAACTTCTTTGCTCTCCTTATAAACCAACATGTGTGTTATTTTTCAGACACTTGGAAATGAAGTTAATGTGACTCTGTATGCACCACCTTTGCCAGAGTTTGATTACAGCATGGTTGTCATCTTCCTAATTGCTGTGTCTACAGTGGCACTGGGAGGCTACTGGAGTGGAGTAGCAGAACTGTAAGTTTGTGAAATGGAGCTGCTTAAATTACATGGACTGCAAAGTGTGTGAAAACTGTCACTGTGATCAGTGAGAAGTTATTTTCCTTTATGTTGGCGGTTATAACATTAGAAGATCTGAGTGCAATTAGCTGCTTTGCCATGAAATTTTTGAGCACCGCAACCTCTGAAAAATCACCACAGGTCTTTGAGGAGCCTTGAGTAAAAGTCCCTGAGGGGGACTTGGGAGGAGGAACGAGTTAACATTTTGGCAAATTACCAAACACTCTGTAACTGGCATCGTAGTTCTCGAATACCCAGAAGAGAAATTGGGTATTTTCATTACACCTTTCAAGTCCAGTGATTCTAGAGGTACTTCTGTAGTTGGGCGCAGTGTCTACAGTGGCAGAGGTCTGTACAACTGCTCCGTCCCAGCTGGCTGTGCAGCACTCCTGTCTCTAGGAACACTGGGAAATGCAGTTTGGTTGAGTCTGGCTGGCTCCAGAAGAAGTCCAGCCTGGCTTATCTGCTTCAGCTTTGTGTGTTATCGGGGGGAGCAGCAGAGCTGGGGCAGCAGGTCTAGGACTAGGCAAGGGCAAGGAGGCAGCAGCAGTCCTTGTGCAGGGACGAGGAGGGAGTGGAAGTGTAGAACGTGGCAAAGGCAGAGAAACAAGGTAGTAGGGGTTTGTGCACTGTGCTGGCCGCGCAGCTTTAAGTGATCCACAGAGCTGGGTTTAGTCTGGGGTTAGCTGGCTATAGCTGGCCTTAGAGGGCATGGCATTAGGCTGCAGTATTCTTGGGTGCCTGTGTATGCTGAATAGGCCAGTGTGTGCTGCTACCTTCCATGTCT
The DNA here is from genome assembly GCA_013399855.1 of Oxyruncus cristatus. Lineage (NCBI taxonomy): Eukaryota > Metazoa > Chordata > Aves > Passeriformes > Cotingidae > Oxyruncus > Oxyruncus cristatus. The sequence goes on from VXAY01002056.1 coordinate 2,465,458, forward strand.
CAGTGGTGTGCTGGTGCTTTCGTCCCCAGAACAACAGGGAGAGGATTGTATGTGATAACAACAGCTTCCTCTTTCCCACTAGTTATGCAAATCTAGTGATTTTTAAAGAGATTAAAGACCCAGAAAGAGGGGTGGTGTGTATGTTTCTTTTTTTAAAGGTTGAATCTGATTATGCGTCTTTTTCACCCTGCAGTGCTACAGGGTGTGGCTGCACTGACTGCTAAAATAACAAAATGTGATGCTGTCTGCCATATTGAAAAATACCTAGATGTAATTTATTAAACTTGTGAAAGTGCTCTTTCATAAATCTAGGGTGAGCTTTTTTTTTAAAGCTGCTTATTCAAAGCATGTCTTCTGAGAAGGTGATTCATCTAACAAAGTGCCTTGCTCCTGTGGGTTTTTCTCTTTTGAAGGTAGCTGTTTGTGCTGAATTCAGCATTTTGTAGTAGGTCCTGGGATTCGTCAGGAACATGTTATCTGATGGGCAAGTTGCACTGGTGTCTGTACTAAAGAGTAGAAGGGCTATCTGCTCAAAGAACAAACCCAGCAATTTAAGTCTCCTTATTTTGCATGGTGAGGTATAAATATGAAGTATGTATGTACAGAAGTCTTACTCCTAGTGAAAGTCCCCAATTACACCCCCTCTCTTTCACTTACTCTGTAATTATAAGGCGTAAGGGTAAAAGAATTAGTACTTAGCCAGCTTCATTCTGCTAACATGAGTGGGTTTTACAGACACTTAATGTCTAATTGAGGTGTTAAAACATTGTGCAATACCCATGATTTTGATTTATTGTCGATGTATTTATCAAATTGTCTACATTTAGCCCAAGAAATTTTGTAGTCAGAAGTGCTGTCCTAATAGAGCTGAGTGTGTGCATCCTGAAAAGGAGTTTAGGAGTATTGGACTACTTTTTTTCACACAGATCAGGCTTTTAGTTGGGATGTGCTCCTTAAAGTTGGCAATCATCACACAGTTGGAAAGGAGTGCAGTTAAGAATCTCTTCCTTGTGATCTATACGAGGTTGGAAGTGCATATCTTCATTAAAAATGGAGAGAAACTCAAGCAGCAAGCATACAGTTTTTCTGTTGTTTTTAAGTCTAATAATAGTTTGAAGGATTAAACTGGAACACTGTCAGTCTAAATGCTCTATAACCAACAATTGTGGTCATAGTAAAAGATTTTCGTAATCTGCCATTTAAGGTAAATGTGTTTGTCATTTTCTTAAAACAGGGAGAATCTGAAAGCAATAGCAAGTCCAGGGGAGAGAGAAACCAGACGGAAGAAGGAGGAAAATGTTACCTTCACCCCTGTAACTGTTATCTTGTTTGTTGCCATCTGTTGTGTCATGCTGGTCTTACTTTATTTCTTCTACAAGTGGTTAGGTAAGAAACACTGAATAATCTCACTTGACTTATTTTTCTACATGATCTTATTAGGTGTCTAAGTCTGAAAGTAGATTTCTAAACTAGAATGAATGCAAAGACTGTCTTGACTGCTTATTCTGAATGAAGTGATGTGGAGGAGAGGTGACTAACAATGAGTAAAAAAACCTCTGTAATTTATGTAGCATTCTTGGGAGGGTGGCAATGACAACTATTAGTGTTTAGACTTTGCTTGATGAGAATTCTTTTTTAGTAGCTGGGGTTTGGTGTTTGGTTTTAGTTTTTTGTAGTGAAGATCTGGCTAGAAAGCAATTCTGATACCTCTAAGTCAAGTTTTTGTTTGATGAGAACTTCGTCATGGCAGAGACACTCAAAATTGAGCACTTTGCATCATCAGCTGACTATAATCTCTACTGACTGTATCAAGCATTGCTATAGCTGTTAACAGTTCATATCATGAAATCATAGAATCCTCAAGGCTGGAAGAGACGTTCAAGATCATCCAGTCCAACAACCCACCCAGCAGTACCACCATAACCCCTAAACCATATCACCCAGCACCAGACACCTCTTGAACTCAAAATATCAAATGTATATTGTTGTGTTTGATTCCTGTTTGTTATTTTTTGTCATTGATTCCCGTCTTCATTCTTTTTATTTAGTGTATGTTATAATATCAGTCTTCTGCTTGGCCTCTGCGATGAGTCTGTACAACTGTCTGGCAGCACTAGTAGGAGAAATCCCATTTGGGCAGTGCAGGTATTGTGCACCTTCAGTTATTATAAGTGTGAGGTTTCCTTTGAGTATCTTCTGGTTGCTACTCAACGTAGCATGAAAATACGAGTTTGACAAAGCATTTCCTCTATGGTTTAATGTGTGGGATAGTTACAAAATAAAATTACAGGCTCCTTTAATAGATATTAAAGCTATCTGTGGCATAATCAACAGTAAAAATAGTTGTGGGAGATTTTCTACATTACCTTCATTGGAAAGTATGGCTGTAGTCAAATTTGAAAGGCTCTGCTTGGCTGTCTGAGCTTGGTTTTACAAAATTCTGATTGCCTGTTGTGTGCTCACTTTGTTCATCAAGGAACTCTGTGAGGGAGGGACCCTGCACATTTGGTCCTGTTTTGAGCAAGTACTACAGTGTAGGCAGTAGAGGGTTTTTTCCCTTTTATTGCTCTATACTTGAAACACCAAGTATTAACTTCAGTGTGAAGGCAACACACTGCTTACATCGTCCGTGTTGGAAGGCAGCAGTTACAGTCCTGACTTGGGTGGTGTGTTGTCAGTGTACAGACAGCCTCTTTTTGCTACTCTGGGTTAAATATCCTCCAGGTGTTGGTGAGTATGGGAGTGTCCCTGTTTTCCTCCCTTGTATTTTCACTTTAAAAGTTCTGAATGCTTAATGCAACAAATGGGTCTTTTCCCCCAAAAGAATGATGCTCACAAACTTGGAATCATGCAGTTCTGTTTGCATGTTCCATAGTGCAGGATATTTGTGCCAGGTGATCCAGTAGCCCATCAAAGGTAGAGATCAGGTAGAAAGGACAGCAGGTTTTGTGTAAGCTGCAGGACAGGCATTACTTCTGTCAGTTAATATCAATTCAAGAACTGTCCCACACAACTGAGTAGGTGGTGGAAACAGATATTGACTCACAATTTTGTAATACATAGTTACCCCATTTTTAATCTTGTATTATATGTCCTAAAGTTGATTTTCCTCAGCACCACCCTTTTGTGCAATCATGACCTGGCTGTCCCTCACTGACATAGTTCAGTTAACTGACAGAAATGGATTAAGCAAACTCAACCTGCTTGTTGCCTTCCCTGGATATGTTTGCTAAAATGAGGACAGGCCATCAAAGCCCCACTTGGCTGTTTTTTAGTGTAGTCCAGAAAAGGATTGGTACTGCAGTTGCAAGAATAATGTCACCTGAGTCTAGACAGAACAGCTGGGCAAAGGAGAAGCTTTTGGGATGAGAACACCTGGTCAGCTTAAGGATCTGTGATAGCACAGGCATGTGTCTTGGCTATTGCAGGCTTTCTCTTTTAATTTAATTATTTTCTTTTAGGATTACGTGTTGTAACAAAACCATTGAAGTGAGGCTTATTTTTCTTGCTGTGTTCTGCACAGCTGCAGCTGTTGTCTGGGCAGTGTTTCGAAATGAAGACAGGTAAGTGGTGCATTCTGACTTCAGAGTAATGTGAATAATTGGCATTAATGAACTTCCCTTCCTACCACTAATCCTGGAGTGTAGCATCCTTCTAAACTCTAGTGCCAATTTCAAAAAAGTCATGAAAGTATTTATGAAGCTTAACAAGCCTGGGAGTAATAGAGAACAAAGCTATGCAAATGAACTGTGTGGTAATTTGAAGTTACAAAAAAACTATGAAGATGAGGAAGAACTAGCTCAATTGCCAAGGATTGCCACAGGAGGAAAAGGTGCAGAAGAGCCCAGGGACCTGAGGTCCTGTGCTTCCACAGGCTCATAGGAAGCACAAGACCACAAGTACATCCCAGGTAGCATCTTAAGCCAGATGCTCGGTAGGGCTCCCAGTCAAGTGAGCAGTCACGCAAGTGAACACCAAGGCCCTCTTACAGCCCATGTTCAACTCATTTTCTCTTTAGAACATTGATGAAGAAGACTGTCAGGGTTTAACCCCAGCTGAAAACCAAGCCCCAAACAGCTATTGTCTTACTCCACCCCCAGTGGGATGGGGGAGAGAATCAGAAGGGTAAAAGTGAGAAAACTCATGGGTTGAGATAAAGTCAGTTTAATAGACAATAGTTAAATCAGAAGCTGCACATGCAAGCAGAGCAAAACAATGAATTCATTCACCACTTCCCATGTGCAGACAGCTGTCTGCCATCCCCAGGAAAGCAGGGCTCCATCGTGCATTACAGTGGCATGGGAAGACAAATGCCATCACTCTGAACATCACCCCCTTCCTCCTTCTTCCCCCAGCTTTATATGCTGAGCATGACACACGTGGTCTGAGATATCCTTTGGGCCAGCTGGGTCCAAGCTGTCCTGGCTGTGTCCCTTCCCAACTCCTTGTGCACCCCCAGGCTCCTCACTGGTGGGGTGAGGAGCAGAAAAGGCCTTGGCTCTGTGTAAGCACTGCTTGACTACCTACAGCATCCCTGTGCTATCAACAGTGTTTCCAGCACAAATCAAAAACATAACCCATACCACCTACTGTAACAACCTGTAAAAATGTGTTTTTATTTTTAGGTGGGCTTGGATTTTGCAGGATATTTTGGGAGTTGCCTTCTGCCTAAACTTCATTAAAACACTGAAAATGCCCAACTTTAAGGTACTGTAAGTTGCTTACCTTAACGTAGTATTCTACTACCATGAATCTGTAAGTTTGTTGTCAGGAAATAGAGTTTCAGCACTCAAGAAATCTATATTAAAAAATACAATCTCTACAATTTTTAATAATTATTAAAAGAAACTAACCCTATTCTAAATGTTATGCCAGATCAAAAAGCGTCTGGGTGGTGTTGTATTGGGTTGGGTTGGTTGTCACATGGTGGCACAGTAACGGTACCAGAATCGAGCTATGTAATCCTTGAAAACCCACAGTAATATTTTCTTCTCTTTTTTTATTTTGCCAGTCCTGTGTAATACTTCTAGGCCTTCTCCTTCTATATGATGTGTTTTTTGTCTTCATAACACCATTTATCACGAAGGTATGTCTGTGAATTTATCTTAACTAAAACGTCTGGTTCCTGGGGCAGTGCTTTTGTCCGACAGCTCAGTGTTTTCAGAATTCTCAAGAAGGAAAAGCTAACTCTCTTTTCTTTTTTACCCATTTAAAACAACAATGGCCTAAATTTTTATGGCAATCACATGGCCAAAAGTAAACTGTCCCCAGTTGAGGGACAGTGTGAGGATGAGAAATTACTGCCCTCCAGTTTCTTTCCTTCTTTTGCTTTAAACACCTGTGTATTGGAACATGCTCTAGTATTTTCTGCCATGCTCACTTGCAGTGTAGTATGAACTCTGTGCAAGCATCACCTGCTCTTGTTTTGAAGCAGAAAAGCTCATGGCAGAAAAAGCTGACGTGTTTTTATCTAAACTTCCAGCTACATCTAGTGGGCTTGTTGTCTGGGGGTTTTTTTAACAGTAGTTTTAGGCTGGACTACATGATTTTTTTGTATAATACTGTACAATACCCGTGCATTCGCTTTGATGTTCAGGGTTTTTCCAGTCCTGAATTGTAGGTGGAGGTACAAGCAGTCTTTGTAAATGTAGTATGAAAATTCTGATGCATTAAACCACTAACTTTTGGAAAAACAACTGTAATTTCAGAATGGGGCGAGTATAATGGTTGAAGTTGCAGCTGGTCCCTTTGGAAACAGTGAAAAGGTATGAAAAGTCATTTTAACACGTGCGGCATAAAAATACTGACTCTGCGTAGCTAATTCATAGTGCGCTTTTTGGCATAACTTTCTCACAAAATACAGCAGCTTCTGCTATTTTCTTATAAGTATTAAATTCCTGTTGACTTGGGTTTGATCCTAGAGTGATGGAAACTTGGTGGAAGTCCCTACTGAACGCTCAGCTCCCCATGAGAAAGTAAGGATTGTATTTCAGATACTGGATTTTTAAATTATTCCCTCTGAAAAGACTATTCTTTTGGGGAAAACCTGACTGTCCAAATTTCTCTTCAGGGCCTGGATATCATTGATCAGTATTCTATAGTTAGGTTAATAATCCAGATTTGTTACTCCCATTACATGGTTAAATATTGTTTTAACTTTTTTTTTTTTGGTGTGTATATTATTTGTAAATCTGAAATTCCAGCTTACCTGTTGCCTTTAGCTTTATCTACTTTCTGTGTTGGTTTCTGGTTTTTACTTTAGGTTCGACCTATTTAAAAGTTCTGCATTAACAATAAATTAATTATATTTAAACTGTTTATTAAACTAAGCAACCAAAAAAAATCCAAAACACCAGAATGCTTTAGATAAGATTTATATGGCTTCTGAAATAATGTTTTCCAGTTACCTGTGGTTATTAGAGTGCCTAGACTTGAACACTCTGCATCGACACTGTGTGACTTGCCATTTTCATTGTTGGGGTTTGGAGACATTATTGTCCCAGGTGAGCAAGGGTTTTGGTAACTGTAATTTAAGATTAAATATTTTGGGTTTGATTCTCAACTGACTGAGAGTAGTGCTTATTCACAGAGTAATTACTAAATCAAATGCAGCAGTTTGCCTTGATCTGTCAGTGCAGAATACAACAAAAGCCACAATAGAAGAAAGCTTGGTGTGTTCCAGAACACTTCAGTTGTGGCAGGTTTTTTCTATTGCTCTGGATTGTGTAAATACAAGTCCCACAGATAAATCCATTGTCAGTATTAACCAGATTTCATCAAAATCTCACAGAAAGTAGGTACTCTATGACTTCATGGGATTTTTGTATCCAAGACTACGTAATTAGAGGTGAAGTAACAGAAAATGTGTTGCCAAATTTTTCCATCTTTGTCAGAAGAGCTGAATTTTGCCATAGTTGGAGTGTTGAGCAAACTACTTTAGTCAAGCACGTGCAGGCAAAATTGCTGAGTGTTAAGAGTGAGCATTAGAATCCTCTTGAAGAAAAGTATTAAAAATAGGTTGTTACTCCTCTGTGTTAGACAGCTGAAAAAACCCTTTTAATATCGAGCTTGCTTGGCTCATATTTCCATTATGGTTTTGAATTCCTGGGCTTACTGTAGGATTTCTTAAACTGGTTCATGGCTTTCCAGAAATAGATGGGAAGAAGATAATATACAGTAATAGGAAGTCTGACTATTAATTTTTTTTATGCTGCTTTCATTTGGAAGATTGAGGAGAGAAAAATTCATGGCCAAACATTTCATTAATCCTTTTCCTTTTTTAATTTTTTTTTCCCTTGAAGGGCTTCTGGTTGCCTATTGTCGAAGATTTGATGTTCAAACAAGTTCATCTTCTGTATACTACATTTCCTGCACAGTAGGTAAATCATGGGATATTTCAGTATTGTTGGTCTTCATGGTAGCTTTTTTTAAGTATCAGAACTATATAGTTTTCTTCAGGTAAAGGTTCAGTGTTGTCAAGAATCTCTTTATGAACTCTTTTTAGTGTGCCTGCCAATATTTAAGGTGACTGTTCTTTAAGGTAGTCAGTTGCTTTGAGAAATCTTGCAAATACAGAGCAACCGATTGTCTGTCTTCAATTATATAAACAAGGAAGATACTGCTTTAAAAAAATAATTCTGGCTTATTAAATTCTAGTGACAATCTAAAAATTCTCCTGTTCTTGATTGTGTCTGCATAAATATCTTTTTACAGCCTATGCTGTTGGTATGGTACTGACATTTGTTGTTCTGGCATTAATGAGGATGGGACAACCTGCCCTTCTCTATCTTGTACCATGTACACTCATCACCAGCTCACTTGTTGCCTGGAGGCGCAAAGAGATGAAGAAGTTTTGGAAAGGAAGCAGTTACCAGGTAGGCCTTGGGTTAATTCCTCTGGGTACATGCTTCCCTGAGTACTTGGTAATATATCACCTGCAGTCCTATTTTTGCCGGTCTTCCTGTGATCTTTTGGAACTAATAAGGAAAAGTAATTTTTACTCTTAGAAAAATTTTAGTCTAGGAGTTGACAGGGAGAACAAAGCTTAAGGGAGATGAAATAACTGGGTCAGTACTTAGGGAGGAAAAGTAGTTCTATTGTCTTCGAAATCTGTTCTCGTATTTTAACATTCCTCATCCATCGTCTTGATGTGGTATGACATGAGGCACTTAACTAAGCACGAAGGCTCCAATCTGCACTAGTCCTGTGTTAGAGACAGTTCCAAAAGGGTTGGTGATCAACTAGAATTTTAGCAACTTTCCATGCATCACTGATGTCCTGCGTCGTCAGGATTGTAGGGAGCACTCAGCAACAAAATAGCTGGGTGGTTATGTAAGTGTTTCCTGTCACAGCACACGCTGTGGGCACACTGCCTTGGGCATTTTGCATTTCCCCCTTGGTTATATGTGACACTACCCAGGAACTGCACTCCTTAAAATCCCACCTGCTGTCTGTTGGCACGTGCACATTTCCCTGCTGGGACTCGCTGTAGTAGCAGTGTGTGCCCGTAGCCCTTGTGAGCTGGCACTGATCATAACACAGACCAGTCTCAGATGACTCTGTTTTGCTTGAGACCTAAAGTCCAATATTGTTTGAATTCAGACACTGTCACCTGTGTCCAGGCCGTGTTGAACTCTGGGTGGTCTGTTGTGGGGGGTGTCAGGTTGATGGAAAGGAGCAGCTCCTGCTTTTTGAACTTCTGGATTGCAAGGTTTCAGTGGGTTAGTGGAAGTCAAGGGTAATTCTTGTAAATGTAGAACTGCAGGCAGGCAGCTCCTATAGTATTACAGCTGAACACTGCAACTGAACCTTTCGTTCATCTAACTAATATTGTACACCTGCTTCAACTGGAGGTTGGCTAGGTGTGAAATTAGGAGATTTAACTAAATACCCTGTCTTTTTGTCTGCAAAAGCACCTTTTCTCCTTTCAGAGGTCCACTGAATAGAAATGTTCCTCTGTAGGTCAGAATGAATTTGGCTTACCGTGCATTTATATATAAATGGTGACTGTTTGCTGTTCTAAGATGAACAGCATGACATATATGAAGCCCAGTAGCTCTGGGTTTGTTGGGGGCAAAACACTTTGCAATTTATTTTCTTGACTTGAGTTCTGAGTAAGATTGACCTAAGTAAATTTGGCAGCTCTCCTTAGCGACAAAAATTTCTTGTACTTCTTGTAGCAAAACTCATACTTGAAAGAATTATGTTGCCATAGTAGTTATTTCGTGTCCTTTCAACTGGTTTCTTGAAGGATTAAAACTACTCTGAACTTCAGCTTGTTTTGAGGTCAGATGACTTCATTTCTAGCATGATTTAAAATGTTGATTTCAACCCCCACTCCACCATCCCTGACTAAACTTGTCTGTGATTGAGCAGCTCTGTGTAACTTTACTAACTCGTATTTTTCTATATTTTTCTGAAGAATATTTTTCCCAGAGGGTGTTATTCAAGTTGCACTTTGAAAATGCTGCAGCGTTGATCTTTTCATCTGATGTTCTCCTCACCTAAAGCTTTATTTTGAACTGTCTTTACTGCACTTACAAACAAACATGCCAAAAATCCAAACAAACAAACCCCCAAACCACCCCAACCCACAGAGGCCCAGGGTTGAAATGTCCAGTTTTCAGTGCTCAGTCTGAGGAGGAAAGATAGAGAAAGGTGTCAGAAGACTTTTTGCTACAACTGTGGTGATTTTGACTTGGGCAGAGGTGCCCCATTGACAAGGGTGGCCAAACTTTTGTGTAGAGGTTTGCTTTGTCCTCACAGTAACAGAGAAACCTTGCATGGTTGTTAGAGCAAAGTGTCCTAAGAATAGGGGTTGAAGAGCATGTGCAGTGCATCAGGTGACTAAACTTCATATAATAGTTCATTAGTTAGTTTTTGGAGTTTTGGGGTTTTCTGATTTTTGTTCATTTTGTTGTATCTGGTTTTAATAATTGAATGAATTTTATTTAGGTGTCGGACTCGTCCAGGACGCCTTTGCTACAAGGTGTGATTATGGTCTTCTTTTAATGCAACTTTCTTAGTCATCTTATGGTTTCTTTTTTCTTTTTTTTTTCCCCTCTGCTTCCTCTTTTCAATCTTTTTTGCATCTACTTTTTAATTTCTCTGAATAGCTCAATGTAAGGGGGTAGAACTGAAGACAAGATATAAAGCTGTATTCACGCTTAGGTGGTTTGTGTTTTTTTATTTTTTTAAAGTAATACAGGAAAACATAATTAAGTGCCAACAGAGCCATGATTCCTAAGCCTGAAGGCAGGTTTCGTATGCTTCTCTACTCTCTAACTTCCCAAGTCCTTAGGAATGTCTACAAATATTTACAGGTGGTGTTAGTTTCTTTTCTCTTGCCCATAATGAAGTCCTTCACCTGATTTTTCTGTGTCAGTGCATTGACATGAAAACCTGCTTAGTGCTAAACAAAAGTTGTCATCTTCTGTTATAACGCTGAGCATGATAAATTTGCCTTTAGTAATTGTGTCTACTGTCCCTCTGTCACCTTACTGCTCCACAGTGTCCTTTACCCCTTCCTGCCTGCACTGCTTGCAGTGGGAGCCAGGATTCAGAGCGGCTTTTGTGGTCTTGCCGCTGCGCAGCGTCTGGTCTGCAGCGAGGTTTGACCTTTCTTGGCTGTAGCTCATGACTGCTAACACTGATGGTATTCATTTTCACTGTCCACGCAGCTTGGAGAGAGCAGTGCAAGCTTTCAAATTTCAGCTTCATGTGGAATTTAAATATAATCTTGAATTATAGTTGCTGGTCTGGAGTTATACGTCTGTTAAGCGTAGGGTGTCTGCTCTGTATACTGAAGACAATTTGAGATGGTGAACTTGGCCTGACTGTGTCTTAAATTCTCAATTAAAAAATACTTCTCACTAGCTTTTTTCTTCTAATAAAGAGTACCTTAACAATTTAAATTTCATTAAAAAGCCTTAATGATAAAAAAATTAGATATAAACTGAAGATGAGATTAGGAAGTGGGAGGGGTTGAGTGCAAATTAAAAGCAGATGGTGAGACTGTATTCTTATAACTTAAAACTATTCTGTCCTGCTCTGTGCACTTAAGTTCTTGGGTAGGTTTGTTAAAACCAGTTTTTCTGTTTCTACTTTATAGATATGACAAATACTTGCCCCCTCAAGATAGCTCTGAGGTCCCATAATTCACAGCTGAGATCGTTTCTGTTTCTGTGTAATGATGCAGTCTGAAATTCTAGTTATGCTCTGTGTGGCTTTTTTATGGAGTAGTCTTGAGCGGTAATGAGTTGCTGCACAAGGAAACATTTTAACTATTCACTGAAGCACAGGGATTTCTTGGGATAGTAATGTGCCGACTTTCCTACCACCTAAATAGGCAGTATTGCTGCTGTGAAGTGTATAATAAGGGTTTTTGTAGGTTTTCTGGGTTGCTTGTACTCCTCATGTATGCCTACACAATAAACTAATTTCATACTTATTTTCCAGTTACTGATTTAATTTTAAAATACTGGTTTTTTGCATCAGTACAAGCTATGAAATAATTTTAGTAGTAACATGAAAAATCTAGTGGACTAACGCAACTTTGAAATCTTCTCCATAGGACAGTCTTTTATCTTCTAAGAGTTTGTCAGTTTTAAGTGCTCAGCACTTCTTAATCTCTGTTTGAAGTAATAAATCAACAGATTTGGCATTGGCATGTTACACAGCAAGCACCTGCAGTTTAGTACCATCGTTTTTATAATCACGTTTTCAGAAACTCACAGATTCATCATAACTGTGAGTTGTTAAGAGTTCTGTGAATGCAACATCACCCAAGTGAATCTTGCAGGCAAGTGTGTCTTAGGTCCTGTGTACTCTTACAGGGAGGAGTTGGTATTGCCATTTCTAGTTTGGCTCAGTGGGAGTGGTTTTTTTGGGGTGAGTTTGGTGGTTTTAGTTTTTAATAGTTCACCATGTTAGGAGATAGGTTAAACATAAATGTATTTCCGTTACAAATCTGTCTTAACACCTCCCCCTTAAAAACTGTCAGGAATTCAGATGTGGGAGCAAAGCTTCTAAATCTCTTCCACTTGAAGAATGTTCATCAGCTCTCCACAGTGTCAGGTTGCTTTGGCTCTTTCGAGGGTTAAAACAACAGCTCTGTCCAGAGTTGTATCAAGGTGCCTTCATTTTGCTGCTGGTTGTCATAAAGATTCCTGCATCTTCTGCTGAGGCTTTGAGGATGGAGCTGTCCTGAGAAAACCTACAACGGAGATACATGTGTGGGAAAAGCTGCTTAATGCGATCTCAGACTTTTAGAGAGGCACCTGTTGTCCCCAGCATCAAGCTGTGGACTCTCCTTCAGCGTGAAGGAGGGATTAGAAATGGGGTGGGGTGGCTTTTTTAGCCTTGTAACATTTATATAAAAAGAAAACCAAAAAACTCCCCCCAAAACGTCCTTGATGCTTTACTAGGCATTTTAAAAGGGTTTTTTTCAGGTTTTTAAAAGTTAACTTAAAAATCTGATTATTAAGATGAGAATTTAAAATTTAAATACAGGTGCTGTCTTCAGCTTTTGTACAAAAAAGTACATTTTTTGCTACTTACAATGTTGTGGGATTAAGAAAAGAATCTTTGACTATGGGGTACACTGAATTGTTGCGAATAGTGGTAACTCTTCATTCTAGAAGCATCTTGTCTATGCTTACCAAAATTACCTTCTCTCTGCCAGCTGTTAGAATGACCTTCCCTGGGATGAAGGAGGATATATGGCATGACTTGGTGTAATATGGCACTGTGGGGGAGGTTGTTCTTGTTTTATCCTGGAAACAAATACTTCAATCCTCATTCAAAGGGATGGTTTGAGTTCTGTAATTGTAGGGAGTGTTTTGCTTTGGGTGACTTTTGATGTGGATTTTTTGGTTATAGTGCAGGGGGAAAAGTCTGGATATACTGAAATGAATGCAAGATTGTCATTGTCACAGGAGCTGGATGTTCACTGCTGGACTGAGTGTGTGCTGTTGCTGTAACTCAATTCTTAAGTCTGTTGGCAAGACTGGTGCCTGCCTTAATTCCTATTATCTTAATTCTGACACATGAAGAGAGAGTTGTGAAAGACCTTTTCTGGTCTGAATCAAATTGGTATTGTGGCCACTAGGCTCTCCCGAGCATTCCCCAAATCCCACTGACTTATTTTTTGGAACTGTCAGCATACTGCGCAGCGTGTTGGTGTGGCTGGACTGTGAAACAGCTTGTTTAAGCAAACCTGCTCATGATAAGGTACTTTTTTGTGCCTTTTAATGAGACAATTCTGTTGGCATAAAAGAAGGAATGGCACAGAGATGGGTCACAGCTGGAGAAGAACAGAAAAATTAATGGAACTTGTCTCTTTGCCCTCTACATAGAATTATACCACACTAAAATGTGTACAACACAACAGTGTCAGAGCCTCTTTGTGTTGCCAAGGATTCTCCAGTGGGTGCTAGTAAACAAGGAAACTATTGTGTGGAAATCTGCCCAGCTTAGATCAGAACCCACACAGTGAGCAGCTGTTTCACAGAAAGACAGGGAGGATTTTCACTCCTGGGCTGGTTATGCCACTATGGAAGAAAGTCCATGTGGTTTTCTGCCTTTTGATGCTGAATGCATTATCCCTTTTCCTAATAATCCTGCCACGCTGGGCATATGAGCTCCCTGACACTTTGTTTTTCAGCATTAGTTGTGCTACTTCTGTATCTTCTGTCTGTGGCTGTCAGCTACCAAAACTGTCCAGTTCTTGGCCTCTTGTTAATTATGTTTAATTATGAAGCCCTCAAACTGATGGTCTTGGTTTGTGTCACTAACAAATGTGTACTTTCCCTGTGTAACACATTCAATGACTTGTGCCAAGGGGAGAACCAGAGCCTTCATTGCCCTCCAGCAGTGCAGCAGTGGATAGGGAAATGGGGCTTTTTGGTCAGGACAAGTACAAATTTGACCTGTGTTATTCAGGTGATCTAATCAGTTACATTAATTGGAAAGTATAATCAGTCTGTAGAATAATCTGCTTTAGATTCTCATCTGTTGTGGGACTTTACTGTTCCATTTTCCTTATCCTCTTTAAAATAAAAGGAAAATTTACAAAGAAATGTTACCAATAGTTAGTTTTTACTGATAATAACAGGTAGCCTTTAAAGCCATGAAAAGAGAAAGTCACTCTTTTCTGTTCCAGCTATTGCTTGCTACCTGTAAATGCCTGGTTAGATCCTAGAGTCTACTTCCAGTTCTGAAAACTGTGTCTTTGAAAAACTTGCTTAAGCCCAATTGTTTTTTGTTCTTTGTATTTAATAATCAAGATACTTCCGACTCAAAAGTTTAATTTCTTGTAGAGGACTTGAGTCCTTGGTTGGAGAATGCTTTTGTAGTGAAAAGCATTAGCTAATGGAGCATTGATTATTTAGCTTGAATACTTCTCTGATCTATAGAGGACTTCCTATCTGTATGCTGCTAAAATGTATTCTAACAAATGTTTAATTATATTTCTCTTAGCTAACAAATACTTTGAATCAATGGGGGGAAAGCAGTATTTCTTTATAAAGAGCCATCTCTTTTCCTTTCTTTTTTCTTTTTACATTTAGATGATGGAACACCTGGATTACACAGGAAATGAAGAAAGCACAGCATCAGCCACTGAACAGCCTGGAGGACAGTAACATGTGGGATCCTGATTCAAAATGGCATTTGGATTTTCAGCAACTGAATTACACTAAATTTGGTGAAATTTTACAATGGAGTGTTTCCCGCTCTGTGTAAAAGGGGTTTTTTATTCCTGCACCTATATTTTTATGGAAAATATTGTTAATGACATAAAAGTAATCAAAATAGACTTGCATTTTTACAGCCAAACCATAGCTAGTAAAACCGTGCCTTATTTCGATTTAAATAAAAGGATATTTTCTATGCAATTTTCCAACTGTGTTTCTATACAGTATATTTTTGTACAAGTTGCTTGCCCATATCAGTTTGATGCGTGAATTTTTTTTTTTAAACTTTGATTGACTAGTCAGGTTTCTTTTAAAAGAAAACACAGTACCTTTCCTAGGATTTCTATCCAGATTTTGAATGCAACATTGGATTGTAATGCAACTATAGCAACTGAAGAATGAAACTGTAGTTCCATTACTACAAGTAATTCAATAAAAGTGTGTGTGTGTCTATGTACGTTGTAAGCCATAAAATCAATAACAGGGCAAATTTAGCATGGGGTTGTGAGCTCTTCCTCCCTCCCCCATTGTATCACTGGCTTATACCTTAACTGTGAAAATTGCTAAGCTTGGGTGCAAGTCTTTGGATTGTGTACATCACCAAACATTTTAAAAAAAAAATAAGGGGGGGGAGGGTACTTACACAATGATCCTGAAAACTTCTGTGCAGCTGGAATAGTTGACAAACACGATAGTGCCAAAGGCAAGAGGTTTTTTGCTCAATAAATGCCATTTTGGGGCGTGGTATGAGATTTTAACTCTGGCCTGGTTCTTCTACTGGTTAAGGTACTAGGTCTGCATTCGTGGTCTTCATTTGGCTGTGGATCAGTTCAAAGGGATGGGGGAAAACAGAACAGATTTTTTTTTTTTTTACCTTTTGCATCTGCACCATACTTCTTTTTTTTAACTGTTTTTGACAATTATTTGCAATTGATAGACAAAACAGGTTTGAATAGTACTAGTTGTGCCTGTGTTAGTTAAAGCCAATGCATGTGGTTAACTCGTTTAATCTTAATTTGTTTTAGCTCTTAAAGACTTGGAAAAGGATAAATAGTTTAAATCATTATTTGCATTTAGAAGAGTTTGAGTTTGTGTGACACTTGTTCTTTTTTTCAGGAAACTGCAAATTGAGGGGGATTAGGCATAAAAAATTTGTATAGCTGTAAGGCTAACACCTCACACCAAAGAAAACTGGAGAAGGCAACAACGGGAGGCCATTGAGTTCACTTAGTGCTAATGTCAGGTAGTTGGTAAAGCATTTTTCCTATTCTTTGAATGAATGTCATTCCTATAGCCAGCACAAGTTCAAGAACCCTGGGAAAAGAACCGAGTAAGCACATGCTGGGCAGAGGCAGTACGGACTTTCCTGCAGTGCCTCATGCAAGTGCCTCCCTGTTTGTCTGAAGGTCACCTCTGGACATGGATAGTTAGTTTGGGGCATGTCAGCTCAGGAAAACGTACCCAGATTAAATCTGGCTTAGCTAGATTTACTGTGAAAGTATGCTAATTAAGGCAATTGTAAATCTATATTGGCAGTTAACAAAGGCTTACTGCAAATTTGCAGCTTTATGTAATTTATATCAAGTTTAAAGTTTTGTTTGCAAGAGTGAGGAGCAGACTGACAGTCTGGATGTCACTTGTTGCCATTCACACGGACTGACCCCGTGGTGCCCGTTGATAGGGGTAAGATAAACACCTTGTTTGCAGCTTCCCTAAGGAAACGGGAATTATAAGCAGGTTTTGTATGTTAGCAGTTCCCCTCCTTGACTCGAGCTTGAACTGACAGCCTCAGAATGCAATGGTCATCTTCAGTTTTTATTTGACTGGCATTTCATAAATTACAGCGTACCTCAGTGTTCCAAGAGCAGATTGAAAATGTGTCTTCTGATGTGTTGTCGTGCTCTTTGACAAGCCCGGTATCTGCCAGAGTTCAGTGGTTTTGAAGAAGTTTCTGAAAATTCCTGCAGCAGATAAAGAAGTCATAACTCATTCAAAGTCATGCAGCCTTCAGAAGCTTCACAAACCTATGCTTTATGACTTCTTTGTCTCTTTTGAAATCTTCTGCGTGGAGGATTTATTAAATTTTCGACTATAAATGTTAATGGAATTAGTATCAATAAAGACCTTTGGCAATGTGAGTGTATTCAGCAGCTGGCTGTGGAAGCTGTGTCATGTTCTGTGCCTAATAATGCTCCATGCCTGATCATGCCTGAGGTTTCACACACATGCTGCAGTTTAATGGGGTGTAAACTAACCTTTTCCTTTCAGATGCTTAGGTGCTTTATTCACAAAAATTAAGAATGGAGTTTAAAATTTTATATAAATAGTAGGTTAGTATTGACTACTGAAATGAGGTTTCATAAGTTCGATAGAACTGATTGCAACACTTCTAGCAATTTTGAATGTTTTTAATATTAAATTTGGTTGAGCTAAACACTGTTAAAAGCCTTGTTAGTCATACTTTATAGAAAAATCTTACTACCTTCTCATTGTATGTTTACTGACAACAGCCCCCTTCCTTATGACTCTTAAGTTATCACCTTAAGAATGCTATTAATAAATGTTACTTGGAAAACAGATAGTTGAGTAATTGCTTTGTTCTAACTCATCTTTTTCTTACTGTGAATGCTCATGGCAAAACAGTTAACACTTCCTAATACCAAGTAAATTAAAAATTTGTGATACAGCCCCATAAATGTGTAGTTGCAGTTCTTATCCATGTATCGAAGTCAGGATTCTGTTTGTAAGTACCTGTGTGGTAGGTTTGGTGGATTGCTTTTCTCTGTATTTTTAATTTTTTTCTGGGGTGAAGAGCAGGGAACTGCAGTCTGTGAACTGACCTACATCAGTTTGACTGGTGTGATCAATGAATGCTTTTGTCACAGCTGTTAGTCATGAGCTCTGGGAAAGCACACCAGACAGAACTGAGCTAGAAATTTAACACGTGCAGACTTTGTGCTGGTAACAAGGTGCTTGCAGTCAGCCCAGGAAATAGTGCTGCAGAAGCATTTTCAGCTGAAGGTGCTCAGCCTTGGACATGAGGGCAAGAAACAACCACACCTCAAACATGAAACCCAGGCTGGGTTGGAAATGTTGGCAGGGAAAAAGAAAAAAATCACTGAACCTGAATACACTTGATAGTGATCCTTGGGACATCCTTACAGGCCTGTGATAGTGTGTTTGTATGCAACATGTTTTTAAATATTTTCAGCCTCTTCTGCTCATACCCTGGAGGTTCCAGTAGCATTGAGTCGCAGTGAGTACTTAAAAAATTCTTGTTTTCTTTTTGGTTTAAGTTTTGAAGGAAACGCTCTAAAATGTTCTTTGAATTTACTTATTTTAAAAAATAAAGACGTTAAGAAGAACAGACACAGCTGCAATCAGAAAACTTGTTTTTCACTGTCTGTTCCCTGTGCATTCCATTGTTAAGGCTGCTCCATTTGGCCCACTGGCAAAATTGTAAATCTCAAAATTGCAAGAAGAGAGGTAGTTTCTTCTGAGGAAGAGGATGCTTGCTTGTTTAGATCAGTCCAGTCTTTACAATACAATTCTGTTTAGACACAAGAATAAGCTTTTCCCTGTGAGTGTGATCAAGCACTGGCATAGGTTGCACAGAGAGATGGTGGAGTTGGAGTTTCCACCCATGGAGATACTCAATACACAAGTGGACACAGGCCTGGCAGCCTGCTCTGAGCAGAGGGGTTGGAGTAAACAACTTACAGAGGAGTGTTCCACCTCTGCTGCTCTGATTATTAAGGCTTTTTTTATTTTTTTTGCTTGTTTTCAAGCTTCAGTAATCTGCACCCTTTTTTTTTTTATTATTATTATTCATGGAAAAACTCAAATTTTATCACCTCAGCATGGGTTTGACTTTTTTTCAGTTGGAATAGTTTACTTTATACTAAACTGTTAGATTTATGCACATTTAAAAGTTGCCTTTGGGTTTGCAATGCTTTCAAAAGCTGAAGCACTGTTTTATTTTCTAGTAGCCTATACAGCACATTTTCTTGAGTGAATGGTTTATCTTTACAATTTTTAAGGAAAGAAGGAGGAGGGCAACTCAGCCTGTTATCCCTTTTGTCAGAAGTGAGTGATCAAAGTTCAAGGTTTTGTGTTCTTGAGAGAGGTTGATGGTGGAGGCTCAGGTATCTCTGGAATTCCTGTTATTGATAAAGAATGTGCAAGATCCTGTTTCCCTGAATAGGGAGGGCATCAAATAGCTCAGAATAGGTTTTTTTTTGCTTGCAGCTCAAAGGCCTTTTAACCAAGAAAGTGTTTAGATCAAAGAGCTTTTAGCTTTTGGTTAGGAGTGTGCTCACAGGTATTCTGCTGTCTGGTTTCTGTTCTCTCTCCTTGCTCTTTGCTCCTCTTTTTTGTTTGGGGTAGTACCCGCATGTTTTGAAGTGTCTTTGCACGTTAATTTATCTTGGACAGTAATTTGTTCCTCTGTTCCAGTGTGGAGACCATTACTGAGGAGATTGAATGTTTTGGACTCTATGAAAATAAACATAGCCACCGTACCTACCAGATCAATCCACCAGTGACAGTGATGTAGAACAAGCTGATCTTCTCATTGTCTGTGTTATGGCCTCACCGTCTTTCTGGGGTTGCACTAATGTTGGTGTAACAGCCAGCTTTAGATTTGGAAACATTAAAAAAAAAAAAGGGGGTTTTTGCAGTTTCATCAAAGGTTGAAATGTGCTTGTGCTGGTTCTCCCATGTTTTGCAGAACTGCTACCAGAATGTATCAACCTGTGTATTGTACGTCCTTGGGAATACGAGGAAATTCAGCAGGTATTGGTACATTTAGAAGTTCATTAATAGCTCAGTTAATTTAATTTCTGCCTTTGTTGTGATGTCTCCCTGTCAAAGCTACAGGAAAAGTGGGCTTCTTTTAATTAAATATTTCTTTCAAAATGTAATGGAATCTTACGGTGGGAAATTGATCCCTCCTCGTGGATTTGAGGCAGCTAACTGCAGAAAATCAGCAAACAGGTAACTGAGTATTTCTGTGATAGCTGATTTCAAAAATAAATTTTATAAGTAAATTTACATTATTGTAACAATGGAACGAAGAGCAAATGCATGCCCACTGGTACCTTTCTCCAAGAAATGGATGGAGCAGCAAACTTCTACAGGACAAAGTGATACTTTCGTCATGGTCACTGTCAAATAAGAGTTTAAAGTTGGATAATGAAGACCAGTCCCATATAAATTAAACTTAAAATTTTACATTTTAATTGAGTTACCTACCCCTAGATTAAAAAAAAAAATAAAGTAGCAGAGCTCTGTGAACTTGTCCCCAGTTTCTAAAATTCAGGAATCTCTGCCTCTTGCTGCTTTGCTTGCTGGTTCAGGCAGTGCAGTCCTGGAAGGAGATGCTGCACCTCTGCTTCTTGCACAGGGACCATCTTTGTGAAGGCCACCTCAGTGTCTGACCACTGTGCACCTGCTCAGCTGCTAACAAATGAAAACACAAGAATTTGTGAGCCTAAACTTTGCAGCAGGAACAATTTTCCCAGGGAAGCTTGAGAAATTCTAAGCAAAAATTACGGGGGGGGGGGAAGAGAAAGTTCAGAAGGAACAAAACTGAGATAAAGTTGTTTTAGTTGCATTTTTAAAGGCAGGCACTGATAAAATCTTGCAAAGGGCCACCATTATGTTGTAAATGTACCCACACAGTTCCTGAGAGCTACTGATTTTACACATCTAAATAGAGATGAGTGTGGCACACCCTTGGCAGTTTTGTGCAAGACTTCAGCCTTTGTGGGTTAAGCTCTCAAATGCCGTTTTCTGAGCAGGAAGTAATATATCATATTCCCAAATACAGGATACACTTACATTACCCAACCCATCATCTAAAGTAACATGTATCTCTTTTTGTACACTCATGGAGCATGTTAAAGGACAACTCTCACATTCAGAACTGCATGTGCTCAGTTGAGCTCATTACTTGATGTCCCTTTCTATTAACAAGGAATATCTTTAATGCAGATTTTAAAACTAGACCCCCCCCCTCAGTTGCCTAATAGGGATGTGACAAGCCATCCTGCAAAGTTGAACTTGAGTTACTCGTTCTGCACTCAGCTTGGTGTGTTTCGTCATCGGGCCCTTTGTGCTGCCATCAGAAAGCCACCCTACAGCCCTTTGCTACCGTTGGTGGTGATTTGCCATTCCCAGCAAAGCGCCGAAGCGCTGGGAAGCCTCACGTACCATTCCCTGCATCTGTGTTGCAAAGTGAATGGCTGACTTTGCCCTTAGGTAACACCTAAATGCAGTGTTGTTAGAGAGAAGCTGAACTGCACTGGTAGCCTTCAGGTGATACCAGATCAGCTCTTTCATCTCCAAAGGCACCTCTATCTTCTCTTTTTATGGTTTTGGTGGCACAGTAAGCTGTCAATGTTACTTTGTGAATTTTAATACATGAGCAGGTTTGTTACTTTAGTTTAAATACATACATTGCTTGTGAGATCGGAGTCTAAAACAGCTACAGGGAATAATTTGTTTTATGACTGTTAAATATGCGAAACTAATTTTTGTACCTTTTTTCTCCTGGTGTATCTTGAATTTACCCTAGATTTTATGATCTATTTCTTAAATGTACAGCTAAGACACTTGTTTCTTTTGAGGGAATACGTCTTCTCAGCTGTTAAAGCTAACACTTTGCTCAGACTAACTACTTTTTGACTTCAACCTTGGTATAATGCAAAAAGATTACTAAACCTTTGGGACCTCTTCAGAAGATATGTGACTCTGGAGTGTACCACATGCCAACAAAGTAATTACTAAATAGTTGAAAAACTGTGAAGTTACACATTTTTAAAGTTTTATTTTCCTAGCATCAATGATAAGAAGCCTCCTCCTTGTAGGTTGTAATTCCTGAGTGTTGTGATTAACAGCAATAGGCTGTTTCTTCTTAATCCCATTTTGAAACAGTGTATTTTGAATTGCTACGAAGTTTCATGTTTGTAACCTTATTTGGTACTGGACAAACTGTTTTCACAAAAACTAAGCAACACCAGCTCTAGAAAAACCTTTCACAAATAATGGAGAGGACTTAGAGTTCCCATTAACCTGTGTCATGGTATGGTTTTCATAGTATGGTTTTTTCCCTACTTGACAAATTTTGAACTTTCGTGTGGAGAAAAGAAAGGTATCTTCAGTTTTCAGGAGCAGCAGTCAGAATGTAAACTGCTGAGTTGCTGCTGTAGCTGAACAGCTCATTTTCCTGGATAAATCAGAAATGGACGTGTGTCAAAAGGGAAGAAAAGGCATTTGGGATAATTCACCTCTGTTTCAAAAACATGAAAAGTGAACCAATTAGAACTCCTTTCTGCAACAGATTACTTTAGGAAGGGACAGAAAAGGGTTTTCTACACAGAATCTGTTTGTCCTTAAGTAGCATATTAACTAGATCTCCTTATCAGTTGGCATTTGTGACTGATTTAACTACTTGAATGTCAGCACTTATTTTGAATAACTGCAGAATAGCAGCACATATCTGGTAAAACTTTTTATGGAATCAGATGAAGTTAAAACCAAGGTTACTTTCATTTAATGGTAACTCATTTAATTTGTCATCAAGAGAAATGCTGTATTTTTTTTTTTCTATGCATGAGTCAGTAGTTCATCTATGTGAGGGTGAGTGAGTAGTGAAACAGCAGCATCCTGGCTACTGGATATTGCAATAGTGAGATAAGGGCTTCCTTAGAGAGGTTTCTTATCCTTTAGCACTTACAGTGTGATCGAGTTACAACTGGTTTAATACGATGCAGAGGTGTAGAACCTATTAAGGTTGACATCACAAACTTTACTAGTGCTGGTTATGATTACATAACAAACTCAACATGTCAAGGACAGACCGGTAGCTTAATTTGAGATATAAAAATGAGATACAGGAACCACATAACAAAAGGAGTTTTGTTTAAACCAGTTATATTCAATTTGAGATAGCAGAAGCTTGTTTCAGGTTAAAGGTCCGTAAATGCAATGAGGTATAAAATATTGCTGCATTATTTCCTTGTCATTCACAGCTGACAGCTGTTGACTTGGAAGGAGGTATCAGAAGAATTTTGAGTTGACTCTTGGTGTTATTGAAAGGTAACACCAAGTGTGACAAGTAGCAAATATTTATCCTACTACTTATCCCTCTAAGGCTGAGGTGCAGTGATTCCCAAGGTTTAACATCTGAATTTACAAGGATTCACCTTTTGGATGACTAGCTCCCCTAGCTTAGGGTCAAATCATGCCATGTTCTACATGGCTGACTTGAGTAAAAAGAGGATATAAGGGGACTTCCTTAGGCCACGTGCCATCGCTGCCAGGTCACAGGGATGTATCTCGATGTCCTGCCCCCCTTCCCAACACTCTGAAAGCTCATGCTCCCCCAGACAGCATGAGGCAGAGAGGATGTTGATGACTCATTTCCTTTCATTTTCATCACAAGCTGTTCCAGTGAAACAAATATGCTCTCTCTTCATCTAAGCTTATCACAGTTGAACTCTCGAACAATTAGATGTCAATCTCTCTACAGTTTTGCGGGATCAACAGGAAATAAAGCATGAAAATTCCTCACCTCAAGCATGAGACTTGATGATCTCAGAGGTCTTTTCCAACCTAGTTGACTCTGTGATTCTGTGTTCTCCTAAAACAACAGCTTGTACTAGAGAAGATTCTCTTTCAGGCTGGCTTCCAGCTACTTTTTCCTAATTTCCTTGTTCCTTCTAGCTCTTGGGTTTACAAATATGAAATTTAGAGGCCAACATGATAAGCAGTATAGCCCAAATATTGCTGTGACTGAGATGAGATGAAGGATCCAGTTATGGAAGAATTTGCCCATTAACTTAATGTGGAATGTGAGCTTTAGATAATTAATGAATTAGAAAGGGAAGAAGCGGAAGAGAGGAAGCAGGAATGGGAATTTCTCAGAAATGCTTTATGGTGTTAACTGAGGAATTCAGAAATCCCCCGCTTTCTCTGCTTTCCTTTGGAAAGTTCTTGAATCATCTCCAAAAAAAATTTACTGGGCTTCCACTGCTCCTTCTGTTCCTGCTCCTGAAGCCAAGAACTAGCACATGGGAATCCAGGCAGGAACAAGGAGCTGCAGATCAGCAGCCTTGGGACTTCTCCTCCAGTAAGAGGGAATGTAGCCTGTTCGTTGTGTGATCTTGTACTCAGAACTAATTTAACTTTTTCCTGGAGAAGCCAAATTTTCCTATTCTATGAAAATTGAGAGTCCTAGGAACCTAATTTTCATATCTATGTAAAACAGCACGAATTCTTCAGAAGTTAAAACAAGAATTAGGAGCTCCCTGCAGCTGAGGAACTCCCTGCAGCAACACTCTAATGTGAGCTGCATGCCGCAGGTGCTGGGTCTTCTCAAATTTGCACCTATTGTTTGCAGCAAAGGTGTCCTAATACCAGAATTTGCAACTGGACTTGCCCTGCTTGATGGCTGTTAATGGAGGATGTTGTTTCTTGTTATCTACAGTTCTGTTTAAACTTGCAGCTGCCACTTCTGCTGCCTTTTTTTTTTTTTAAGCTTAGTTTGATTTTTGTCAACCCTGTCTAATAATTGGAGTGTGTCTAGTGAATTTGGTAGTGTACTGACCCTCAGACTCTTAAGATACTGTTTCTGTCATGCTGTGGCTCATCAGTTTTTGGCTCTAAGAGCTGAGCCCCATCACCCTGTGATGCACAAGCCCATGGTTCAGGTGTGAGCACACGTTGTCAGCTCAGCCCAACACTGTGGCAGAGTTAAATGTTGGCATTTTGCAGCAAGAGGAGACAGGTGATAATTGGTTCAACAACTCCCAACAGCTGACAAGTGTTCAGGCCTGACAATGAAAAATCAAAGGTTTTAAATTCATTTGAATGTTCGAATGGAGTTTATGGATAATTACTGCTCTTGTATGGCTATGGCATTTTAAAAATGGTACCAGGACCTTTGAGCCAGATTTTCAATGTGAAGGAAACACTGAACTGTTGAACTGCATGTGTCTTAAATAAAAATTAATGACAACATAATATTAGATACATATTTTAGATGCGAGATTTTTCTAGGACATCACTAATTTTTTATATTTAGGGAAAACATAATTAGAGCTACACTTACAAACGGTGTTTACTGTGGCATAAAGTTTGTTGCAAAAGATATAAAATGACACGTGTAGTAGAAATTACTATATGAGCCTTTTTGTTAGTGGCACCGATTCTCGAAGTTTGCAGGTTGCATATAGGGACAGAAGAAGACAAGGTTCCTGCCCTGGGCAGTTCCTAATCTAAACTGGGAACTGAGTTGATTGAAGTGGAAGAAACGCATCCACCTTTTTCCATCCAAAACGAACTTTCCTTCAGTATCGCTCAGCCCGGTTACAGGATTCGGGCACTGCCATGTGTGAGCAGGGCTGGAGAACGAATCCGAACTAATGCTGTTCCCTGCTCTGTAGCTCGAATAAGGAATAACGCGGGTCCTTTTCCGGAGGCAGCAGCCGGCGGGGATGTGCCCCTGCCCGGGTTGAGGTGACACCTCGATACCGGGAAGCGGAGCACCGGTCCCTGCCCTCGGGGCCGCCGTGCAGCCCGATGCGAGGCCCCTGTCCTTGCGGAGGTTGTGGGGCGCGGAGCCCCCACCTCGGAGCCGCGCGTTCCCAGCCCGGCGGGTTCCTGTCCCGGGAAGGTCCGTTTTTAACACCTCCGCCGTTACCTCCCCAGCACGGCCGCTGCCCACCGGCAGCCACTGCCGCCTTCCCGGGGCATCTCGGGGCTCCCCTGCCTTGCGGAGGGGCCGAGACACCCGCGCCCCTCCCGGCCGGGCAGCGCCGCCCCGGCCGCCCCCTCCTCCCCCGGGGGCGGTGCGCGCTGACGCGGCAGCGCCGCGGCTCCTCCACCGGCCGAGTCGCACAATTATGAGAAAGAGGCGCCGGGCCGAGACCGCCGCCAGCCCTGGGTCCCGGTGTGGAGCCGAACCAGCGCCGTCCTCCGCACCCC